>JARQOC010000009.1:61556706-62091672 GCA_033576535.1 Allobates femoralis
GGCATGGGATCATAGTAGGACGATAGTGCATGATGAAAATGTGGCACCCCAGGGGTTAATGTGCCACAGTAACACCACCAAGGGTTAACTCCCCGCACAACCCATAACACTACACTAGCGCCTCCAGGCCAGAAGGGGAAGCTAAAGGGCTTCTCTATATATTCTGGTGTGGAGAGGAAGTGGGGAAGAGCAGAGTGGTGGGAGGAGCTAATGTTGTTTACCTCAGAGTGGCAGTGAAAGTTAGTTGGAGTTAGTTCAGTTCCTGGGAGGACTGAGGAAGAAAGACTGGTGGTGTAAAGGGGCTGCCTTAGGCCTCTCTACAGCCTGCTACCCACTTCCAGGCCTAACCAGGGTCTGAGGGAAGGAGTAAGAGAAACAGGAGAACACATCTGGGAGACTGAGTTACCCCATAACTCGCCCCGGAGGAGCACACTGACCGGATACCGGATCTGAAACTGTGACTGACACACGCAGCACAGTAAACACTGGGATAGTGGAGGTTATATATATCTACACTGTACCTCAGCGAAGCAACACGGCGGGGTCAGAAATACAGAGGAAAGACTCAAGTTGCCTAACAAAGGGGGTACCTGTGAGGAGAGACAGGGCCAGCAGCCTAGCTGAAGCAGCAGCAGGGCCACACACACAGCGCAGGAGAGGGAAGCTGAGGACCCGGACAGGGTGGGAGCAACCCGGCCCCGGTACAGACTCCGTGGACAGTAATCTGCTAACAACATCATCTGCAGTAAAGACTGGAAAACTTCAAAACCGTGAGTTTGTGTGATCCTTGTGCTCAAATCCTGCGTTCCCTCACAAGCAGCTATCATCTCTACTACTACCCGTATCCTGCAATATCCATAGCACCATCTATAGACTGTTACTATCTCTGCCCCGAGGAACCAAGCTCTACCTGCGGAGAGCCATTACATCCCCAGCTGCCAAACATCATCCCCGGAAGTTGTGCAGCAGCGGTGGTCACCCTGACCACAACCCGTGGGTGGCGTCACGACAAACTCACCTGTAAATATCCCATTTATTGCGGAACCTGGGACACGGTCCGGATCAAGACCGCCGTGATATCCCCAGCAGTACTCCGGTCCGGTACAGAGTACCCCGTCTCAGTGGACTCCACAAAGAGATGTAAGCAGTCTTAAGAGCTTGCTTTGTAACATCATTTACTTTGTTTTTGTTGATTTTATTGTTGTGATCCCTTTTAATGTCTAACAAAAATAAAGTAAACTATGTTACAAAGCAAGCTCTTGAGACTGTTTACATCTTTTCATCAGGCATGGTATCATGATATGACAATAGTGCATAATGAAGAGACGTAAGCAGTCTCAAGAACTTGCTTAGTAACATGGTTAACAAATATAAAGTAAACTATGTTACAAAGCAAGCTTACCAGACAGCTTATGTCTCTTCATCAGGTATGGTATAATCATGAAGAGACGTAAGCAGTCTTGAAAGTTTGCTTTGTAACATAGTTTACTTTATTTTTGTTAACTATGTAACAAAACTTTCGAGACTGCTTACATCTCTTCATCAGGCACAATCATCATACCACAATACCATGCCTGATGAAGAGATGTAAGCAGTCTTGAAAGCTTGCTACAAGTCAGGCTTTTGAGACTTCTCACATCTCTTCATCACGCATTGTATAACATGAAGATATAACAAACAGTCTCAAAAGCTTGCTTTGTAACATGTACATTACTTCTGTAGTCATTAAAGAAGAAAAAAAAAGTCTCTAAAAGTGGACGACCCTTAGTCGAGTCATGGAACATAATCTAATATGAAGGGAACCTTAATATTCCATAGATTCTCTTGACCATGTTTGGACCTTAGACATCCATGACCCAAGAAAACATGGTCCAGGCTATGGTAGAGTCTGAAAAAAAAAAGGATTAGTGACTGGCAAACTAACATTAACCATCATGGAAGACCGTGAAGGTATTGTCATGCCGACTTCACACTCTGTGCAGCCTCAGACCTCTGTAGCTCAGCCGGAGTTTGGGCGATAGTCTGTTCACTGAAGTTCAGCTTTGCAGGAGTTAGCTTTTTGATTAGTGTCAATTGAAGGTTAAGGCTGCTGGAACACCCAACAGCAACTCCAACACAGGACTGGTATGCAAGAGACATGCAAATGCTATAGTCGGCATCCAGGAATGTTCTAAGCCATGTTTAAAGGGTGAAGGACCTTCACCCTTTAAACATGGCTTAGAACATTCCTGGATGCCGATTATAGCATTTGCATGTCTCTTGCATACCGGTCCTGTGTTGGAGTTGCTGTTGAAACTCTAATCTGTGCTTGGTGTCTGGTGAAGTATACCTTGTTGCTTATTAGTTCACTATTTGTACTTGAGTTCTCCCTACACACATATTGCATCATCCTGATTGTTTGCTGTGTGGTGCTGTTTGCTTTATCCCGGTCTGTCTTTATCTGTGGGTTCCATAATGGTTCACCTCCTGGAGTGGGGGTTAGGGGTTCAGCTCAGGGCTGATCAGGAGATAGGGACAGTTCGGAGACTCAGGTCTCTCTACCATGAAGGGTACCCCAGAGTTAAGGAAAGTCAGGGTTCCCCTAGCCAAAGGGACAGCTTCTTTATCTACCAAAGCTCTTTGTGACAGGTGTATGGTCATGGGGTCAACAATGAACCTCATTCTAATTTCTTATCTTAGGTTTACTGATGGAGCAGAGGGTGCAGGGGTAAAAGTTGCCCCCGTCCCCGATACCCTCTGACATTTTGACAGAAGACGACTAAGTACCTCAGTCTCCTCTAGGGATTTCGCTTTGGGTCCCAAGAGTGCATACTTCAGTATACTTCACCTCTGTTCACATCTCCGAGCAGCAGACCTGGATTCCTTTTTTTGTTCTTTATTTTTGTATCTTCCCCAGTCGAGTATATTTAGAAGTGGAACGAACTCCCTTGGTTTGTGCTCACCGCGGCTCACTTTCCCTGGACTCTACAGGCTGTTGGTACTAAGACTATTAAGCTGGAGCACATAAGATACAAAATTCGAAAAGCTTTCTTGCAGTAAGTGGATAGGTGCCACTTGACAACCTGCGGAGAGCAGTCTTTTGTGCGAGGCAATAGTTTATTAAAGTGTTTCTCTATATATAAAAACAGAGCTGAAAATCTCCAGCCAGATACAAAAAAATACCAGCGTGAAAACGTCTCTACCTCTCCGGGCTGGATGTGGTTGGCGTGCAGTATTTATCATGGTCAATGGGGCGCTAACCCTAAAGTGGCACTTAGGGAAAAATTCTCAAATATTGCAATATAAAATCCTAATGCTGCTCATGGCCAAAGTGCCGTGCTGTCCTCCATAGATTATAATGCAGCCCTATAGTCCTCCATATAGTATAATGCATCCACATAGTCCTATATATAGTATAATGCGGCCCCATAGTCCTCCATATAGTATAATGCACCCCCATAGTCCTATATATAGTATAATGCAGCCCCATAGTCCTCCATATAGTATAATGCACCCCCATAGTCCTATATATAGTATAATGCGGCCCCATAGTCCTCCATATAGTATAATGCACCCCCATAGTCCTCCATATAGTATAATGCACCCCCATAGACAGCCATATGGTATAATGCAGCCCATAGTTCTCCATATAATATAATGCACCCCCGTAGTCCTGCACATAGTATAATGCAGCTTCACAGTCATCATAGTATAATGCAGCTTCATAGTCCTCCATATAGTATAATGCACCCCCATTATCATCTAAATAGTATAATGCACCCCCATAGTCCACCATATAGTATAAAGCAGCCCCATAGTCCTCCATATAGTACAATAAACCCCCATAGTCAACCATATGGTATAATGCAAACCATAGTCCTCCATATAGTATAATGTACCCCCATACATCACCATATAGTATAATGCACCCCCACAGTCCTCTATATAGTATAATGCGGCCCTATAGTCCTTCATATAGTATAATGCAGACACACAGTTCACACACAGAGTACACTGTATAGTATAATGCAACCCCCATTATCCTCCATATAGAATAATGCAGCCCTATAGTCCTCCATATAGTATAATGTAGCCCCATTATCCTCCATATAGTATAATGCACCCCCATAGTCCTATATATAGTATAATGCGGCCCCATAGTCCTCCATATAGTATAATGCACCCCCATAGTCCTCCATATAGTATAATGCATCCCCATAGTCCTATAATGTGGCTCCATAGTCCTCAATATAGTATAATGCACCCCAATAGTCCTCCATATAGTATAATGCACCCCCATCATCAACCATATGGTATCATGCAGCCCATAGTTCTCCATATAATATAATGCACCCCCATAGTCTACCATATAGTATAACACCCCCCCATTATCCTTCATATAGTATAGTGCTCTTTTATAGTCCTCCATATATTATAATGCGCCTCCATATGTTATAATGCACTCATTCATGAGAAATCAATCTAAAGAATTGTGTATAAAGCAAATTATTTTATGAGAAAGTCAGAATTTACCACTGGAGTTATTCTAAAATATCTACCAATTTATTCCATCTATTATATCTATATTCATAGTGCCATCACTGACATTTTTGTAAATATAATTGGTGATTTTTGTATTTTTATTCTTGCAGATTGTCGCCTTGTCTTGCCTTTTTTTTTCAAATCCACCTACGATATTTTAACACATTTTTCCCGGGTGACAAACACATGGATTGTCAATTAGCTTCACAGAGTCCCCTCCGCACCTTACACAGGGCACGGGGCGCGGGAAGAGCTTTTATCTGTTAGCAAGACTCAATCAAATTAAATTGTGAAAATGAACATGTGTCATCCATGAATAAAATAGATCGGCGTGTCATCACTGACACTAAAAGGGTCAATGGAGACTCAGGTTTTTTTTTTGTATTAAATAAAAAGGGTTTTTCATATTCAAGACATTGATTGGACATTTCATATTATTAGGAAATGCCTCCAGTCATAAAGAGTCTGACCAGTGTGACCCTGAAGGAAGTGAAATCCATGTTAGGAAAGCAGTTTCCAGGAAAGAGTCCAAATCTGATTGAATTTAAAATTACCTTTGATAAGATTGGCTGCGGAATTTCCACCCACTTGCTACTTAGTTCTTCTTGATTTTATCAGAACCATCTTAAACCCATCTGATCAACCAACTAATACAAGCAACAGGTACTAAGTAGTAAGTGGGCGGAGATGGAACCTTCAGCAGCCAGTTAGATCAACTGAGTAATACAAGCAACAGGTACTAAGTAGTAAGTGGGCGGAGACAGTACCTTCAGCAACCAATCAGATCAACTGAGTAACACAAGCAACAGGTACTAAGTAGTAAGTGGGCAAAGATAGAACCTTCGGCAGCCAATCCGATCAACCGAGTAATACAAGTAGTAAGTGGGCGGAGATAGAACTTTCGACAGCTAATCAGATCAATCAAATAATACAAGCAACAAGAAATAAGTAGTAAGTGGGCAGAGATAGAACCTTCAACAGCCAATCAGATCAACTGAGGAACACAAGCAACAGGTACTAAGTAGTAAGTGGGCGGAGATAGAACCTTCAGCAGCCAGTCAGGTCAACTGAGTAACACAAGCACCAGGAACAATCAGTAAGTGGGCGAAGATAGAACCTTCGGCAACCAATCAGATCAACTGAGGAACACAAGCAACAGGAACTAAGTAGTAAGTGGGCGGAGATAGAACCTTCAGCAGCCAGTCAGGTCAACTGAGTAACACAAGCACCAGGAACAATCAGTAAGTGGGCGAAGATAGAACCTTCGGCAACCAATCAGATCAACTGAGTAATACAATCAACAAGTACTAAAGTAGTAAGTGGGCGGAGATAGAACTTTCGACAGCTAATCAGATCAACCAAATAATACAATTAACAAGAAATAAGTAGAAGGTGAGCAGAGATAGAACCTTTGGCAGCCAATCTTATCAAATGAATTTGATTTTACAGAGCGTTCAATCCCTTCCCACTTGCTACTTATTTGTTGTTGCCTATAATACCCAATTTATTGGATTGGCTGCAGAGGGTTCAATCTCTCACCTAATCTTTTATTACGCAGTTGATCTGATTGGTTGCGGAGGGTTTTGAAACAAGAAATAAGTAGCAAGTGGGTGGAGTTGAATCCTCCTCAGCCAATATGATCAAACGAGTAATAGAAGTAACAGGAAATAAGTAGTCAGTGGGTGGGGATAGAACCTTCGGCAGGCAATCATATCAAATTAATTTGATTTTGCCAAGGGTTCTATTTCCACCCACTTACTACTTAGTTCCTGGTGCTTGCATTACTTGGTTGATTGGATTAGCTGCAGAGGTTCTATCTCTGCCCACATATTTATTTCCTGTTGCTTGTATCACAACCCTCTGCAGCCAATCCAATCAAATGAGTGATGCAAGCAAAAGGGAACAAGTAGTAAGTGCGTGAAGATGGCTGTAGAGGTTCTATCTCCACCCACTGACTAGATAATTCCTGTTGCTTGTATTACTCATTTAATTGGATTGGCCGCAGAGGATTCCATCTCTGCCCACTTGAACCCTCTGCAGCCAATCCGGTCAACTGAGTAATACAAGCAACAAGGAAGAAATAATACGTGGGTGGTGACAGAACTTTTTGCAGCCAATCTGATCAAATGAGTGATACAAGCAACAGGAAATAAAGAGCGGGCGGAGATCGAATCCTGTGCAGCCAATCTTATGAAATAAATTTGATTTTACCAAGGGTTTTATCTTGGCCCACGTACTAGTTACTTCATGTCGCTTTGATTACTCATCTGACCAGATTGGCTGCAGAGGGTTTTGAAACAAGCAACCAGAAATAAGTAGTAAGTGGGTGGAGATAGAACCCTGTGCAGCCAAATTAACTTGATTTTGCCAAGGATTCCATTTCCACCCACTTGCTTCTAATTTCCTCTTGTTTTATTCAATTGATCAGATTGGCTGCAGAGGTTCTATCTCTGCCCACTTACTAGTTTCCTGTTTGCTTGCATCAGAACCCTCTGCAGCCAATCCGATCAACTGAGTAATACAAGCAATAGGAAGTAAGTAGCCAATCATATCAAATAAATTTAATTTTACAGAGGGTTTTATCTCCGCCCACTTACTACTTACTTCCTCTTGCTTGTCTCACTCAGCATATCAGATTGGCTGCAGAGGGTTCTATCTCCGCCCACTTACTTCCTGTCGCTTGTCTCAGTCATTTGATCAGATTGGTTCTAGAGGGTTCTATCTCCGCCCACTTACTACTTACTTCCTCTTGCTTGTCTCTCTCAGTTGATCAGATTGCCTGCAGAAGGTTCTATCTCCGCCCACTTTCTAATTACTTCCTGCTGCTTTGATCAATCAGTGGATCAGACCCGTTCTGATTATTTTGATCCCTGCTCTACTTCCATATTCATCTGCTGTTACTTGTGTCAAAGGAGGGACATTCAAACTAACCAGAGTAGACTGAATGGATGAAAAATAAAAAGGGATCGGCACAGGTATACCGTGTTCTAGAGACGCTCAATAAAAAGACACAGAGACTAGGTCTTTCCAAGAGAGAATCACACTGTTTATTTGTAACAAGGGTTTATATACCATTTCAGAAGTTTCTAAAAATACATTGATACGTGACAAGATGGCGGGGGCCCTTTCTGGACGAATATGGGCAAATATGCCTTATAAACAGTTTTACACTAATTGGCGAGGTTTTAACAACAATAGATTACAGAGGCCTGGCTGGCTCCTACATTTGTGTGGCCTGTTTGGCCTTAAATCCATTATTCTATGATAAGGGAGGACAAGGGAGGACGTATCCCTCTGAGACTTTAACTTGTCCCTGACTCCCATCTGGTCAACATCCGGATCCTTCATTTTTGCCAAACAGGATTCTAGTTAGAGTGTGTAAAGTTCAGAGAATAGACATGATAACACAAAAATGGCTTCTAAAAGACAAATTGGCTGAAAGTATACAGTACATTTAACAATTGTGATAATGCTAATAACAGCAAAAACCTCTTAAAGAGGACCTGTCATCCCCCTGCTGCATGGGAATCTAAATGAAGCACTTTGCTGTCCCCCATGTGTCTGTGTGCTGTGTACCCCGAGATATAGCCTTGGTAAAACTTAAAGTTAGAAGCCATGGAGGCAGTCACTGTGACTGGAGGGAGCTTGATTGACAGTGGCCATTCCATCCCCCACTGCCTCTCTGTGCTGCTTCTGCTGTGCAGGCTCTGTCCTCCTCCTCTCTGTCACACACAACATGCAAATCCTTTGTCCTGACCTCAGCTCCAGATTCCTGCCCTGACAAAGCATGAACAACACAGTAGGAGGGGCACACAGAGAGGCAGAGGGGGAGGGAATGGCCACAGTCAATCAAGCTCCCTCAAGTCACAGTGACTGCCTCCATGGCTTCTAACTAAGTTTTACAAAGCCTATATCTCGGGGTACACAGCATACAGACACATGGGGGACGTCTTCCCTGAATGCAGCACACATGCTGCATTCAGTGCTGCATTTAGATTGCCATGCAGCAGGGGGGTGACGGGACAACCGCTTTAAAGAAGACCAATCAAGGGCATGTTGTCACGCTGGGAGCGGGAGAGGCACCCAGCGTAGGACCACGACGGGGGGGGGGGAATAAGGAGTCCCTAAAGCTATGGGCACAAGAGGGAGAGGGTGACCCCTAGTCTTACTAGGGCTGACCCTGTCTGCCCTAACGTCCCTATACAGTTTCCTCAACTGTCGCCGACCACGAACCTCGTCCCTCTCTGATCCTAGCACTACCTTATCTAAGGATCAGATGGAGAGGTTCACTAGACCCCTCCACTAACAACTAAAGACAACACAAGGAAAAACAGACAATGGGGAAAGAAAACACTTATCTTGCAGCAGAGCACAGCAACCTCCACAACCTCAGCCTCTGCTTGGAGCAAGGATAATGAGTCCACAAGGAAATATCACCTGCACCGAGGGAGGGCAATGAAACTCCTTATAAAGGAGGGAAGAACCTGCTGGGTCCTAGAGACCCAGAATACTGGTGTAGAAACCAGACCGAGCACAAGACCTTCCCAGCCGTCTCCCCATGATAGGGAGATCTTATCATACCTTCTCTTTATCTACACAGAAGGTAAATGCCCCTGAAAGACGGACCGTCCTCAAACCTTATGGCTGATTGGCCAAACGCTGGGACCGTCTGCGCGTGGCCTCTACCCTGTCATCCGTGCCACCCGTGACACATGTATGACATTTCAACATGACGTGCTCTGCATTTTTAGAGCTATATCAGAAATGAAGAGATGCACACAGTCAACGAGCGGTCTTCTCAAAGAGTTGGTCTTACGGAGACGCTTCACTGTACTTTTTTTCACTGGTTTCTCCAAATACAAGATTATAGATCTGATTATAAGATGCTCATAATGAGGAGGAGATCAGGATGTAACGTAGATATTTTCAGTTTATGCTCTGAAGGATTAATGAATAAAGGGCAGGGAACCATAGTAAGAAATAACTACATGAGGGACCCTCGGACTTCATTAAATCCAAGCCCGAGATCCCACTCAGTGGGCAATTATACACAAAGCAATTTCACTGTGTTATACGGAGAGAGACTGAAGGGCATCTGAGGTTAAAATCTAATGGTGACACAAATAAAGAATTTGATTATTCATTGTGGCGCTTATTATTGGGCTCCAAAAAAAAGTTTTTAAATAATCCATGCAAGTTTAAGTGTTTTAAAGGCAAGCCTCATACATTTTGTACCAACACATTGCATGAGGATAGAGGAAGATGAGCAAAACCAAAGCACTGTGTTTGGTCTACTGTAGGATCAGAAAGAGTGGAGAAGAACTGAACTGTTCAAGTAAAAGAACAAATCCTTATCTCCGCCTTCAAGACCCCAAACTAGGCGTAAAACAATGTGTCGGATCATTTAAATGGAAACCAATGGGTTCTGAATAGGTATAAACTCAAAATAAAACCTGTATGGGTGAAGCTCTATCCGAGAATGCTGGTACCTGTATTCTCCACTTTCACAGTGAACATATAGTATATACCCAACTGATTCAAACACATGGCATATACCTCGGTACGGTCACTGCCAGGTTCCACAATAACCCAATTAAAGCTAGCTGATATGACCAAACGTTTATAGAGGTTGATTGGACTCACAAGGTTTCAGGAGTGTGGTTTATACACAAGAGGAACAAAGCTATTACATTTTATATATTTAAACTTAAAAGTAGGCAAAATATATTAGAAAAGGGAACAAAACAATACAGTATATAGAGTTACTTAAAATAAAAAGCAATAAACAAAAGAAAAATACTAAACCTGATGTAGTGGATATGGTTAAGACCCATGGAGCGAAGAATGGCAGTGAAACATGGAACAATTCTACACATTAGTGTATTTTCTGGCATTGACTCAAAATCTGTATTTATTAGGAGGACAATCACTCCAAAATACCTAAAAATACACCTATAAAATTATGGGATCCCTAACTTTCAGGATATCTTTGCCTGTTGAAGTCTAAGTAGAAGAAATTAATGCCATATTTCCCATCATGATTTTACCTTTCCATAGATAGGAAATATGACATTTATATTGTCATCCATCTGCCAGATTTTAATCTGCAGTTGATGCACCAATCACACAGTTATGCACTAACATGCATTTTATTCCACTTGGGATCACGATGATGAAAATGTGTCTCTCATAACTTCAGAATCTACTCTTTTCACAAGAATACCCAAAATATTCATAACTTGGCTTTGGCTCCAGTCAGTCCATTGTTTAATAGTTTCATACTTATTAGGGTTTAAGGTAGCCTTTAGGTCCATCTAGTTCAACCCATAACCTAACATGTTGATCCGGAGGAAGAGAAAAAAAAACAAATGTGTCAAACACTAAGCTCTGCATTGGGGAAAAAAAATTCCTTCCTTGGAAGCTTGGAAGAGTTATCCATTGCGGTGACAGAAGTGTCGCTTCTTAAGGTTTGTATACACAGAGCCCAGACTGTGTGTCTGCTTTACAGCAGATGAACCAGTTCAATTACCTGTCCACACCAGGGGTTCCTAGCTGAGCAGGGGCCAGATGTTGAATGCCAGCTCATTTCATTTACAAATTACGAGGCATGTTTTAATAGATTGACTTCTGTCTAAATATAATGGTAACGGAAGACCATTCAATATAAGTTGTAATATATTCACTAAGATTCTCAACTCTAGGAGTCAAGTAGGTGGTGGTGACTGAATGGACTGCCTACTAGACTCCTAAAGATGAAAATCCTAATGAATTTATTACAATATCTATTGAATAACTTCTTTCTTAATGTGATGGTAAGAGAGCACCAGACAGAAGTCAGTCAATAGATATTGTAATATATTCATTAGGATTCTCAGAATTAGGAGTCCAGTAGGTAGCGGTAACTGAATGAACCACCCCCTGGACACCTAATGTGAAAACAAGCAGGGATTCTAAGTAATATATTGCAATATTTGTTGAATATTTCCGAATGAACTACACTCAACATTCAGAATTGCAACGCCAATAGGGAGGAGTCCAGGAACAATGGAAGTCGCTGGATGGATGGATAGACAGATTACCGATATGCACATGATAAAAAAAAAATGGAAGCAACATTTTCAGATAATCGATTTAATCAATGCTCATGCGTCAAATGGAGATGTTTAAGAGATCGGTAAAGCCTTCATCCTATGATTTACAGCATTCCATGGTTTTTCCTTCTTTTTGATGCAATTTCAAAGTGCAGGAGTTACTATATCAATGCACTCACCTCCTCCCGCCCTAGAAGATGCTTTTCTCAGATCTGACGGCATAATTGATGAGACAGGTTCACTTTAAGTGTCTGTATGAAACAGTCAATTCTTTTCCAGCATAACAAGCCTATGCAGTCTGGACAGACAGTCTCCTGTAGAGCAGACGGATCGTACTGTGACTAGATCAGTTTACCTTCCTGCACGTACTGAAAGAGTGGTCGCTGGCAGTGGCGTAACTTAAAACCCATGGGCCTCGATACAAAAGCTTCAATGGGGACCCCAAATATTGCAGATCTTTAACAGCATTGGTCTTTTTCTATAGACCAAAGGGACTACAGGAACCTTTGCAACTGTTGTTGGTACGCCCCTGGTAACCTGGATAAGACAGCAAGTGATGGGTGGCTACCCCCCCGTCCTATAGCCGGCAGAATACACAGCTTTAAGTCCCCTATGAGGACCAGTAAATATAATAAAAAGTTTTAAAAAAAATATGAACCCCCCCAAAAAAAAAGTTCAAATCACCCCCCTTTTGTTCAATTGAAAATGAAATATTTTTCAATTTTTGGTATCGCCCACCTTCATAAATGTCCGATCAAAATATTAACTAAATTAATCTGACGGCGTAACGAAAAGAGATCAAAACGCTAGAATTAAGGTTTTTTGGCCGCTGCTACATTGCAATAAAATGCAATAAAAGATGATCAAAGCTTTATATTTACCCAGAAATAGTACCAGTAAATATGTCAGCTAAGGGCAAAAAAACAAGATGTCACATAGTTCCAAATTCCAAAAAATAAAAATGTGACGATTCTTAGAAAATAGTAAATTATTTAGTTTTGTTTAATACATTTCTGACCACTTAGATAACAGTAAAAGTATACATGTTTGGTATCTACGAAATTGTACCTTCTAAAGGAAACATACAGTCAAGTTAATTTTACCATCTAGTGAATAAGGTTGTTACATTCTCACCGCACAAAGATTTGTTTTCCCATTGTCCAGTATGATGTCATTCAAAAGAACAACTCATCTCGCGAAAAAGAAGCCAAAATCGCGTATTTTTGCTGCTTTTTTTGCAGCACGTTTTTGGTGCATGTTTTTCCCATTCATTAGATTGAACTTAATCAATAAAAACGCTACAAGAACGGCCATCTTCAGATTTATTTCGGCACCAAATCTGCAAAGAGAAAATACTCAGTGTGTGCAGGAGACTTCTGGGTTCTCATTGACTTTGCTGGATCAGGATTCCCTTTAGGTTTTGTGACAAATCTGCACCTAGAAATGCTGCAAAAACGCAACGTGTGCACACTATTTCACTTACAGCTCATTGCCTTTGAGACCAACCACCGCAGCTTGACGGCAGAATGTGCGCAGCGCTTGCAAGATCCTTTCTATTGGGCTGGCAATAACCCTTTTGGAGCTGGCTGGGATCTTGGGCTTAGACACTAGAAAGCAGCGGTGGATCAGTCTCCAAGTGTCAGGACTTGAGTGTTTTGATTACCTTGGCTGGGTCCTTCCCTAGAGGGATATCTGGCTAGTCCTGTGTTTGAGACTTCTAACCAAGGCTCCACAGACTCAATTTGATTACCTTTTGGGCATTCCGCCCACTTCCAAGATACATCTTTTCTTTAATGTGCCTTTGGTCTTCCTGCTTTTATAAACCCCACCCAAGCCTCTAGACATTTCTAGAGTATTCTGCTTTGGTTTCCTATTCCTAGTGGCTTCTCAAGGTCTCTGCCTTCTCCTGCGAGTCCTGGGTGAAACTCTTGCTGCTGCTCATTAAAGGTTCTGCTAGCTACACCTGTTACCAGCGTTTCTTCTGCTTCTGGCTGCTTGTGCTACTCCCTCTGCGGCGACTCTTGCCTCACCTGCCTTTGCTGACACGTAAGCTGGCTGGCTGCTTTATTAAGTGCTTAGTCGCTTCCTACATTCAAATAAATGCAGAGCATTAGACTGTTCTGAACTTAGTAATTTGCTCGGCATCTGTTCTGGACTTGTTACTGCTCTTCATCTGGTTCTGGACTTTCTAAGACTTCTTTCCCATGCCTCCCTGGATAATTTAATGTATTATATAGACTTGTTTAAAACATCTCCGTGTTTGGACTTGCCATAGACTTTACTCTTACAGCATCGCCAAGTGTAAACCGCGCTTTGTAGACTGCTCCACTGATTGTATTTACTTATGAGGTTTTCAACAGACTTTTCATTAAGGCTTTATTCAGTATCTACACTACGTGCTTATTGACTTAGTTTTCCTCTGCATGTTGTTGTTAGTCACCGGGTGTTATAATATAGACTTTCACCTATAAACTGTGTTCAGTTGTGTCTTTGCTCCACGCTGAAGACTCCTGAGTTATCCATTATCATTATTACACCAAGGCAACAAGCTGAAAGCAAAAGAAACAAGTCTTAAGAGCTTGAAGCAAAGTATATAAAAGCTAATTTTTACTAGCAATATCCATCCTTGAAGACCCTTTGAGATGTTTTGACTGGAAGAACAGAGATATTTTGTGTGTTGTGCATTTTCCATAGAGTGTCCCTTTAAATGATGAGTATGCTGTAACCTCTCGGCAGGAATGCCAGGCGGCTTTATGCCTATAAGCTTTGATGGCCCTAGCGGGATCGGAACAGAGCGGAGTAATAACTCCTTTTAGCGGCGTATAGGGCAAAGTCATGACTTTATTGGACAGTATATCTCTATCGAGGGTCATTTTAATCCTCATTGAGCAGTGATCACTTTGTGTATGATGCAGTGTTTATCAGCAGTAATAGCCCAGACGGCCTTTAAGATGTGAGAGTATTGATCGCCCCTCCCCCCCCCTCACTCTCGGCATATTACTCGAGCTTGGGCCCGGCCTCCCGTGTCACCCCGCTATTGACTTTACTGCCTCTGCCCAGCATGCACAATTCACCGCCGCCGTTGTTAAGTGCCTTGCTGGAAGATCACCGATCTGTCCTCATGTGTACGGATATGTCAGTCCCGGCTGTGACAGCTGCGACGGTACACAAAGCCTTTATCAAGCCGATACAATGTATCGCTGTGATGGTAATGAGACCCGCTCCGTTCAGAACTGTGGGGGTGGGGGGTAGGAGGGAGATGAAGGTGACATTTAAATGGACCTGTCATTGGGAATTAACACGTTGCCATTAATAGGACAAAAATTACATATATCCTCTTTCTCCATTTTGCTCATTCATCCATCACATAGGAATTCCTGCGATGTCTTGTTTTTTTGCTTTTTAATGGACTGCAATCATAGCGTGGGGAGAACTTGAGCCCTGAATATAAACATAAACGTCAAAACTATGGGAATAGTAAGAGAAAAGTCCAAAAGGGTCTTAACAGGCCACTTTGCCTTGACTGGGGGTAAGGGTCAACTTGGCCAACTGTAAGACCGGAGGATTCTCCGGTGGGCCGACAGACACTTGTGTTCAACGGTGTCCAAAGTTGACCAACTCTGACATAAAAAGACAACTAGATGGAACATCGTTGTGTTCCTTACCAATAATGAGTCTACAACAGACTATCCCATCAGCAGTGGCGTGTGCACTACTCTCCGAGGTTGACCAGTGTACGTAGAAACAGGACTTGGGCACCAGTGAGGGCCCTGTCATATAACCGACATAGGTAGCACGCAACTAGGAATCTGTAGCCACAAAAGGGTCTTCGGTAGAGCGAGGTGTCTCATTGGTGGCACATACATTGACTTTCACCAAGGATTTGGTGGCTGTAGGGATCAGACGTCATCTGGCACCCTATGAAGGTACAGCAGCTTAATGGTTGACCATATTGGAAACCCATCTCTAGACTTTGAGTAAGAGTTTAAACCGGATGGCCCAGGAGGTCCCTTCCAACTCTACCTTTCCATATTTCTATCAATGACACTTTTATTGATCACCATATACTATAAAAGGGCTCTAAAGACCAAGCCAAGACCCAAGATTACTCATCTGGACGGAATGACCCACCAGTTGTCTTGTTCCCAAAGCCCCTTCATGCACATTAGAGTACAGTCATCCCAATGTGCCAATTTTGGCCAGACCGGATAATCATCCAACATGTGTCAGGACCTACCGGTTCATCCCGGCAGATGATGTCAGGGGTAGAAAATGATACGGAAATCTGAATTCAGCTGGCTGATCCTCATGTTCTCTGCCGTGAGATGAATCACTCCCCATAGAGACGTGAACACTCAGACAGGTGGGGTCTGGAGCGGCAGCTGCTCGTCTCATAGACGTCTACGACGTAGAAGATGTCATAACCTATTTTCACTAAGGAGATCAAGTATGGAGTCTTAAAGGCAATGTTTTATGGGAAAAGATTTATGCAAATGAGCTCTCCTCCAGAAGGAAGGAAACTGTCCCTAGGGCTTAGGCTGACAGTCGTAACCATATACGTTAATATTCGACCCATTGACAAGTCTTGCAGTATGAGT
Organism: Allobates femoralis; assembly: GCA_033576535.1. Lineage (NCBI taxonomy): Eukaryota > Metazoa > Chordata > Amphibia > Anura > Aromobatidae > Allobates > Allobates femoralis. Next base: position 61,572,917 of record JARQOC010000009.1, read on the forward strand.
AAGAATATTGGGGAGCTTCTCTGCTTTTGGAATACTTGTCTCCTGGATCAAGTTTTTTTTAAAAACCCTAATAATTATTAATAGATGTGCTTTACTCCCCTTCCCCAGATCCAGCGCCAAGTCTCAGGTGTCACTTAAATGTCAATAGTGTTCAGGGGCGGACTGGCCCAGGTGGCAGGGGAGCAAATGCCCCCTGGGCTGGTGGTATAGACCTCATCTAGGGCCATACCTCCACAGAAATGGGCCAGGCAGCGGCGCTTTTTGGCTGGCGCTGTGAAAGTACAGCAGATGCGACGCCTTGCGGCAGGCGCTGTGATACAGCAGCAGACACGGCGGGTGACACAGTGAGTGACCAGCAGCAGCATCCCAACCAAAAAAAGTCTGATAGCACCCATCCCCCCCCCGTCTTCACCTAAGGGCTGGAAGACCAAAACTGCCACCCGGAGTTAGAGTCGCCAGACAGCCCCTGATAGTGTTGCAGCCAATCAGTGAGTTTCGAGAAGATCGCATGAGTGATTGGTGGCAGCACCATCCATGTGACGTCAAGGAGCAGCGGCAGTCTTCAGCCACGGAAAAGGAATTTCCAAAACAGGAGAAATCCATTAAATAAACTACATGACATCCACCATGATTGCACATGGAGCGTTTCCTCCCCGGTCAGGCAGGTGCGCTTTGTATTAAAATCACTGCCGATCCTCCAGCGGTCTGGGGGGCAAGTGCATTCCTGCCCCCCAGCCCAGCCCTGTGGGCGCTGCAGTGTGGGTACGGTATAACCCAGCGCTTTCTGTCCTTGCAGGTCCTGGACTCTCCTTGTCTTTATGATGCTCCAATGTGAAATTCTTCAGTCCGCAGGAATCAGCAGATAAAGTCCCTCTATTGATTTGCTGCTCGGCGGAGCAGATAATTTTTTTTTTTTTTTTTTTTTAAAGCCGATCACGGTGGAAATGAAATGGTTTTATCTCGGCGGCGGCCTCATGGCTCTTTGTCATCCTCCTTCCCATCCTCTAGAAGGTTTCTCTCTCTTTCTAATACACCCTCCACTCTTCCTCTCTCACTTTGTCCTCACCGGTGACCCCATATCTCCATGTCTTATTCCGCCAGACAGAGAATAATCCATGGTTAATAATGCAGGCGACCCATTCACATCAATACATAATGTTGCATCACTAGCCGAGCGTTACATTCCCCCTCTTGTAATGAATGGTGCCCTCTGTATTCCGGTGCCATCCTTTCTCACTCCGCGAAGAACACTGCCCTATATTCTCCAGAAACAATAGGGAAACGTTACAATAAGAGCGGCTCCCATACTAATGCAAATCAACCCAAATCCCCCATGTGTTTGGCCCAGACCGAGATACCAGCCAATACTTCACAACAGGCCGACCTGAATCCAGCTCTACCTCTCGCCTTCATCCTCTCGTCAATTCTGAGAGTTTGCTGTTCCGTGAAATCCCTTTAAATGTTTTTCGACAAATGCAAAAATTTCATTCTAAATATTTCTATGAATGTTTGATCGAGACAAAGAAAAAGTCAGAGAAGGAAGAGATAAATTAGCAGCTACCATCGGTCTGGCGCACCTCACCGGCCAGACCATAGGTAACCCCTTCAGGTACCAAAATTCCAGATGGGTGAGACAAAAGGAGGCAAAACCTCAGTAGTTCAAAACAATGACAACGTTCACTAAGACTGGTGTACACACTGTCATGTGTGTTTCAGGAGACACGGACAGGGCTGTTAGGGCTACTTGCAGAAGGTCGCAGCATCTGGCCAAACAGCCAAAATTCTGAATTGTGATTCTGTCCCTTTAAGAATTATTTCTCTGCTTGGTGATAGCTGGAGGTCACTACGACCCAGCTGGTCTCCTGTCTACCTTTGAGCTATCCCTATATATACCCCTTAGCTCCCATGATGCATTGCTGGGGATAGCGTGTTTGGAGTTGGTGACGCTTCCTGGCTCTGCAGTGCATCGTGGACTTCCGGTGTGGTTTGCTGTCTGACTATCCTTACAGCTAAGTGAGTTTCCCTCTTCCCCTTTGTTTGTTTCTCTGTTGTTTCCCTTTAGTTGTTAGCTGGGTTGACCAGTGTTCACCCTGTCTAATCTCTATGCAGTCTTTTGTCGAGGGACTAATAGGGAAAAGGAATCCTGCTCGGCAAAAGTTGTGGAGACTGTATAGGGTTGGCAGGGCTAAGGTGTCAGCGCTAGTATTTCTAAGGGACACCATTCCACCTTTTACCCTTAGCATCAGGGACTACTTCCCCCACCCCAACCCCCAATGAGTGTCTCCCTATGCCCAGCGTGACAACCGTTTTTCGGTATCCGAGTGAATCCAGCTTGAACTGGATGTACCCGCATCTATTTTCGGACCGATTGATTTTCAATAAGGTCGCAGGAACTTGCAGGTACATCCAGTTCTTTACGGTTCCCCCCTGTCCTGGGTGTCAACAGTTTGTACATTGAAACCAATAACGCAGTTTGTAGCAATTTTGGTGTCTGTTTCAAAACTGTGAACACATGGATCCGTGGTACTATGGGTTAAATTAGAATGTAGCTCTATGGAAGCGGGATCCGGCAGAATGGGGGTGTGGCTGGACTACCTAGCTGAAGGTCTACTAGTCCTCTACAAATAATGACTGCTGATAGGACATTGATGTTAATCAAAATTACAGTAAACAGTACAGTAAGTGACACATGGCTGGAATCAAGGGGCTCAGTCTCTACGTAAAATTACTCATATTAGGTGGCAAAAGCTTCCCTTAAGGCCCATAAAGGGTGGAAAAAACTTACCAAATTTGGCCGCTTACAAATATCATTGCATTTAGCAGGATACTATCAGTCGCTGATAGTATCCTGCTAAATACAATGATATTTGTAAGCGGCCAAATTTGGTGAGTTTTTTCTACTTAGGATTTTATGTACCAATTTGGTGATTTTTTGCCCATAAAGGGTGGCTATCCAAAGCAGGCACAGGAACCAGATCAATATAAGAAGGCTGAGGCAGGGGTGTAGCTAGAACAGGTGCAGGGGTTGCAGCCTAGGGGGCCCCAAAATTCCCTTTGGCCTATAGTAAAACACTAATGCTATTAAAGATTTGCAGTAATTGGTGGTCCCATTGGAGCTTTTGCATCGGGGCCCATTTGCTTCAAGTTACGCTCCTGGGGGGAGGAGCTTATAATTGCAACATTGTAACAAATGTATCAACTCCTATTGTTTTTCCTACTGTTTCTATCAAACATTCTAAAAGTTTGTCACAAAATGACCACGTTCCACAATGGCCACTATGGAGATGTGACCCCCCGATGGGCCTCGTTACAGCAAGAGACAGAACCATATGATTCCTTTCAATTATTTACATCAAAGAGCAGAAATCAAAATGTAAAGAAACGGCGGCAGTAATATTAACAATCGCACTCGACGCATTAACCTCCAGCATTGAAAATCCAATTAAATTAGAAAAGTAAATAATATATGTCGAGGCCGGAGCTGAAATCCTAAATAGACGAATTTAAGAGGAAGTCGCTCTGTTTCAATAATTCATTACTAAAAATGAAGGTTCCTGTTTTCCCTTCTGTCATTTTTCCTTTTTTTTTTACGATCCCTTGGCAGAAGAAAAAGTCTTCATTGACCGCAGTAATGAGTGACAAAAATTGGTTCTCATATCAAAGTGTAGAGGGATGAAGGAGCGACGGAGCCTGCTATAAAGTTACACCATCAAACGGAGCAGAAATCCATTAATGCAGCACGGTACAGTTAACTGAGCTGCATCAAGACTAAATGGCGTCTTGCGGAGTGCGACGTGCAGACCCTTCCTTGGTCCTTCATCTCCAGTGCAACTCTGAATCTCCATGGGGGGGCGCTAGCGAGGCAAGTGCTGGAAATGGGTGGTGGACCATAGTAGGGGGGCAATTTATTATGTAGTATTCCTAAAAATGATCACTTTAGTGGCTGATGGGTCCAGATTGGGGTGGCAGGGGCTCACCTGTAACTGACTCTGGGGGTCCACTGATCAACTACATGAAAATATTACATTCACAAATGTACCTATGCGTCTATATATTAATATACTGGGTAGCTTGTAAAATAAAGTATTGTGCCAACTACTGATCAAATTTGGGGGATAATTGAGATTCTACTGCAGACAGAGCCCAACAGAGGATTTCCCTTCCCTCCAGCCGGCCAGTCCGAGCCAGAGTCCAAGTACAGAACCACTGAACCCCTAATCTATGCATCTATATAATAATATACAGGGTAATTTGTAAAATAAAAGTGTATTGTTCCAACTACTGATCACACTTGAGGGGTAAGTACCATAACTGCAAATTGGCCCACCAGAGGATTCCCCTGCTCTCCAGCTGGCCAGTCTGAGCCAGAGTCCAAGTACAGAACCGCTGAACCCCTAATCTATGCGTCTATATAATACTATACTGGGTAATTTGTAAGATAAAAAGTGTATTGTGCCAACTACAGATCATACTTGAAGGGTAAGTGATATATACGTGCAGAGAGGCCCACCAGAGGATTTCCCTTCTCTCCAGCCGGCCAGTCCGAGCCAGAGTACAAGTACAGAACCGCTGAACCCCTAATCTATGCATCTATATTATAATATACTGGGTAATTTGTATGATAAAAAGTGTATTGTGCCAACTACAGATCAAACTTGAAGGGCAAGTGATATATAACTGCACAGAGGCCCACCAGAGGATTCCCCTTCTCTCCAGTCAGCCAGGCCGATCCAGAGTCCAAGTACAGATCCGCTGCACCCCTAATCTATGCTTCTATATAATATACTGGGTAATTTGTAAAATAAAAGTGTATTGTACCAACTACTGATCATGTTGGGGGACAAGTGTTCTATAACTGCAGAAAGGCCCACCAGACGATTTCCCTTCTCTCCGTCCGGCCAGTCCGAGCCGGAGTCCAAATACATAACTGCTGCACCCCTGATCTATACTTCTATATAATAATACACTTGGTCATTTATAATATATAAGTGTATTGTGCCAACAACTGATCATACTTGAGGGGTGAGTGACAACTGCAAAATGGCCCACCAGAGGATTCCCCCTTCTATCCAGTTGGCCAGTCCGAGCCGGAGTCCAAGTACAGAACTGCTGCACCCCTGACCTCATACAATCCTATAGATCCGCACTGCAGGTGCATTAGTCCCATTATAAAAGTACCTGCAGGGTTTTCTCATCTATGAGACCACAATAGGTACAGTATGAATCCAGCAAAAGATGGCACCAGCCCAATAAATCAGAGTTGCAGTTATGCAAAAATCTCACACATTTGAGTCTTGGGCTGATGAGAAAGCATAAATGGATCCGCGAGCGGGTTACATTTGGAACATCAGGCATACATAATATAATTGTTGCTTTGAGGATTGAACTTTTTATGTCGGCAATTGAAGTCAGGTGAATACGTCTTTAATCTTTCACAGGTGGACGGGAGTTCAAATCCCGGTCAGGACGTCATTCAGGATGAAGAGCGCAACTCATCAATACATTAAAGGAGACACCAAATTAGTAAGAAAGTAAAGGTAAATTAAACCGAAAACTTTATGGAGAGAAAGCTTTAAAGTAATAAAAGCTGATAATAATGTATGATACCTAAAATGATTGCTTAAAAAAGGACCTACTATAAAGAATAAATATTATAATACTGGTAATATATGCAATAATATAACTACTATAATACTGCCCCTATCTACAAGAATATAACTACTATAATACTGCCCCTATGTACAAGGATATAACTACTATAATACTGCTCCTATGTACAAGAATATAACTACTATAATACTGCCCCTATGTACAAGAATATAACTACTATAATACTGCTCCTATGTACAAGAATATAACTACTATAATACTGCTCCTATGTACAAGAATATAACTACTATAATACTGCCCCTATGTACAAGAATATAACTACTACAATACTTCTCCTATATACAAGAATATAACTACTATAATACTGCTCCTATATACAAGAATATAACTACTATAATACTGCCCCTATATACAAGAATATAACTACTATAATACTGCCCCTATATACAAGAATATAACTACTATAATACTGCCCCTATATACAAGAATATAACTACTATAATACTGCCCCTATGTACAAGAATATAACTACTATAATACTGCTCCTATGTACAAGAATATAACTACTATAATACTGCCCCTATATACAAGAATAATAACTACTATAATACTGCCCCTATATACAAGAATATAACTACTATAATACTGCTCCTATGTACAAGAATATAACTACTATAATACTGCCCCTATATACAAGAATATAACTGCTATAATACTGCTCCTATGTACAAGAATATAACTACTATAATACTGCTCCTATATACAAGAATATAACTACTACAATACTGCCCCTATGTACAAGAATATAACTACTACAATACTGCCCCCATGTACAAGAATATAACTACTACAATACTGCCCCCATGTACAAGAATATAACTACTATAATACTGCCCCTATATACAAGAATATAACTACTATAATACTGCTCCTATATACAAGAATATAACTATTATAATACTGCTCCTATGTACAAGAATATAACTACTATAATACTGCCCCTATATATACAAGAATATAACTACTATAATACTGCCCCTATATACAAGAATATAACTACTATAATACTGCTCCTATGTACAAGAATATAACTAATATAATACTGCTCCTATATACAAGAATATAACTACTATAATACTGTCCCTATATACAAGAATATAACTACTATAATACTGCTCCTATGTACAAGAATATAACTACTATAATACTGCTCCTATATACAAGAATATAACTACTACAATACTGCCCCTATGTACAAGAATATAACTACTACAATACTGCCCCCATGTACAAGAATATAACTACTATAATACTGCCCCTATATATACAAGAATATAACTACTATAATACTGCCCCTATATACAAGAATATAACTACTATAATACTGCTCCTATGTACAAGAATATAACTGCTATAATACTGCTCCTATGTACAAGAATATAACCACTATAATACTGCCCCTATATACAAGAATATAACTACTATAATACTGCTCCTAAGTACAAGAATATAACTACTATAATACTGCCCCTATATACAGGAATATAACTACTATAATACTGCCCCTATGTACAAGAATATAACTACTATAATACTGCTCCTATATACAAGAATATAACTACTATAATACTGCTCCTATGTACAAGAATATAACTACTATAATACTGCTCCTATATACAATAATATAACTACTATAATACTGTCTCTATATACAAGAATATAACTGCTATAATACTGCCCCTATATACAAGAATATATCTACTATAATACTGCCCCTATGTACAAGAATATAACTACTATAATACTGCCCCTATATACAAGAATATAACTACTATAATACTGCTCCTATATACAGGAATATAACTACTATAATACTGCCCCTATGTACTGGAATATAACTACTATAATACTGCCCTTATATACAAGAATATAACTACTATAATACACTTTTCCATTGCTTCTGATGTCTTTTGATAGCTGTGTGTGAATTGATTCCCCCTGGATTCTCATCTGATGACTATCACGGTGAATTGCATGCTGGGATTTTACGGTTTGACAATAGTGAGAAAGTCTTGGGCGTCCTCTCCTCCAGTGAAGGCGCTGAGCGGAGTCAGAGAGTTGTCATCCCGTCTTTGGAAATATCCAAGATGACTTGTAACTTATACTAAGTGCTATTTTTATGGCTCCTTCTAGAACAGGCGTTCGCATCCGTAAGCGCTGACGGAAAAACTAGGCCAATTTACTGTACGTCTTTCTTTTGTTTGTCATGTGCAAAAAAAACGCTGTCAGTTTTACAGTACACGGGAGGCGCCGGCGCTGCTCCGGAGAGGTGGGATGGCACAACTTTATGCAAATTGAAAAAAAGTTCCGTCGCTCAGGAGGTGAATCATAAAAAGGCTCAGAACATAATTATGAGTTAACTCGTGATGACTCCTAAAAAAAGACTTTGCTAAATAGATCTAAAATTCTGCTCGAGTTCTCTTTTTCTCCTATTTCTATGGCTGCTTTCTGACACAGAGCTCCAAATCCCCTGCGAGAAAAGTTACAAGATACAATTCTGACCTCTAGAGGGAGCTAAGCATATACATTGCATTTACATACTGTGATGACTTTGCTCACTGAGCGTGTTGGGGACACTCACATGGTAGTGGGATTGAGGCAAACAGGTACGGTTTTCAATAAAATAAAGTCCAGCAGTTTATTAACACATCATAAACTACATGCAGTGTACAGTCTGTTTATATCAACGGAATATGAGTGACATACCAGTTTGTTCCAATGGTGGATCCGCCCACCTGGCATTTACTCTCATACATCAATGGAACATTAGTGATATACCAGTCTGTTCCAATGGTGGATCCACCTGCCTGGCATTTACTCTCATACATCAATGGAACATTAGTGATATACCAGTCTGTCCTAATGGTGGATACGTGAGCCTGGCATTTACTCTCATACCTCAATTGATCATTAGTGACATACCAGTCTGTTCCAATGGTGGATCCACCTGCCTGGCATCTACTCTCATACATCAATGGAACATTAGTGATATACCAGTCTGTCCTAATGGTGGATACGTGAGCCTGGCATTTACTCTAATAATTCAATAGAACATTAGTGATATACCAGTCTGTTCCAATGGTGGATCCGCCTGCCTGGCATTTACTCTCATACATCAATGGAACATTAGTGATATACCAGTCTGTCCTAATGGTGGATACATGAGCCTGGCATTTACTCTCATACCTCAATTGATCATTAGTGACATACCAGTCTGTTCCAATGGTGGATCCACCTGCCTGGCATTTACTCTCATACATCAATGGAACATTAGTGATATACCAGTCTGTCCTAATGGTGGATACGTGAGCCTGGCATTTACTCTCATACCTCAATTGATCATTAGTGACATACCAGTCTGTTCCAATGGTGGATACGCCCGCCTGGCATTTACTCTAATACTTCAATAGAACATTAGTGATATACCAGTCTGTTCCAATGGTGGATCCGCCCGCCTGGCATTTACTGTCATACATCAATGGAACATTAGTGACATACCAGCCTGTCCTAATGGTGGATACATCCACCTGGCATTTACTCTAATAATTCAATAGAACATTAGTGATATACCAGTCTGTTCCAATGGTGGATCCGCCTGCCTGGCATTTACTGTCATACATCAATGGAACATTAGTGACATACCAGTGTGTCCCAATGGTGGATACGCCCGCCTGTTATACATATATAGTCCCTTTTAGTCACATGCATTCCTTATAGGAGCTATTTCCAGCTCCACTCACTGGCTCCTGTCAATCCATCATTCACAAAACTGCCTCTCTAAAATCACCAACACCTGTCAGTTCAAGATCCTCAGCAGGACTGCAGATTCCTGAATATCCCCATGCTCTCCTCGTCGCGTACCTTCCAGGACGCTGGCCATTTCCCTGCTTCCATATCAGGTGCATTCAAGGACAACAGTCACTCCAAGCACAGAGAGCGAGCCCTCACCGGTTCCTTCCAGGGCCCCAGCTGGTCCCAAGCAAGTGAGGGGTCCCATGGTTCCGGAACCTCATGCTTTCCAAGAAGCTGCCTGCTCCCAGGCATGAGATCTGGCCTCCTGGCCGTACGTACTCCAGGGCAGCTCTTGCTCCCCAAACGCACAGTGACTTGTGATCCCATTAACACAGAGATAATATAGAGGTGTGTGAAGAATCAGGTTGGCTAGACTCACCCCTGTCTTTTAGCTCCCCTGCACTTGTAATGCATTACCTGAACCTGCGGAACCTCAAGTCCAAGCATAATGCATTACTTAATCTTGCTGAACTACAAGTCCCAGCATGCATATTTGCAATGCAGCAAGCCTCTGCCTTTTTCATGTACACCCTTTGTAAGCAGAGGGTTTGGAGCTGTGTATTAGTAGTATATAATGTGGTGGACACCAGCCGGTATAACTGATAGACTTGATACATTTCTATTGGTTCCTTTCTTTTCTATTTAATTAAAATGACTTGGTAGAACTTTAGACTGATGAAAAGTATCAACCTGAAAGACCTTTTCCTCTTTTATCCCTTTCGTCTGATGAATCCTTTAATTATAATTGGATCACAGGATGTCCCGATACAAAGACCCTTGAAGGCGTATTCTTAAAGGGGTTGTCCACTATCCTCTTTCCATACCCTGCTAAAATAACAATTATACTCACCTCCGGAGCAGGTGCGGTCTTAGTGACCACCACTCTTTAGATCTTAGGTTTTTGGGATTGGTGGATGGTCTCAGAAGTCAGACCCCCAGTGATCGGAAAGTTATCGTCTATCCTCCAGGATAGGGGATAATGTCCAAACTTAAAAGGGTTCTCCACCACTCGATCAACCCCTTCTCAATCAGTAGGTTTCGGTCTTTAAAAATAACACTTATACTCACCCACGCTCTTTAGATTTCAGGTTCTTAGGCTTGGCGGAGGGTCCCAGAAGTCTGACCCCCCAGTGATGGGAAAGTTATCCTCTATCCTCCAGTATAGTGGATGACGTCTAAACTTAAAAGGGTTGTCCACTACTCGCTCAACCACTCTCAATCCGTATGTTTCCCTCTTTGCAAATAACACTTATACTCACCACCGTTGTCATTCCAGCAACCACGGCTTTTTAGATCTTGAGATTGCTGGAGGTTCAAGAGGTCAGACCCCCCAGTGATTGTTATCTTCTATCCTCCAGGATAGGGGATGATAGCCAAACTTAACACCTTTCAATTCTATATGTCTCCCTCTTTTAATATAGCACATATTTAGCTCTCATGCCGATGTCGTAGCAGCAACCATTGCTCTTTATATCTCCGATTCTTGGGACTTGTGGAGGTCCGAGAGGTCAGACCCCCAGTGATAGAGCATAACTTTCCTATCTTCCAGGATAAAGGATAACTTCCAAACTTAAAAAGGGTTGTCCACTACTCATGTGCATTGAGTTGTACGTTTCCCACTTTTGAAATAACACCTATACTCACCTCCGATGTCAAAGCCGTTCTTGCAGTGTCAGCACAGCCTCTTCTGGTATCCCATAACAATCCCTTGAGGCCAATAAGTGTTGGCTTCACCTTCCCCAACTTTAAATGTATCACAAACATTTGAAAGACATAAGAGGGCAGCAGCACTCACTCCCTCTAGATGTCCAAAAGCGGGAAGATGAAGCCAACGCTTCTTGGCCGCAGGGGTCATGTGATGTCACACATTGCATGTTCCTGGAAGAGATCGTGCCGACACTGCAGGTGAGTATAAGTGTTATTTTTCAAAGGTGGAGACATACAGCTTGACAAGAGGTTGTGCGAGTAGTGGACAACCCTTTAGAGTTTGGAAGTCATCCCCTATCCTGAAGGATAGAGGATAACTTTCTGATCACGGGGATCTGATCTTCGGGACATTCCACCAATACCAAGGACTCGAGATCTAGGGAGCGGTGGACGATCATGTGCACGGTTGCTCCATTCTGCAAGCTTGAGTTCTTGGGATTGGTGATGGTAACAGTGGTCAACTACCTAATACATAAAGCTGAGGGTATGATGTATGTATGTATGTATGTATGTATACGCGTGTATGTGTATGCATGTATGCATATGTGGCATTAGTCCCGCCCACTCCAGCCACACCCATGCCACAGCTCCACCCACATAGCCACACCCAATTCACAGCCTGCATCTCCACATATTCCCACCTCCTCCACATAGTCCCGCCCTAAGGACTATATGGAGGGGTGGAGCTATTAAGGGATGGGTCTATACATGGGTGACACTATGAATGGGTGGGGCTACTGGGGAGGGGTGGGGCTATGATACATACACATACATTACCATATATGGGCAATATTGACATATGAGCATTAAAACCATATATGGGCATTACACCCGGGCAACGCCGGGCTCTACAGCTAGTTGCACAATATAAGTGAATTTTTATGTATCCTATCCTATCCAACAATCCTTTTACCTTTTAAGCAAACCCTAGATAGAAACAGAATATAATTTCATGCAAGAAAAGGAAAAAATTATATATACATTACTTATAATAACCTAAAATTAGTCACTGCGAAACGCGAGGAGTCTTCAGAGGATTGACGTACGCTCCCTTTTGGGAATGTCATTTGTTAACAGGTGCAAATTTGCATCTGAACTTCTCTTCGCACCTCTACTTTTAACCTTTTCTCCCCCCTCCCTCTAATAAATCTAATATTTCATACGCGCCCATTAGCCGTTCCGCTAATCAGGAAGACGGAGGCGAAACTCAGCGTCGGGAAATTATGAGCAATTACCCAGAATTCTCCCCAATTCTCGCTCTCTCCGCGGCCTTTGCATGTGTTTTTTTTTTTTATTTCTTTAATTTTTAACTACGCGATGGCTGTCATGTATCCGCTTCTCGCTAAGCAGCATGTCGAATGTATCGAGTGTGAAAGTGTATTAGGAGATGTGTTAACCACTTAAGACTATTAAATATGAAGATTGTACATTGAATCTGTTACACATTAGAAGCACTCAGCCAAGTAACAAATTATCTACACTTTCTCCCCTCGCGCCCAATCTTCATAAGCCGAACGCTTATTAGCCGCGCAATTTAGGTCCCTAAACCGTGAAGCGAATGTCAAAGGCACCGAAACGCGTCATCTCCCCTGACATTAACCCCATCACTTCTTTGGATCCTTTCTTTACTTTCTTTGCTTTGTCCGGAATGCGGAATCGTTCCTTCTCATCTCCGCAATCAAAGAGGATTTTTATTATATTTTTTAGCTTTTTTTCTATTTTTTTTTACTGTCATACTTAGTAATCAAGTCACAAAGGCTGATGATTGATGTGGTGCTAAAATAGACAAGAAAAAGGAAGGATAGATAGACGAGTGCAAGGATGGATGGACAGATGGATGGACATACGAATAGAGAGATAGAGATAGAGATAGAAATAGAGATAGCGATAGAGCATTGATGGATGAGTGAATGGATGGAGAGATAGACGAGTGGCTAGATGGATGGATAGATAAGTGGATGGATGGACAGATTGATGGACATACGAATAGATAGATATAGAGAGAGATAGAGAGATAGATAGATGAATGAGTGCACAGATGGATGAGTGAATGGATGGAGAGATAGATGAGTGGCTTGATGGATAGACGAGTGCAAGGATGGACGGACAGATGGATGGACATATGAATAGAAAGATAGAGATAGAGATAGAGCATGGATGGATGAGTGACTGGATGGAGAGATAGATGAGTGGCTAGATGGATGGATAGATAAGTGGATGGATGGACAGATGGATGGCTAGATAAGTAGACAGACAACTAAGCGGATGGATGGATAAATAGATGAGTGGATGAATAGATAGATAGACGAGTGGATAGGTGGAAGGACAAGTGGAGAGATGGATGGATGGATGAGTGGATGGATTAATGGATGGATGGATAAGTGGATGGATAGATAGATGAGTGGATGGATGGATGAGTGGATGGATGGCTAGAAGAGTAAATAGAAAGGTGCATGGATGGATGAGTCTATGGATGGATAAATAGATGAGTGGATTGATGGATGGCTAGATGAGGGGATGGATGGCTAGATGAGTAGACGGATAGATAGGATACATAGATCGATAGATAGATGAGTGGATTGATGGATGAGTGGATGGATAAGTGGATGGATAAGTGGATGGATGGATGGATGGATAGATGAGTGGATGGATGGAGGAGTGGATGGATGGATAGATAGATGAGTGGATGGATGGATGTATAGATAGATGAGTAGATGGATGGATGGCTAGAGGAGTACATATATAAATAGATAAACAGGTGCATGGATGGATGGATGAAAGGATAGATAGATGAGTGAATAGATGGATACAGGAGTGGATGAATGGATAGATGAGTGGATGGATGGATGGATGGTGAATAGATAGATAGATAGATAGATAGATAGATAAACAGGTGCATGGATGGATGAAAGGATACATAGATGAGTGAATAGATGGATACAGGAGTGGATGAATGGATAGATAAGTGGATGGATGGACAGATGGATGGCTAGATAAGTAGACAGACAGATAAGCGGATGGATGGATAAATAGATGAGTGGATGAATAGATAGATAGACGAGAGGATAGGTGGAAGGACAAGTGGAGAGATGGATGGATGGATGAGTGGATGGATTAATGGATGGATGGATAAGTGGATGGATAGATAGATGAGTGGATGGATGGATGAGTGGATGGATGGCTAGAAGAGTAAATAGAAAGGTGCATGGATGGATGAGTCTATGGATGGATAAATAGATGAGTGGATTGATGGATGGCTAGATGAGGGGATGGATGGCTAGATGAGTAGACGGATAGATAGGATACATAGATCGATAGATAGATGAGTGGATTGATGGATGAGTGGATGGATAAGTGGATGGATAAGTGGATGGATGGATGGATGGATAGATGAGTGGATGGATGGAGGAGTGGATGGATGGATAGATAGATGAGTGGATGGATGGATGTATAGATAGATGAGTAGATGGATGGATGGCTAGAGGAGTACATATATAAATAGATAAACAGGTGCATGGATGGATGGATGAAAGGATAGATAGATGAGTGAATAGATGGATACAGGAGTGGATGAATGGATAGATGAGTGGATGGATGGATGGATGGTGAATAGATAGATAGATAGATAGATAGATAGATAGATAGATAGATAGATAGATAAACAGGTGCATGGATGGATGAAAGGATACATAGATGAGTGAATAGATGGATACAGGAGTGGATGAATGGATAGATGAGTGGATGGATGGATGGATAGATGGATGTACAGATGGATGGATTGCTAGAGGAGTACATAGATAGATAAACAGGTGTATGGATGGATGAAAGGATAGATGAGTGTATGGATGGATACATATAGGAGGACTTTTCTTTGAAGTGATCCAGTCACAGGGGCCGATGATTGTTCCTCTGCTAAAATAAGGCAAGAAAATGAAAAGAAAAAAAAAACGAGACGGGATTGAAGTGATTTTTTAAGATGATGGATTAACCGGTTAGTTGCCGGAGACGGGGCGGAGAGGATTGCCACTGAGTGTTTTTCGAGGTCTTTTTTGGTACTTTTCTTAATGTTCCCCTCCCCCGGTGGAGCTGACGCCTCTTCTTGCCCCTCGGGTAAACGCTGCGCCGTATACATCCGGCTTCAGCCACACGTCAGCACTTCAATTACTGCTTAATGGAGCGTCCCCATGCCAGCAAAGGGGAGGCCTGGGGGGGGCAAGCGATAGCGGAGGAAGGGGGGGTGGCGAAATGGGTAAAAGAAGGATGGTGGAAGTAGCGGTGGAGAATAGAGATGCCAGGAGGGGAGCACAAATCAAAGCCACATGGGGGCAACAGGACCGGCGTCGGCTACTTAAAGGGATATTACTGTAATTCCTTCCATCATTAAGGTCTCGGCCACTTTTCTGCTTTTGGTCATTTTCGACTCTCCATGCCATAGCGGAGAAGGCGGGGGAGGGGGCGAATGAAGAACACTTTAGGGTAAATGGAGGATATAATAATGGACTTGGCAGAAGAGCTGACAATCTAATTGCTGCTCGCCTTCTATCCCCCAGCAGGCGCTCGTCCTCTCTCCCTCGCCGCGGCTTTCTCCCTCTCCATTCTTGGATTTCCTTTTTCCCTAATCTCAGCTAATTACTTTGAGACTTTTTTCTTAATACTCAATTAGCCCGGACCCCTTTGTCAGTCATATCCCGTCTTCTCGTCTGTCGTTTAGGATAAAGTTATTTTTAATTGAATTAATTCCATCACAAATCGCCAATCAGCTCCCGACAAAAGACTTTCAAGTTGGTTGTATTTGGAAGAAGGAAGAGTGAGGAAGAGGAGGGGGGGGGGGGTGGTACGTTTCATTTATCAGCAACGTAAATGAAGGAGTGAACTAGAGAAATGGAGAAATGGCTCAAAAAAGAAGCAGAATTGTGTCCTCGCACCGGGCGTCTATCTGTGCCAAGATCTAGTGATCGGGAGGAGATATAGAACTTTTACTGGCAAAAATGGTTCAATGGATGGGCGGATGGATGAGTGGATGGATGAGTGGATGGATGGATGAGTGGATGGATGAGTGGATGGATGGATGAGTGGATGGATGGATGAGTGGATGGATGGATGAGTGGATGGATGGGCGGATGGATGAGTGGATAGATGGATGAGTGGATGGATGGATGAGTGGATGGATGGATGAGTGTATGGATGGATGAGTGGATGGATGGGCGGATGGATGAGTGGATAGATGGATGAGTGGATGGATGAATGAGTGGATAGATGGATGAGTGGATGGATGGGCGGATGGATGGGCGGATAGATGGGCGGATAGATGGGTGGATGGATGAGTGGATGGATGGATGAGTGGATGGATGGACGAGTGGATTGATGGCTGGATGGATAGCTAGTGAATTGTATAGATGGACAGATGGACGGATGGCTAGATGAGTACATAGAGACAGATAGAAGATTGATAGATCGATAGATAGAGGAGCGGGTGGATTGATGTATGAGCAGGTGGATGGATGGACAGATGAGCGAGTGGATGGATAGATGAGTGGTTGGTTGGATGGATGAATAGATGAGTGTGTGTGGATGGATGGATGGATAGATAGATAGATAGATAGATCGAGATAGATAGATCGAGATAGATAGATAGATAGATAGATAGATAGATAGATAGAAGGATGAATGGATAGATGAGTGGATGGATAGCTAAATGGATGAGTGGATGGATGGATGGATGGATGAGTGAATGGATGGATGAGTGAATGGATGGATAGCTAGATGAGTTGATGGATGGGTTGAGGGATGGATGGCTGGCTAGATAAGTGAGTGGATGAATGGATGAACAGATGAGGGAAGATGGCTACTGGCTAGATGAGTACTTAGAGACAGATAGAAGATAGATAGGATAGATAGGATAGGATAGGTAGGATACATAGCATACATAGGATTGATAGGATAGATAGAATAGATAGGATAGATGAGAGGGTGGATGGATGGATGGATGGATGGATGGATGGATAGAGGAGCAGGTGGATGGATGGATAGATGAGTGTGTAGATGCATGGATAAACAGATGAGCGAGTGGATGGATAGATGAGCGGGTGTGGATGGATGAATAGATGAGCGGGTGTGGATGGATGAATAGATGAGCGGGTGTGGATCGATAGATGGATGAGTGGATAGATAGATAGATAGATAGATAGATAGATAGATAGATAGATAGATAGATAGATAGATAGATAGATAGATGAGTGGATGGATGGATAGCTGGATGGATGGCTAGATGGGTGGGTGGATGAGTGAATGGATGGCTAGCTAGATGAGTGGATGGATGAGTTGATGGATGAAGGGATGGATGGACACATGAGTGGGTGGGTGGGTGGATGGTTAGATAAGTGAGTGGATTAACGGATGAACAGATGAGAGAAGATGAAGCTACTTTTTTGGGTGAATGAATGAATAAGCAAAGAGAAGAATTCAAAAAAAGGTTCACTTGATTGTTAGATAATGTTATGACAAGACTAGTTGGTTGGTTGGATGAATGAAGGAACTTAATATCAGATGTTTTAAAGGATATTCTCAAGTTTGAAAGTTCTCCCCTATCCCTTACTTTGTGAACTCTGCGAGTACTACTACCGAGACAACCACCAATACTGAGAATGAAGAGAACATCCAGATATAAAATATAGGTAAGAATGATCAGATCAATGCAGGTCAGATGAATGAATGATTGAATGAATATCTGGTTTATTTAATGAATAAATGAGGAGATAATAAGGCAATACATTGTTCCTGCTGTATCAGGGGCTGCAGTATTTCAGATTTGTGGCTCATTTTCCTCCATCAACATCTTCTTTACGCTGAATATTTCCATCTTGTAGTAAAAGTTCTATATTTGTGGAAATATTTTATTATGGATTGATGATACCAATATAACTGGTGAAAAACAATAACAGAAGATGGGAAGGAATGAAAATCAAGTTGAGGATGAACGGATGATGGTCATTGATAAAGAAGAGGAACAAGAAGAGGAAAATGAGTAAAGTAAAAAGAAAAGAAGATAGGAAAAAAGGAAAAAGAGGAGAAGGAAGAAATAGGAAGAGGAGAAGGAAGAAATAGGAAGAGGAGAAGGAAGAATAGGAAGAGGAGGAAGAGGAGGAGGAAGAATAGGAGAGGAGAAGGAAGAAATAGGAAGAGGAGAGGAAGAAATAGGAAGAGGAGGAAGAGGAAGAGGAGGAGGAAGAAATAGGAAGAGGAGAAGGAAGAAATAGGAAGAGGAGAAGGAAGAAATAGGAAGAGGAGGAAGAGGAAGAGGAGGAGGAAGAAATAAGAAGAGGAGAAGGAAGAAATAGGAAGAGGAGAAGGAGAAATAGGAAGAGGAGGAGAGAGGAAGAGGAGGAGGAAGAAATAGGAAGAGGAGAAGAAGAAATAGGAAGAGGGAAGGAAGAAATAGGAAGAGGAGGAAGAGGAAGAGGAGGAGGAGGAAGAATAGGAAGAGGAGAAGGAAGAAATAGGAAGAGGAGGAAGAGGAAGAGGAGGAAGAAATAGGAAGAGGAGAAGGAGGAAATAGGAAGAGGAGAAGGAAGAAATAGGAAGAGGAGGAAGAGGAGGAGGAGGAGGAAGAAATAGGAAGAGGAGAAGGAAGAGAATAGGAAGAGGAGGAAGAGGAGGAGGAAGAAATAGGAAGAGAAGGAAGAAATAGGAAGAGGAGGAAGAAATAGGAAGAGGAGGAAGAGGAGCAGGAAGAGTAGGAGAAGGAGGAGAAGGAGGAGGAAGAAGAGGAGGAGAAGGAGGAAGAGGAGGAGAAGGAGGAGGAAGAAGAGGAGGAGGAAGAAGAGGAGGAGGAAGGAGGAGGAGGAAGAGGAGGAGGAGGAGGAAGAGGAGGAGAGAGGAAGAGGAGGAGGAGGAGGAAAGAGGAGGAGGAGGAAGAGGAGGAGGAGGAAGAGGAGGAGGAGGAGGAGGAGGAGGAGAAGAGGAGGAAGAGGAGGAGAGAGGAAGAGGAGGAGGAAGAGGAGGAGGAGAGGAGGAGGAGGAGGAGAGGAGGAGGAGGAGGAAGAGGAGGAGGAGGAGGAGGAGGAGGAGGAGGAGGAAGAGGGGAGGAGAGGAGGAAGAGGAGGAAGAGGAGAGGAGGAAGAGGAGGAGGAGAGAAGAGGAGGAGGAAGAGGAGGAGAGGAAGAGGAGGAGGAGGAAGAGAGGAGGAGGAAGAGGAGGAGGAAGAGAGGAGAAGAGGAGGGAAGGAGGAGGAGGAGAGAGGAAGAGGAGGAGGAGGAGGAGGAAGAAGAGGAAGAGGAGGAAGAGGAGGAGGAGAGAGGAAGAGGAGGAGGAGGAGGAGGAAGAAGAGGAAGAGGGAAGAGGAGGAAGAGAGGAAGAGGAGGAGGAAGAGGAAAGAGGAGGAGGAAAGGAGGAGGAAGAGGAGGAGGAGAGGAAAAGGAGGAGGAAGGAGGAGAGGAAGAGGAGAGAGGAGAAGGAAGAGAAGAGGAGAAAAAGAGGAGAGGAAGAGAAAGAAAGAGAAAGGAAAGATGAAAAAGGAGGAGGAAAGGGAACAAGGAGAAGAAAGGGGATAGGAAAAAAAAAAAAAATTAAAAAGAGGATGAGTAAGAGAATACGAAAATCAAGAAAAGGAATAATATGAAGGAAGAGAGGAGGAGGAAAAGGAAGCAGAGGAGGAGGAAGAGGAGGAGGAAGAGGAGGAGGAAGAGGAGGAGGAAGAGGAGTAGGAGGAGGAGAGGAAGAGGAGGAGAAGGAAGAGGACAATAAGGAGGAGGAAGAGGACAATAAGGAGGAGGAAGGAGGAACAAGGAAAAGAAGGGGGATAGGGAAAAAAAAAAAAAAAAAGAGGATGAGGAAGAAGAATATGAAAATCAAGAAAAGGAATAATATGAAAATGATTATAATGATGAAGATGACTGAGCAAAAGAGGAAGAATATAAGAACGTAGAAAATAAAAGGATCATAAAGATGAGGATAAAACAAAATAAGAGGAAAAAGGCAGAAGATTAGAAAAAGAAGAGAAAAAACAGAAGGAGTAAAAGTTGAGGACACCAGGGGACGGGCAGTAATGTTCTTATCCAGTGCGTAACTTCATGCCAAGGGCCCTGATGTGAAAGCTCCAACAGGGGCCCCCAATTATTGCAAATCTTTAATAGTATTAGTCTTTTTCTATAGGACCAAAGGGACTTTTGGGGCCCCCTAGGCTCAGGGCCCCAGTGCGATCCCAACCCCTGCACCTGTTGTAGTTACGCTCCTGGTCTTATCCTACCCAGGATCTCATCTACGTATGATGTGATGATGACGATGATGATGGAAGTAGAGATGGCGGAGGAGGAGGAGGACGAGCTCACATGCTCTCCAGTCTCCTGAGGCTCACCATCTCCCATCGTGCACAGCTTCTCCTCTTGTTATGTAACATGTGAGGATGATCTGCTACATAAACACATTAATACACATTCATACTGCAGAATTATCTCTGCTTATAAATATTTAATACCCGAGAACTGGCGGCGGTAACTCAGCGATCCCTTATTATTGATATTACTATATAACCAAACCATGGCCCCTGCACGCCTCGTCCCATGTGTCTGCAGGAATACACAGGAGGAGAGTATAGACGGATGGATGCCCTATATACCCAGGAGCCATCACAGTGTGCAGCACCATGTACACAGGCCACTGACATACATGGACTCACTGGGTAGTATCACACATGACAAGCTTAGATACATAGTCTCAATAGGCAGTATCCCACACGAGAAGCTTAGATACATAGGTTCAATAGGCAGTACCACATGTGAGAAGCTGTGATATATAGGCTGAATATGCAGTATACCATAATAAGCCTAGATCAGCTGAGCAGACAGAATAATACATCATGAGCTTAGATACACAAGGACCAGGATGAAGATGAAACGAGGGGACATGTCTCAGGACAATGATCCCAAACACACAGACAAGGAAGAAATTAAATCTACTAGAATGGCCGAGCCGATCACCGGAGCTGAATCCAATAGAAAATGTCTAGAAGGATCTAAAGCTCCGAGATCATAGAAGGATCCACAGGATCTGCAGGAAGTGAAGAGTGTTTGTGTGGAAGAATGGGCCAAAATCCCCCAGAGCAATGCAGGGATGAGTGTCTCCATACAGGAGGCGTTGGAGCGTCATCACCAACAAAGGAGAAGGACCAGGGATTAAATACATTTCAGTAACGTGTTCAATACTTTTTCCCTGTGTCATTTCTCATTATTTCACATAATATATGGACATCTATGGTTTGATTTCTTCTGTGGATTGGATGGGTTGTTACCGACATCTGGT
This sequence comes from Allobates femoralis, assembly GCA_033576535.1. Lineage (NCBI taxonomy): Eukaryota > Metazoa > Chordata > Amphibia > Anura > Aromobatidae > Allobates > Allobates femoralis. The sequence goes on from JARQOC010000009.1 coordinate 61,594,382, forward strand.
GAGAAAGTCCTATCATTGGGCTATTTGTGGCGCGTTCAATACTTATTCCCCCGCTGTATAGAGATGTGGTGCGTTCTGCGCCGGCTCTGGAGCTTCATTATTCATCTACATTCAGCCGCTTTCTTGTTTTCCCTCCAATAACGTCGCTTGAGCGGTAAATTGGTTGATCTCCAGAATTACGCAGCCTATCTACCCAACAACAAAGCAACAATAAGAGGCCGGCTACCTCCGCTACACAGTAATTGTAAAGCAAATGCTAATTATTTATTCCTTAATTTCATATTCTGTATGATCTTCCTAATTATAGCCAAAAGAATCGTTCTGTAATGTTATGTCCACAATACAGAAGAAAGGCATCAGAATAAAAGGAACGTGGAGGCTTTCATATAGGAGCTCCGGGAGGAGCCGCGCCCGGCGCTGTCACTTTAAGACTTTTTAATAGTTGTCCTAAATACTTTAAAACTCCAAATCTAAAGAGTATCTAAGCCGATCAGGCAGAGGCGTACCTTGAAGCTCAGGGGCCCCGATGTGAAAGCTCCAACGGGGCCCCCAATTATTACCAATCTTTAATAACATTAGTCTTTTTCTATAGGCCAAAGGGACTTTTGGGGCCCCCTAGGCTGCAGGGCCCAGGTCTGATCACAACCCCTGCGATCAGGTATCATACTGTCTGCAGATCAAGATATACAAGTCTACCAGGTGGGATACAGTCTACAAAGTCAGTGTATCCAATCCAATCATGAGTGATACAGTATGCTGGGCAGTGTATCTAATCCAATCATGAGTGATACCATCTCTGCTGGTCACTGTATCTAATACAATCATGAGTGATACCATCTGCTGATCAATGTATCTAATCCAATCATGAGTAATACCATCTGCTGATCACTGTATCTAATCCAATCATGAGTGATACCATCTGCTGATCAATGTACCTAATCCAATCATGAGTAATACCATGTGCTGATCAATGTACCTAATCCAATCATGAGTAATACCATCTGCTGATCAGTGTATCTAATCCAATCATGAGTGATATCATCTGCTGATCAGTGTATCTAATCCAGTCATGATGATACCATCTGCTGATCAGTGTATCTAATCCAATCATGAGTAATACCATCTGCTGGTCACTGTATCTAATCCAGGCATGAGTGATACCATCTACTGAGTCAATGTATCTAATCCAATCATGAGTGATACCATCTGCTGATCAATGTATCTAATCCAATCATGAGTAATACCATCTGCTGATCAGTGTATCTAATCCAATCATGAGTAATACCATCTGCTGATCAATGTATCTAATCCAATCATGAGTAATACCATCTGCTGATCACTGTATCTAATCCAATCATGAGTGATACCATCTGCTGATCAATGTACCTAATCCAATCATGAGTAATACCATCTGCTGATCAGTGTATCTAATCCAATCATGAGTGATACCATCTGCTGATCAGTGTATCTAATCCAGTCATGACTGATACCATCTGCTGATCAGTGTATCTAATCCAATCATGAGTAATACCATCTGCTGGTCACTGTATCTAATCCAGGCATGAGTGATACGATCTGTGGAGTCAATGTATCTAATCCAATCATGAGTGATACCATCTGCTGATCAGTGTATCTAATGGTGGGTTTACACACACCAATCATTGTATCCAATCTCTGAACCAATCTCTGGTTGCAGTGAAATCATGGACAGATTGCTCCATGTTGTACACAGCCACAAAATGGAACTATGTGTCCATGATTTCACTGCAACCAGAGATTGGTTCAGAGATTGGATACAATGATTGGTGTGTGTAAACCCACCATAATCCAGGCATGAGTGATATCGTCTGCTGATCAGTGTATCTAATCCAGGCATGAGTGATATCGTCTGCTGATCAGTGTATCTAATCCAGTCATGAGTGATATCGTCTGCTGATCAGTGTATCTAATCCAGGCATGAGTGATATCGTCTGCTGATCAGTGTATCTAATCCAGTCATGAGTGATATCGTCTGCAGTGTATACATTGCTCTGAAAGCCATAGTAGTTAAGGCCACTTCACAACACACAGATATCTGAGTCCAACTTCTGAACAGATCTCTGGTTGCAGTGAAACCATGGACACATTGTTCCATTTTGTGGCTGTGTACAAATGTAACAATGTGTCCATGATTTCACTGCAACCAGAGATCTGTTCAGATATTGGACTCAGATCTGTGTGTGTGAAGAGGCCTTAACACTTCATTTGTGATCCTGTCTTCTGAGCTGGGTATCTAATCCTGTCGTGGGCACGTCTGCTGAGCTGTGCATCTAAATCTGTCATGAGTAATATTGCCTGCACAGCTGTGTATCCAATCTTCTCATGCATCACACTGTCTGTATACCCTGTGTGTCTTATCCATCCATTATGATTGAATCTGTGTGGTCTCTGTATCTAAGCCTTTCAAGGTTTATACTGTCTACTGAGCTACAGTATCTAAGCATCATGCATAAAATTGGCTACAGAGATATGTAATAATCCAACCATCTGCTTAACCCAGGTATCTAATCCTACCATGCCTAATAGATACTGATATTGTCTACTGTATCATTGTATCTCAGCCTGTCATATGTGATACTATATAATAAACCATGTATCTAATCCTATCCTGAGTGATATGGACTGCTGAGGCGTGGCTCTAATTCCCTCATACTGTGTATCTAATCTTGTCATGTGAGATACTTTCTACGTCTGATCATCTAAACCAATCATGAATAATACTATCTGCAGTCACTAAGCCCATCATGTGTGATACTGTCTGCTGCAGTCGAGTATCTAAGCCCATCATGTGTGATACTGTCTGCTGCAGTCGAGTATCTAAGCCCATCATGTGTGATACTGTCTGCTGCAGTCGAGTATCTAAGACCATCATGTGTGATACAATCTGCTGCAGTGGAGTATCTAAGCCCTTTATGTGTGATACCATCTGCTGTAGTGGAGCATCTAAGCCCATCTTGTGTGATACAGTCTGCTGCGGTGGAGTATCTAAGCCCAAGTGTGATACAGCCTGTTGCAGTGGAGTATCCAAGTCCCTTATGTGTAATATAGTCTGGTGCAGTGGAGTATCTAAGCTCATCATGTGCAATACAGTCTGCTGCAGTGGAGTATCTAATGTCTTCAAGTGAGATGCAGCCTGCTGCAGTGGAGTATCTAAGCCCATCATGGGAGATACAGTCTGCTGCGGTAAAGTATCTAAGCCCTTTATGTTATGTGTGATACAGTCTGCTGCAGTGGAGCATCTAATGTCATCAAGTGAGATACAGTCTGCTGCGGTGGAGTATCTAAACCCTTTATGTGTAATACAGTCTGCTGCAGTGGAGTATCTAAACCCTTTGTGTGTGATACAGTCTGCTGCAGTGGAGTATCTAAGCTCATCTTGTGTGATACAGTCTGCTGCAGTGGAGTATCTAAGCCCATCATGGGAGATACAGCCTGCTGCAGTGGAGTATCTAAGCCCTTTATGTGTAATACAGTCTGCTGCAGTGGAGTATCTAAGCCCTTTATGTGTGATACAGTCTGCTGCAGTGGAGTATCTAAGCCATTTATGTGTGATAGTCTGCTGCAGTGGAGTATCTAAGCCCATCATGTGTGATACAGTCTGCTGCAGTGGAGTATCTAAGCCCATCATGTGTGATACAGTCTGCTGCAGTGGAGTATCTAAGCCCATCATGTGTGATACAGTCTGCTGCAGTAGAGTATCTAAGCCCATCATGTGTGATACTGTCTGCTGCACTACAGTATCTAAGCCCATCATGTGTGATACAGTCTGCTGCAGTGGAGCATCTAAGCCTTTTTATGTGTGATACAGTCTGCTGCAGTGGAGTATCTAAGCCCATCATGTGTGATACTGTCTGCTGCAGTGGAGCATCTAAGCCCATCATGTGTGATACTGTCTGCTGCAGTGGAGTATCTAAGCCCATCATGTGTGATACAGTCTGCTGCAGTGGAGTATCTAAGCCCTTTATGTGTGATACCTTCTGCTGCAGTAAAGTATCTAAGCTCATCATGTGCAATACAGTCTGCTGCAGTAGAGTATCTAAGCCCATCATGGGAGATACAGTCTGCTGCGGTAAAGTATCTAAGCCCTTTATGTTATGTGTGATACCATCTGCTGCAGTGGAGCATCTAATGTCATCAAGTGAGATACAGTCTGCTGCGGTGGAGTATCTAAACCTATCTTGTGTAATGCAGTCTGCTGCGGTGGAGTATCTAAGCTCATCTTGTGTGATACAGTCTGATGCAGTGGAGTATCTAAGCCCTTTATGCGTAATACAGTCTGCTGCAGTGGAGTATCTAAGCCCTTTATGTGTGAAAGTGTGCTGCAGTGGAGTATCTAAGCCCTTTATGTGTGATAGTCTGCTGCAGTGGAGTATCTAAGCCCATCATGTGTGATACAGTCTGCTGCAGTGGAGTATCTAAGCCCATCATGTGTGATACAGTCTGCTGCGGTGGAGTATCTAAGCTCATCATGTGTAATACAGTCTGCTGCAGTGGATTATCTAAGCCATCATCTGTGATACAGTCTGCTGCAGTGGAGTATCTAAGCCCATCATGTGTGATACTGTCTGCTGCAGTGGAGTATCTAAGCTCATCTTGTGTGATACAGTCTGCTGCGGTGGAGTATCTAAGCCCTCTTGTGTGATACTGTCTGCTGCGGTGGAGTATCTAAGCCATCATGTGTGATACAGTGATTTCCCACCCAGGCACAGACCCGGTGTGGCCCCTGTAGATTCCGGGGGCCCCCTCCCTTGCCCCTCCCCCATATTACGCTGTGCGTGGTGGCCGCGGTCAGGTGGAATTATGGAGCCGTAATAAACACTAATACTTATAAAGGCTTTAAGCAGATTCCTCTTTACTGCAATAAAACGTTCCCTGGGCTGAAATAGGATTCAGTCCCATTTGCAGATTGTAGGCGAAGTGCGCGGATGATATTACTGCCTTTAATATACTCAGAAATTAATGAGGACACTCGCCGTTAACGCCATCCCGAATACCGCACTTTTAATTTCAGTAACTGGGGGAAAGGGAGGCTTTGGCCGCGACGTCTGGCGATGTGATAACTCCGTGTAAAGTAATATCACCCTCATTACAGCCCAATTCTTACACGCGGTCTCTGGGCGTCCCTCACCGCTCCGGATCCTGCAGGGAATGGTTGGGCATCTCCATCCTCCTGACCCTTCCTGTAAGTACATGGAGAATTGGCCGTTTCATTATTATTTTACGATAATAATTTCTTAATTAATTTTATATTAATATCGTCGGATCCTCGGGCGGGAACATCGCGACTTCGAGGATTTCTTTCATGGAAGGCTGGCGCCGGATATATTCAGGATGGCTATGTTACTGTAGTGCCAGGCATTGGCTCGTGCATCATGGAGCTCCTCTAGTATATATAGCTCCCTTCATCAACTTGATGATCGTCTACGTATCTACCAATATGTTACCGCTTGACATCAAGAAAGGAGCCACCCTAGAAGATGTCCTGCTCAAGGTAGGAACTCCCAACCTTAGAAGATGTCATCCCAAAATAGGAGCTTCCGCAACCTTAGAAGATGTCATACCCAAGGTAGGAGCTCCCCCAACCTTAGAAGATGTCATGCTCAAGGTAGGAGCTCCCCCAACCTTAGAAGATGTCATGCTCAAGGTAGGAGCTCCCTCAACCTTAGAAGATGTCATGCTCAAGATAGGAGCTCCCTAACTTTAGAAGATGTCATGCTCAAGGTAGGAGCTTCCCCAACCTTAGAAGATGTCATCCCCAAGATAGAAGCTCCCCCAACCTTAGAAGATGTCAACCCCAAGATAGGAGCTTCCGCAACCTTAGAAGATGTCATGCTCAAGGTAGGAACTCCCAACCTTAGAAGATGTCATGCTCAAGGTAGGAGCTTCCCCAACCTTAGAAGATGTCATCCCCCAAGATAGGAGCTCCCCTAACTTTAGAAGATGTCATCCCAAAATAGGAGCTTCCCCAACCTTAGAAGATGTCATGCTCAAGGTAGGAGCTCCCCCAAACTTAGAAGATGTCATCCCCAAGATAGGAGCTCCCCTAACTTAGAAGATGTCATGGTCAAGGTAGGAGCTTCCCCAACCTTAGAAGATGTCATCCCCAAGATAGGAGCTCCCCAACCTTAGAAGATGTCATCCCAAAATAGGAGCTTCCCCAACCTTAGAAGATGTCATCCCCAGATAGGAGCTCCCCCAACCTTAGAAAATGTCATGCTCAAGGTAGGGGCTCCCCACCAACCTTAGAAAATGTCATGCTCAAGATAGTAGCTCCCCACCAACCTTAGAAAATGTCATGCTCAAGGTAGGAGCTCCCCCCCAACCTTTCAAGATGTCCTGCTCAAGGTAGGAGTTCCCTCAACCTTGGAGAAAGGGGTTGGTTGCTTTTGCTAACCCCTTTTATAATTAACGGGTCCATGAGTAACCCTAAAGGGGATCCTGATGAAGATGTCAACCTCCCTCTTCTCTAGCAGGGTTCTTAAAAGGAAGATATTCCTCCTTTGACTGGATAGAGCATCTCTAAAGAGTCAATGATTTTCTTGCCACCATTTTACTCTCAGGTTTGGACGTAGAAAGAACCTGCACCTTATTAAAAAGAATTCCCCCTATGGTGCTTTGACTGGCCAAAAAAACAAACAACTAAGCTTCCAAGAGAGTAGAATTGGATGGTCAACCAAGTCATTCACTATAGTGCCCAGTTCTTTTGGAAGCCAACACTTGATTATGAAGTTTGGTAGATCTTGGAAGAGTCAACAAAGACTGGCACTCATTATACGGTTCCTTCAAAAATCAACTAAGCATCCAAGAGAGTAGCCATGGATGGTCAACCAAGCCATCCACCATGGCGCCCAGTTGTCTTGCAAGCCAACACTTAATTACAAAGTTTTGTAGAGTCAACAAGGACTGGTGCTCAGAATGTGCTCAAAGACAGTAGCCTTGGATGGTTAACCAAGGGAACCGCCATGGTTCTCAGTCGTCTTGGAGGGCAACACTGGATTACAATTTTTTGTAGCTCTTGGAAGAGTCAACAAGAATTGGCACTATGAATGTGCTTCCTCCAAAAATGAACTAAGCCTCCAAGAGAATAGGCATGGATGGTCAACCAAGCCATCCACCATGGTGCCAAGTTTGTCTTGCAAGCCAACCCTGGATCATGAAGTTTTATAGATCTTGGAAGAGTCAACAAGGACTGGTGCTCAGAATGTGCGTCCTCCAAAAAGACAACAGCCTTTAAGAGAGTAGCCTTGCATGGTCAACCAAGCTATGCACCATGGTCCCCAGTGGTCTTAGAAGTCAACACTTGATTACAAAGTCAACAAGGAATGTTGCTCAGAATGTGATTCCTTCAAGTGCAGTATCGATGGATGGGAATGTAGGGTTTGCCCCATTGCCCCCATTGGACCATGTAAATATTAAGTTTATTTTTTGTTTCCTAAAAATTATTTTATTGTTACAGGAAAAAGAAAAAAAGTCTCATTGAGCAAAACCCCTGTCTCCGATCTCAGCCCCGGGGAAGTGTTATTAGTAAGCCATGCCGTGTATCTAACAGATGAGCCGATTCTACCTCTTATTAATCACGTTTCATCCCATCATATCACCCTCAAAAGGGAATAGAAAGAACTTCATTTCTCGTCCTAATCCGTCAACTCTCACGGGTCGGCACATCGGTTTCCACCGGACTGATTAAAATATCCAATGGTGCCTGAAAATAGCGAGCGACACAGGCGAGAAGCCATGGGGCCGATCGACATGGTGAGATGCGCTCCGCGGGGTGCGATGCATCAGTGGGAACGTTGTGTCACCTTGTGTAAAACAAATGTTATACAGAACTAAAAGTTGGGTTGGCAAAAGAAAGTTCACAAAAATGTGGCTTCTTGCCAAATCTGGGCCCCTCTAACATGTTCCTTGGAATATCTTTGAAACTGGATCTTGAAAGGGTCATTAATGCAAGATCAATGGTGGTCCCGAAAGTCAGCAGCCCGACCAGTCTAAGAAGCCAGAATGGCTCAGTGCCATACACTGCATGGTGGCCGCTCTGGGGCTATAGTTCATTTCCAATTGGAGAGAATGACCCCACAAAGTCTACATCTGATAACCATGGGTCCAGCAATAATCTGAGCATTCAGAGTCCCGGGTGATGAACCTTCAACTCTACTAAGGTCATCAACTTTAAGTTTTGGGGAGCACCAAGTTGCACAAGGACAATTTGAAACTCGTGGGCCCCTATTCAAAATCTTCAATAGGGCCCCAGCCATCATGGATCCTAAATTGAACTGGTCTTCTTATAAAAGCCAAAGGGTCCCTTAAGCCTGAAGCCACTGTAGTGTACATGCTTACCCGCACCCCACTAGTAAGAATAGTACTAGAACCAACCTAAACGGGGGCCACTTTCTCATAGTTGCCTCTATCACATGACGCCTATGTACTACACAGGGCATCATGGCTATTGAGCAGCTGTTAATCGTAGCTCTTGGGTCCAATTTCAAAATGGGCAAGCAGGGCCCCAAAATACTTCTGGAGAGGGGCCTCGTAGTCCCCATGTGAATCGGTTACCTATACACCCTCTATAGTTGCACCCTAGTGGGTGTTATAGATTAGAAAAACAAACGACCTTGTTCTAAAAACCACAATCTACTGTCAGAGTGATACCACACCTTTTCTGAGTTGCAGTACCGGCAATAACCAGTAGACAAGGGGTGGCGCTGTTTTTGACAATAGCCATATTTTTGAATCTTTGATAGCCCCTTTAAGTCAGTTGCCACTAATTTTACCCTCTGCAGAGAGAAAAAAATGCCCAATATGTCAAGAACAAACGTCTTCCTGAACCAGTTAAGAGTCTCCGTATAATCCAGATTTATGGACAGCATGGCGGTACAATTTGCACAAGAACTCTGTCTTCTACAATCACCATTACGTGACATCTTTAATGTACTGCTGTTCTGTGGCGCCCTCCCCAGGTACAGCCCATGAGGTGCAACTGCGACCCCCTCTCGAATGTGACTCTTGCAACAAGTTTCCAAACTCATCAGGACAATGTGATACGGAAAGATACAAAATCTGCACAATCAAGAATAAAACATTGAGTTTACGGGGGACCGAGACGCAATAACTCGCCCTTTCCGACCTGCACACAACAACTCCCGGTCTGAAGAGGAGTCAGACTCAATAAAAGTCAACTGGACTTCGAAAACTTTGCCAAAATTGCCCGTTCTCCTTCTGCAATTAAGTGTAAATCAGAGAGCTGAAATGAGCCGAGCGGCCCGAGCCGGGTTCGATCATCTGTCCGAAATATTTTACAGACTAATCACACATTCTCGATGGAGCAGTAATCAAGTGCAATCAGGGTGCAGAGAGCATTGTGCCCCGCAGAATGCAGAATGGTCTCACTTACCGTGAGGGGGTGGAGGAGAGGCGCCGCTCGGAAAGTTATACAGATGTAGGGGGATACGTAGGGCACCACCGGGGCTGGGACTCGCTAAAGTCCTGTCTGGGACGGAAGATTCACCATAAAAGTGGGATTTTTGGTGCTTCACTATCCCAGCACTTGGTTGACCTTTCCATTCCCAGATCTGACCTTGAATAGACAGACATCCATGAGATGGACAGACGCATGCAACCTACATGCACCCTGCTTATGGGGTGATGGTGGACTGCCATCTCCTGACCTCAGTGCAACCGTAAAGGATCTGTCTCCGATAATGTCCCTAAGACATGGGTACATGGAGAGGACTCCATAGTACAAACTTGTATGGGGCCACTAGTACCAATGATACCACGTTATCTGTCCTGGCACAGTTGAGTCTCTTCCACCTTCTCCTTGATGAGGTTTCCATGACCTTCAGGCCACTTGTCTTATTGTTGGCCTACATCTGCCAGTTGACCTTGTATTCCATTGGGTAGAGGTCCCCAACCTTTTGACCTCAAGAGCCTAATTTAGCAATGAGAGAACATTGCGGGCCGCATTAAGCTATGAGAGGGGTCGTGAGCCACATCCATTTTTTGCCCCCTCACTGTGCCGATACTCAGAGCCCCCATTACCAGTGTAATGACAGCCAAAGCTTGTGAACTGAACTCACAGAGATAATATACCAAGATCCAGGGGTCCCAACCTTACCCCATTTAGATTTGCTCTTCTACGTGAAGCTACTCACACAAAGTCATCATCTAGAGACCCTTCATAGCCTGGTATAATGCACCAAACTGGAAGACAGCCGTGTGCCACACATCACCGGACCATGAGCCAAATGTGACTTCTGAGTCACAGGTTGGAGAGCCCTGCCGTAGGGAAATGTCCCCTTCTTTGACAAAGCCTCTAACGAGTTTCCTGCTTATTTGTCCCTCTCCGTACCTTCCTGAGTAACACCGTACGGAGGCCTACATTGTTAGAACGTATCAGGATTCTGGAAGAGGTTCTGATTCGGGGGCCATAAGTCTTTGGTTCAAAACAGTGGCGGACCTGCAGCCTGCCGGGCCCTGGTGCAGCCTTAGGTGAGGACCGGGGGAGAGGGAGTGCTGGCAGAGTCTGGCGAGGACCGGGGGGGTGCTGGCGTCGTCGGGCGAGGACTGGGGGGGGGTGCAGGGAGAGTCCGGCGAGGACCGGGGGGGGGGATGCTGGCAGCGGCAGTGTCGGGCGAGGACCGAGGGGGTGCTGGCAGGGGGGAGCATGCATGCGGCTTTTACCTGCGCCGCATTGTGGATCTGGGTGCCAGGGCTGGAGAGGAGAGGAGGGGCGGGATCAGCAGGAAGCTTCCCTCAGTTAACCCCCTCTCCTCTGACACAGGGACATGGGGGTTGGCTGGGGCCCCCCTGCAGGCTTGAGGGGCCCCCTACCCGGTCGGGGCCCTGGTGCAGCTGAACCAGCTGCACCACGGTAGGTCCGCCCCTGGTTCAAAAATTGAGTTTAATCCAAACTTGGACAAATTCCCATACCATCTTGAAGCCCATCCTTATCCCCTTACCCAATGGTGGGGAGTAGAAATAATTTGTGTCAATACCTAATGCTCCTCAAGATCTGTCAAATTCTTCCAAATCCATGATTGCCCCACTGGTTTCATGGTACACGGACATTGACGGCCCCTGTGCAAGAACATTCTAATAGTTTGGTCTAGGAAAGAAACTGCTCAATGCTTTGATGGTGGAAGTGGCCCCCTTACCTCCTGGGCCCCAGGTTGCACCAATAATATGTCCTCTCCTAGACATTGATAACAGCTGGAAGACTAAAAGGAAAAAAGTACTTTACTGTGATTAAGTTAGTTTGTATTCCAGCATTTTTTGGAATAGGGCCTTGGCAAGTCTGTAGACCACCTCCGAGCTCTGAGCTCACGCTTTCCGCCTTACTAGTGAGGAGTCATTATTTTGCTCTAATTATTGTATTAGATTGTATTTTTGCATTGTATTGTATTTTCTAATAACCGTTTCTTATGATTGTTTATACATAAACTTTGAATTGAATGGAAACGAGCAGGTTAAACACTTGGATGGGCTCAACTCAAGTACCGAGTATAATGGAAGTCAATGGGAAACTTGAGCATTTTTCCAGAAACTCCTCCCATTGACTTCCATTATGCTCGGTACTCAAGTTGAGCCCATCCAAGTGCTTAACCTGCTTGTTTCCATTACCGAGCACTAGAGCATTGTAGTACTTGCTCATCAATACTCATTACTCATTGTTGGGAAGGTTGGTTTAAAAAAAAAAAATCAGTTTTGGAATTCTCTCAAGTATCTGGCATGTTCTTCCAAAACGATAGTGGACCTATTGGTTTCACGGACACTAGCAGTTGGTAGTCTACGTGGCAAATGGCACTTTATGATCATGGAACAAGTTTTAATATGTGGGATTGTAACTCATTTGTTTAACCCAGAACCTAATCCAGAATTCCTAGACGCTTTGAGCCCATCCTTGCCTCTATTTCTTGGAGGGGGTCTTGTAAAATTAGAACTTAATCCTGTTTGGAATCTGTCCAAATTTTTCAAAAAAAGTCATGGCTGTCCTATGTTTTTTGTAGAATGATGGTGACATTTGACCATGATGTAACCTTGTGGTTTGTTGGTTCCCCGATGGCCTGTTCACCAGTCTCCCCATCAGTTTACCCACCGTATCCCTATTGGTCTCCCCGCCAGTCACTCCACCGGTCTCCCTACCAGTATTCTCCACCAGTCTCCCTACCAGTATTCTCCGCCAGTCTCCCTACCAGTATTCTCCGCCAGTCTCCCTACCAGTATTCTCCGCCAGTCTCCCTACCAGTATTCTCCCCCAGCTCTCCCTACCAGTATTCTCCGCCAGTCTCCCTACCAGTATTCTCCGCCAGTCTCCCTACCAGTATTCTCCGCCAGTCTCCCTACCAGTATTCTCAGCCAGTCTCCCTACCAGTATTCTCAGCCAGTCTCCCTACCAGTATTCTCAGCCAGTCTCCCTACCAGTATTCTCCGCCAGTCTCCCTACCAGTATTCTCCGCCAGTCTCCCTACCAGTATTCTCCGCCAGTCTCCCTACCAGTATTCTCCGCCAGTCTCCCTACCAGTTTCTCCGCCAGTCTCCCTACCAGTATTCCCCGCCAGTCTCCCTACCAGTATTCTCCGCCGTCTCCCTACCAGTCTCTCCGCCGTCTCCCTACCAGTTTCTCCGCCGGTCTCCCTACCAGTATTCTCCGCCGTCTCCCTACCAGTATTCTCCGCCAGTCTCCCTACCAGTACTTCTCCGCCAGTCTCCCTACCAGTCTCTCCGCCGTCTCCCTACCAGTATCTCCGCCAGTCTCCCTACCAGTATTCTCCGCCGTCTCCCTACCAGTCTCTCCGCCGTCTCCCTACCAGTCTCTCCGCCGTCTCCCTACCAGTCTTCTCCGCCGGTCTCCCTACCAGTCTCTCCGCCGTCTCCCTACCAGTCTCTCCGCCAGTCTCCCTACCAGTCTCTCCGCCGTCTCCCTACCAGTCTCTCCGCCAGTCTCCCTACCAGTCTCTCCGCCGGTCTCCCTACCAGTCTCTCTCCGCCGGTCTCCCTACCAGTCTCTCCGCCGGTCTCCCTACCAGTCTCTCCGCCGGTCTCCCTACCAGTCTCTCCGCCGGTCTCCCTACCAGTCTCTCCGCCGGTCTCCCCTACCAGTCTCTCCGCCGGTCTCCCTACCAGTCTCTCCGCCGGTCTCCCTACCAGTCTCTCCGCCGGTCTCCCTACCAGTCTCTCCGCCGGTCCCTACCAGTTCTCTCCGCCGGTCTCCCTACCAGTCTCTCCGCCGGTCTCCCTACCAGTCTCTCCGCCGGTCTCCCTACCAGTCTCTCCGCCGTCTCTCCCTTCTCCGCCGTTTCCCTACCAGTATTCTCTGCAGGTCTCCCTACCAGTCTCTCCGCCGGTCTCCCTACCAGTCTCTCTCACCGGTCTCCCTACCAGTCTCTCTCGCTCTCCCTACCAGTCTCTCCACCGTCTCCCTACCAGTCTCCGCCGTCACCCTACCAGTCTCTCCGCCGTCTCCCTACCATCTCTCCGCCGGTCTCCCTACCAGTCTCTCCGCCGGTCTCCCTACCAGTTTCTCCGCCGGTCTCCCTACCAGTCTCTCCGCCGGTCTCCCTACCAGTATTCTCCACCGGTCTCCCTACCAGTCTCTCCGCCGCTCTCCCTACCAGTCTCTCCACCGGTCTCCCTACCAGTCTCTCCGCCGGTCACCCTACCAGTCTCTCCGCCGGTCACCCTACCAGTCTCTCCGCCGGTCTCCCTACCAGTCTCTCCGCCGGTCTCCCTACCAGTCTCTCCGCCGGTCTCCCTACCAGTCTCTCCGCCGGTCTCCCTACCAGTCTCTCCGCCGGTCTCCCTACCAGTCTCTCCGCAGCTCTCCCTACCAGTCTCTCTGCAGCTCTCCCTACCAGTCTCTCCGCCGGTCTCCCTACCAGTTTCTCCGCCGGTCTCCCTACCAGTCTCTCCACCGGTCTCCCTACCATTCTCTCCGCCGGTCTCCCTACCAGTCTCTCCGCCGGTCTCCCTACCATTCTCTCCGCCGGTCTCCCTACCAGTCTCTCCGCCGGTCTCCCTACCAGTCTCTTTTCCATAGCATTATCTGGCATTGCTGTCTTCAATCTATAAACCATAAACCTGGGTGAGAATTTCTATATATTGCGGCAGGTGGCTCCAGTGTAAAGAGCGCTCGTGTATCACCTCGGGATGGCGAGACGAGACTCTTTCTGGAGTGAATTGCACACAAACTGCGACATAAGGTTCTGCTGAATCTGCTTCGTGCCTGAGTACAAATTACTGCAACTGATGCTCCTAGCAACACGGGCATTAAATCCTCCCAGCCAGGAATATACACACGGCACCGACAAGAGATTCACAGGGTTTTTTTTTTTTTCCTTTTAACTCAAGTCGGAAAAGGTAAAAATGGAAAAGGAGATAAAATCCCTCCATGTTCCTAATGTGTCATTTATTTGTAGGATAAAGTCCTTGTCGTAATGTTTCCGTCCTCATTGTGGAAGCCGATCAGCGCCAGTCACATGCACAAATCCCTGTTATTTATCTGTCCCCTTGCGCCTTTGAATGGCTGAGCAGAAGCGACTATTTGACTAGCGGAAGATACATAGTAAGCATCTTGTCGAACCATTTATCACAACTATGGAGCATTGTGTGCGCCGTGCCGGCCCTGAATGCCGCAATAAGGGATGTACCGTCTACTGTGCACATGCAGCACAGCTACATTTTTCATCTTAGTCTGGGGCTACAAAGCCTCCGTGGAGCCGTACAGAGCGCGCAGGAAGAAAATACAGTCACTGTTGTGTCACCGACTAGCATGTGTCATCTAGGGTACTGGGGCCAAAAATAGGCACTTTTTGGGCAGCTTGGGCTCCTTGACGTGGGTGTGACCGGCATCCCATATACTGATGACCCTCCATTACTTATTTTCTCCCAATAGGATGGGTAGATACTAAGTTGCTGATCTCTGGGAATGTTATCGCTATCTCCACCGATCTTGGCCAAGTTCCCTATTTTATTGCATGGCTACCGCGCATGCGCAATTCTGCTATGTTCATTGTCTATGGGACTCCCAGCTACATACACATAGTGCAATGCTTGCACCCCATGCTGACGGATCTCCGTTATACTCCTTTTAATAAGCCCTATTATCAGGGATCCCAGATTCATACGCCCCAGCATATCTCCATTGTATGTTGATTTGCCAGATATAGTGCATCAATAGAGCATTAAGCACGTATGCATGGCCATCACTCCCTCCCAATGGACACAGCAGAATAAAGGCAACCCTGAAGTATAGGTTTTATCATATTGCATGCCAACAGATTGACAAGGCGACACTGACTCTCTCATAGACAGCAGGAGCATAATGATGGCGGTCACAGAAGTTATGACCTCGACTGAGCCCAGAGGTGAAGGGCCTGCTGACTCCAAGGCATACTTCAGTAGATGGGTGTCCAATGATGCACATTCAGCTAGTGTATAGTGATTGCAAACTAAACTTTTTTATGCAGAACGGGAAAAATATATAGAACAGGATGGGGACAGATATTTACCAGATGGGGGCCAGGCATCACCAGGATGGGGGCCATGCATACCAGGATGGGGGCCAGCATACCAAAATTGGGGCAAGGCATACCAATTGGGGACATGCATACCAGGATGGGGGACATGCATACCAAGGGAGGCGGGACATTATACCACAATGGGGGCCATAGATACCAGGATGGGGGAATGCATACCAGGATGGGGGACATGTATACCAGGATGGTGGCATGCATACCAGGATGGGGGCCATGCATACCAGGATGGGGGCCAAGCATACCAAGGATTGGGGACATGCATACCAGATGGGGGACATGCATACCAGGATGGGGGACATGCATACCTAAAGTGGGGGACGTATACCACAATGGGGGACGTGATACCAAAATGGAGGAGAGATAAAATGTGACCATGCATGCCAGGAATGGGGGACCATGCATACCAGGATCAGGACATACATATATACCAGCAATGGGGACATGAATACCAGAATGGGGGAATGCATACCTGAAGGATCCAGGACAGGGGACATGTATACCAATGGGGCATAATACCAGGATGGATGATATATTTACCTGGAAGGGTCAGGATAAGGGACATTAGTTCAGGATGTGGGATAGTACTAGATAATGAAAGGGAGGTTGGGGGGCAATGCATATATGTTTATAGGATTTAGAAAGTTACAAGGGCCCATACATCTTATCTACATATGTGGGTTCGGAGATCCAAATCTTCCACTAGGGCCCATCGACTCTAGTTATGCCTCTGACAGCCAGGCTGGCAGGAGAGCTGTCAAGCTGACAAAGCTCAGCTCTATCTCCCTCCCTCCACACTGACTGCTGTAAGATTCAAATTAAGAAAGTGTTTGTATTCACACACAGTTCTGCAGTGAGATCAGAGAGGAGAGCAGCCTGTCCATCATTACATGTCTCACGCAGGAGAAAGCCTGTTCTAAGCCATTGTGGGGGCGTGTTCTTCTGTCCCTGTATGTTGTTGGATTCTTATGATTGGTCAAGATCATACAGGGTGAAGAAGTACACGCCCCCAGTGAAGTATCCGTGGGAACGCCCTTGAACTTAAACTAAAACGTAAACTTTACATCCTAATACCTTCGCAACGGAGAGGATTTGGCAAGTTTAACACATTTACAAAAACTTTTTTGTTCTTTTGGATTTCATAAAACATCTGGGGGAAAAACTACAATGATGGCTCTAATAAAAATGAATGAAAATAAGTAAATAACAAACAAACAGAGCCTGCTGGGATTTGTAGTTTGTGAGCAGCTGGAGGGGCGCAGGTCAGTGTCGCACCGTTAACGTCTCGGCTCCTCCGTCAATCATCTCTCCACATTCTTGCCCAGACAATGTCACCACAGGCCACCTTACAACATCTCACATTTCTTCCAGCACTTCAGAAAAATGTATTCACGGATCCATGACAGAATCCGAGGGATAAAAGCCCGCGGTGAAATCTCAGCGGATCAGGAGGGTGTCGGGGGAAATTTCACTGACGAATAGGTCAGCCCGGTGTAGCCGAGATCTGGAAATCCTGCAGGTAATTGTGGTGTCTCTGCGGATGTTCTACTAAAACCCGAAAAACGCTGGGTGCCGGAAGGAGCGGGAAATAATGCCAGAGCCCGGGGTGACATCTAACAATGGATTTAGGAGGGATGATCGTACATCAAAAAGAGAAGGAGCTTCAGAGGAAGAGTGGCCTAGATTCATACGTATAGGCAGTATATATAGACGGATAGCACATGTCCTGTAATTCGGCATCAATGGCACCGAGACGTCTGATAATCCAACTTCTGTCTATACATCAGATAAATAACACTGCACACTCGCGAGATGTCATGCATCATATCTGAGTGAGTGTATAGAGTTATCTTATCTATGGTATATGGAATCCATATCCAACTCTGAACATTTATGTATATTGGGATCCACCTCTGAACATTCTATGTATATTGGATCCACCTAACATTCTAGTATGGGATCCACCCCTTGAACATTCTATGGTATATTGGGATCCACCTTGAATCACATGTATAAGGATCCCTCTGAACATTCTATGGTATATTGGGATCCACCTCTGAACATCTATGGTATATTGGATCCACCTCTGAACTTCTATGGTATATTGGGATCCACATCCATCTGAACATTCTATGGTATATTGGGATCCCATCCACCTCTGAACATTCTATGGTATATTGGGATCTAAATCCATCTGAACATTCTAATCAAATAATTCATTAATTTGTATATCTCGCAGGGTAGATGGATTGACATCGATCTCCAATCTAAACCATCATGATTTCCGGTGAAGGAAGTTGGCACTGCCCCGGTCCGCCAATCTTTTTTGCTCCTGTCTTCTTTTTTATGGATAATGGAAAATGATAAAAATGGAAATATTACGAGCAGAACGATTTATTTCTCCACTGGATATGTTTAAATCAATCGCCCTGTCGTTATCTGCCCGTAAAGTCCAGGTCCCGCGTCTGCTGAAGATGGCGCCGCCGCCTGGCACAGTCCCAGACCCGGGTGCCTTGATTTTTCGGAGTGATCCCTATTCTGTTAGAAGGTTTCCTTCAGTGATAAAATTCGCCCAGTTTAGGTTTTAACAATTATTGTAACATTTATCATCTATTATATTCCTGGACTAGAGGATGTACGGTGCAACACCAGAAGTTACAACATGATGGAAAAGGAAAGAAGGGATGGGACACCTCCTGACACTAATTGTGTCTGGCTCCAGCTCCCCTAACATCCCTAAGTGGGTTCTTCCCCCTTGACCGTCATGTGACTTGTCCCTAACAGTCCCTCTACTCACTCTGTCTAGTACCAAGGCTGGCGGCGAATTCACTACATGTCACCACTACGTAATATCACACAGGGGAATGAGGACAAATGGGGGTACAAAGTCAAAAAGATACACAATAAACTTCATTGCTGAAGACAACCCAGCTCTAAACAGCAGATCTCCAGCAGCAGAATCACCAGCAGCCACTGGAGACTTCCTCGCTCCAAGACAGAATAGAGGAGATGGATCATGTGACTAAAGTGAAGGGGAGTGGTCACAAACCCTACAGCTGAGATGAACTAATCTGCAAGGAGAAGGACATTAACCCTTCTGATTCAAAAGAAAGAAATCACTTTTAAGTCTCACAAATTCATGTGAAGCTCAGATCCCAGAGCGGTTACGATGAGAGATACCCGCGAAAATATCTATGCGTATCATCAATTAATAAACTTTATAGACTTGTATATAATCAATTAACAATGTAGCTTTAAATAAACTTGACAATGCGTTAGGAACCAAAATTGCTATTTCCAATGTTTGGGCAGAGACACACTTAGGCGAGCTGCATGTGAGTATATCTCGCATGCATCTCTCATGAGTCACCCGTCCACCGACTCTCTGAATGGGAGTGTGGAGCTGATTTTGTTTGTATGGATCTCCACGCTCCCATTTAGGGAGGCAGGGGTCAGGCCAGGTGAGTCATGTGAGATGCATGGGAAAAGTGTGTCTCTATCCTAAAGTGCGATAATATCTGCGGTCAAGGGCAGATACAAGAAAGGTTGTGGAGCAGCGCCGCCCCACGGGGGGAGGAAAGGCGCCACCCCGCAGGGGGAGGAAAGGCGCCGCCCCACAGGGGGAGGAAAGGCGCCGCCCCACAGGGGGAGGAAGCACCGCCGCCACGGGAGACAGCGCTGCCCCACAGGGGGAGGAGAGGAGCGCAGCCCCCACAGGGGGGAGGAGAGGCGCAGCCGCACAGGGGGAAAGAATGGCGCAGCCCACAGGTGGAAGGAGGCGCAGCCCCACAGGGGAGAGAGGGCAGCCCCACAGGGGGAGAGAGGCGCAGCCCCACAGGGGGGAAGAGGGCGCAGCCCCACAGGGGGAAGAGAGGCGCAGCCCCACAGGGGGAGGAGAGGCGCAGCCCCACAGGGGGAAGAGAGGCGCAGCCCCACAGGGGGAGAGAGGCGCAGCCCCACAGGGGGAGAGAGAGGCGCAGCCCCACAGGGGGAGGAGAGGCGCAGCCCCACAGGGGAGAGAGGGCAGCCCCACAGGGGGAGGAGAGGCGCAGCCCCACAGGGGAGGAGAGGCGCAGCCCCACAGGGGGAGGAGAGGCGTCGCCCCACAGGGGGAGGAGAGGCGCAGCCCCACAGGGGGAGGAGAGGCGCAGCCCCACAGGGGGAGGAGAGGCGCAGCCCCACAGGGGGAGGAGAGGCGCAGCCCCACAGGGGGAGGAGAGGCGCAGCCCCACAGGGGGAGGAGAGGCGCAGCCCCACAGGGGGAAGAGAGGGCAGCCCCACAGGGGGAGAGAGGCGCAGCCCCACAGGGGGAGGAGAGGGCAGCCCCACAGGGGGAGAGAGGCGCAGCCCCACAGGGGGAGGAGAGCGCAGCCCCACAGGGGGAGGAGAGGCGCAGCCCCACAGGGGGAAGAGAGGGCAGCCCCACAGGGGGAAGAGAGCGCAGCCCCACAGGGGGAGAGAGGCGCAGCCCCACAGGGGGAGAGAGGCGCAGCCCACAGGGGGAGGAGAGCGCAGCCCCACAGGGGGAGGAGAGGCGCAGCCCCACAGGGGGAGGAGAGGCGCAGCCCACAGGGGGAGAGCGGCGCAGCCCCACAGTTGAATTTATCCATCTGAGCCGGGTCATTGTGCTGATCCGGTATATCAGGTTGGCACTATTAATGGTCAGAGAAAAATTGTTTTGGAAGCCCTGTTCCCATGAATTTACATAGGACTGTCGACTCTCAGTATAATCAGCCATACGGTATAATGACTGTGGATTATGAGTGAATCTCTATAGGCAGCGGACACAGGGGGATGATGGTGGAGACCTTCTTGCTGGTCTTTGCAGTTCGCCCACGGCTACCAGGCAGCGGCGGCCTCCGTAAATAACACAGGCGCCATTAATTATTCATTTTCTATTTGCATATACTGACAATAAAATGTCACGGAAATATCGCCGGGAAGAGACTTTAATCACCAGGTAATGGGCCACCGGGTCAATAAATAAAATCGACGTGAAGCTCAGAACCATTTTATTGTTATTTATCGGTCTATGGAGGAGCCGCGGATCAGAGAAACTGGGCGAAAAATAGAGGTACAAGGACAGATCCATCTACATTAGAGGGAGGATGATCCAGAGCACCGGAGTAGCCAGGGCCGGAATTCAGAGAAACTGGGTGAAGGATGGAGGGACGAGGACAGATCCATCTACATCAGAGGGAGGAAGCGGATCCAGAGCACGGGGAGCCAGGGCTGGGAATCAGAGAAACCGGGCGAAGGATGGAGGGACGAGGACAGATCCATCTACTTCGGAGGAGGACAATCCCGAGGATGAAGGAGCCAGGGCCAGGGATCAGAGAAACCAGGCGAAGGATGGAGGGAGGAGGACAGATCCATCTATATCAGAGGGAGGACACGGATCCAGAGCACGGGGGAGCCAGGGCCGGAATTCAGAGAAACTGGGCGAAGGATGGAGGGACGAGGACAGATCCATCTACATCAGAGGAATGACAATCCCGAGGACAGAGGAGCCAGGGCGGGGAATCCATCTACATCAGAGCCCTGATAGATAGCCCTGAGACATTACTAATAGATAGCCCTAAGACATTACTAATAGATAGCCCTGAGACATTACTAATAGATAGCCATGAGACATTACTAATAGATAGCCCTGAGACATTACTAGTAAATAGCCCTGAGACATTACTAGTAGATAGCCCTGAGACATTACTAGTAGATAGCCCTGAGACATTACTAGTAGATAGCCCTGAGACATTACTAGTAGATAGCCCTGAGACATTACTAGTAGATAACAGTATGAGACTTTAATAGTAGATAGACAGTCTAGTACATAAATATTACTAGTAGATAGCCCTGAGACATTACTAGTAGATAGCCCTGAGACATTACTAGTAGATAGCCTTGAGACATTACTAGTAGATATCCTTGAGACATTACTAGTAGATAGCACTGAGACATTACTAGTAGATAGCCCTGAGACATTACTAGTAGATAGCCCTGAGACATTACTAGTAGATAGCCTTGAGACATTACTAGTAGATATCCTTGAGACATTACTAGTAGATAGCACTGAGACATTACTAGTAGATAGCCCTGAGACATTACTAGTAGATAGCCCTGAGACATTACTAGTAGATAGCACTGAGACATTACTAGTAGATAGCCCTGAGACATTACTAGTAGATAGCCCTGAGACATTACTAGTAGATAGCACTGAGACATTACTAGTAGATAACCGTGTGAGAATTTAATAGTAGATAGACAGTCTAGTACATAAATATTACTAGCAGAATACAGTACGAGACATTACTAATAAATAAAAGATATTATTAGAGAATTGCTAGGATCCAATACTGTGGGTCTCAGCCAGGAGACATAACTAGTAGATTTAGCTGAGCAGTAGAGCAAGGTTTGTCACCGGTGCGGCCTGTTTCCCATCACGCGCTCTGCTCTGTATCCAAGCAGCTTTCATACATTATTTATGTGATACATTGTATTCTGGGATCATGAATGTTGGGGGTTATAGTTAGTAAACTCTTTATGGAGAGTGAAGGAGGTAAGCGAACAGAGAAACGCTCTGCCAGAGACCGAGCTCGCAATGTCAGGACTGGAGGATTTACATGGGACTGCGGCTCTGTTGCCCTCATCGTAACAGTGGATTTACATAGGACTGCGGCTCCGTTGCCCCCATCGTAACGGTGGATTTACATAGGACTGCGGCTCTGTTGCCCTCATCGTAACGGTGGATTTACATAGGACTGCGGCTCCGTTGCGCCCATTGTAACGGTGGATATACATAGGACTGTGGCTCAGTTGCCCCTATCGTAACTGTGGATTTACATAGGATTGCAGCTCTGTTGCGCCATTTTAACAGTGGATTTATATAGGACTGCGGCTCCGTTGCCCTCATCGTAACAGTGGATTTACATAGGAGTGCGGCTGCGTTGCCCCCATCGTAACAGTGGATTTACATAGGACTGCGGCTCCGTTGCCCTCATCGTAACGGTGGATTTACATAGGACTGCGTCTCTGTTGCCCCCATCGTAACAGTGGATTTACATAGGACTGCGTCTCTGTTGCCCCCATCCTCAGACTTCCCAGGTGACACTGTGATCGCCCCGGTGTCATATTATTAACCAGGGTTAAATGACGCCCTATCCGCAATGCGGTGCGGCTGTTGGGTCATGTAAACACAAAGTGATTAGGGAAAATAAGACCATCACAGGCTGTCAAGATAAAGAGCGAAGAGAGGAGGACAAGGGGAAGATAAGCAGAGGAGACAATGGGGAGGGGAGAGCGGAAGACGGAGATTAAAAGAGCGAAGAGCAGGATTCTAATGAGAGAAATGAAAGCGACAGCGCTGATTCTGAAGACCCACCGGGTCAGATCTCCGGTACGGAACATACGTCCGGCCAACGTAACGGTCTCCGCACAACACAAACCCTGATCAACATCAATAGAGAAGATCAAAAAATGAGAGGTCAAGAGCGGTGGAGTAATGTGAAACTCAGGGGCCCTGATGTGAAAGCTCCAACGGGGCCCCCAATTATTGCAAATCTTTAATAGCATTAGTCTTTTTCTAGAGGCCAAAGGGACTTTTGGGGCCCCCAAGGCTCCTGGTGCGATTGCAACCCCTGCACCTGTTGTACTTACACCCCTGGACATGAGAAGAAGTTAGGCCTTCCCTTTATTTGGGGAGGGTTTCAATGTGACTTCAGCATCCTGAAGATTGTAATTCTCCTTTGCCACCACTTAGAAGACTTCTGTTTACCTTAGCTCTAGATAAGGCTGCTCATTTTAGAAGGACATCGTACGTGAGCCCCATCATGTCCCACCCCCATGGTCCCCCATATGGACCCCACCACGGATTACCACATGAAGCGCCCCACTATCTCATAGACCATCATAAGGACCCCAGGAAGAATCTCTCCATTGACTCCACCAATGACCCCCCTATTGACCAACCATGGATCCCATCATGGACCCAACCATGTACCACCATATGGACTCCACCATGAATCCTACCATGGACTACCACATGGATCACCCCACTAACCTCCCCATAGACTACCACATGGATCACCCCACTAACCTCCCCATAGACTACCACATGGATCACCCCACTAACCTCCCCATAGACTACCACATGGATCACCCCACTAATCTCCCCATAAACTACCATATGGAAGCCATCAAGAATCCCTCCATGAACTACACAATGGGTCCTATAGTGGACCCCACCAGGAACCTCCATATGGACCTCACCATGAACAACACCATGGACTCTACCATGGACTACTACATGGATCATCCCACTAACCACCCCATAGACCACCATATGGACCCCATCAAGAAACCCTACATGGACGACACCATGGACCACCAATTACAAATGAGAAATCTTGCAATTTCCACATTGACCACTGGGGCTATTATAAACGGTGACATCACCTATTGTGATAGGTATATACTGTATATAGAGGTGTTATCAGTCATTGTACAGGAGGATGAGGTGAGCTGTGATATCATCTATAGTGAATGGTGGATCCTGTGTTATCTACTGTATATAGAGGTGTTATCAGTCATTGTACAGGAGGAGGAGGTGAGCTGTAATATCATCTATAGTGAATGGTGGATCCTGTGTTATCTACTGTATATACAGGTGTTATCAGTCATTGTACAGGAGGAGGTGAGCTGTGATATCACCTATTGTGAATGGTGGATCCTGTGTTATCTACTGTATATAGAGGTGTTATCAGTCATTGTACAGGAGGAGGTGAGCTGTGATATCACCTATTGTGAATGGTGGATCCTGTGTTATCTACTGTATATAGAGGTGTTATCAGTCATTGTACAGGAGGAGGTGAGCTGTGATATCACCTATTGTGAATGGTGGATCCTGTGTTATCTACTGTATATAGAGGTGTTATCAGTCATTGTACAGGAGGAGGAGGTGAGCTGTGATATCATCTATTGTGAATGGTGGATCCTGTGTTATCTACTGTATATAGAGGTGTTATCAGTCATTGTACAGGAGGAGGTGAGCTGTGATATCACCTATTGTGAATGGTGGATCCTGTGTTATCTACTGTATATAGAGGTGTTATCAGTCATTGTACAGGAGGAGGTGAGCTGATATTGGAAGTGTTGTGTTGGGCTTGATGGATTTGACAATGGCCGATTCTTTGCTCTCACGCTACAGGAGCCAGATAGGGGCTTATTCTTTTCTTCCCATTGAAACATTCATGAACCAAGCGTTTATGTAGGAGATCAGAGTGATTGCTTGTGTGGTCACCTTCATGGACATGTTTTGTGAAAAGAAAAATAGGGAGGGGGACAAAAGGCGCAATAGTGCCCTATCACTAGTGACACTTGTGTAAGGAGGTGGTGCTGTGAAGCTGCTCACCTGGTCCAGTTGTGATCCCCACAACTGGTTTGAAGGCGTTTTGGAAACAGTGTTCCAGCTGCTGCAGGACCTCCACCGACCACTGGATAGTGGTTTTAAATCCAAGACAAAGATGGGAGTACTGGTGTGCCACGGTCCGCGCTGCTGTGGTATGAAAAAACTCACCAAAGAGTCAGCAGTTATTCCATCCTTTATTTCCTCCTCTCTCCAACGCGTTTCAGCGCCACACCCGGCGCCT
This sequence comes from Allobates femoralis, assembly GCA_033576535.1. Taxonomy (NCBI): domain Eukaryota; kingdom Metazoa; phylum Chordata; class Amphibia; order Anura; family Aromobatidae; genus Allobates; species Allobates femoralis. Next base: position 61,619,595 of record JARQOC010000009.1, read on the forward strand.
GAGGAAGGCGCCGGGTGTGGCGCTGAAACGCGTTGGAGAGAGGAGGAAATAAAGGATGGAATAACTGCTGACTCTTTGGTGAGTTTTTTCATACCACAGCAGCGCGGACCGTGGCACACCAGTACTCCCATCTTTGTCATGGACATGTTTGGATTGGTCAGAAGAAAGACATCTAACCTCTCCGATCAACCCCATCCGCGAGGGTCTCCTGACCCCACAGACATCTAATGTGGCGCCCCGCCGGGTAAGCCGCCACCAGATGTACTGCACTCCTGCGGTTAGGGACTGTAGTGCCCCTGTTCTCCAGGTGCTGGGATGGTGCTGTTGAGCCCAAAACGAAAACACACACAAGCGGTGACAGGCTATGGGGACAATGGAAGGACCCTGAAGGAGGGCCTGGGTCACAAAAGGGGGAAAACGGGAAGTGGTAGAGAGAGCCAGTAGTAGGAGACCGGAGGAGTAACATCAACTGACGGAAGAGTGGTAGTTGGGAGTGTAGAGGCGGTGTGGTGCCGACTCCCACGGGTTGAAGCTACACCTCCATGCTCGCCCGCGGGAAGGAAAGAACTGACCGGCAGAGAAAGTGAAGAGCCCTAGGGGTGCGGAAGAGACACAGATTCCCTCGTACGCCCGAATCTGACGAGACAGAGGGGTTGGGGGACAACACAGGGACCCGGCCCTGAACATGGTGTGGATACTTCATGCCCGAGCTGTAAATCCGGAGGCCCCTGACTTCTAGCGGGAGCTGTGGCTGAACACCCGACACATCCTGGGGAAGATAGTTGAACTAGGGAGCAGTGCCCGGGAGAAGAACCTAATGACGCCCGGGACACAACAGCACCCGTGGCCATCGGTACCTGAGCTCTGTGCTGTGGAAGAGCATTGAGAGCCTGGGGGGCAGAGGGACGATTCGCTCACCTCAGAGGAGAACTAGCCCTTTATAGCGCTGAGAGAGATCCACCAGAGACTGAGACACCTAAAGAGGAAGGAAAGGAAATCAACCATGGCTTGACTGTACTAACCCGACTCTGGAGAAAGAGCGAACCGGAGAGTGGCAAGTAACGTGTTAACACCTGAGCAAAAGTAACGGAACTGCAGCGGTGGTATTTGAGACTTTTATTTGCGCGTCCATCGCCCGTACGCAGAGGCCGCCCAGAACACCGAGGGTGCTGAACATCTGCCAAGGTATGAGCTGGCAGGACTACTCCACTGCCCTGAGGACTATGCTCCACCTGCGGCAGGGGTGATGCCATCCAAGCTGCTGGTCACCGTCCCCAGAGGTTCTGAAGCAGTGGCGGCCACCCTGGCCGCATTCTGCAGGTGGCGTCACGAATACCACCTTATCCCCCCTCAGACTTTCCCTGTCATCACACCCGTTTATTTTAAATGACACCGCCAGGGTCACGGGACCAGGCCCCCATCTGTCCCCGTGAAAAGACCCAAAGAGAGGTGAAGTAGAACAATGAGTAACCGCCCGGTTCCCGAGTCTTCCCTGGCCCTGGAGTGGCCTGGTCACTAAGCTATCTGATCAGCCTCATCCACGAGGATCTCCTGACCCCACAACATTTAACCTCTCCAATCAGCCCCATGCGTGAGAGCCTCCTGACCCACCAGACATCTGACCTCTCCAATCAGCCCAACCCCGAGGGTCTCCTGACCCAACAGACCCTTAACCTCTCCGATCAGCCCACCCCCGAGGGTCTCCTGACCCCACAGACCTTTAACCTCTCCGATCAGCCCAACCCCAAGGGTCTCCTGACCCCACAGACCTTAACCTCTCCGATCAGCCCAACCCCAAGGGTCTCCTGACCCCACATACTTTTAACTCTCTGATTAGCCCACCCCCGAGGGTCTCCCAACACCACAGACATCTAACCCCTCTGATCAGCCCTATCCGCGAGTGTCTCCTGACCCCATAAACGTCTAACCTCACCAAACAGCCCCATCCCTAAGCGTATCCTGACCCCACCAATGGTGACGCCTTTCACAGCTTCTGCTACAATGTATCATTACACAAGGAAGCTGGACGAGTCCTTCAGGTTCTCTTTCGACCTCCACAACCCGACTAAGTCACTTCAGAATCAGAATTACTCTCGGAGCAATCTATGATAACCTTGATCCTACCACGGAAACATTTTTTTCCTTCTGCGGAAGACTTCCTGGGGGAAAGACAATTGAAGAAAACTGCGGGGGACAGATACAAGCTTTTTATTGTTGATTACATGAGACAATGTTGTGTACCCATTTCCAAAACTGGCACGGTGACACAGGTCACACCGGGGCCCGGGGGGCCCGACTCACAGAGATCCATTTTACCAAGCTGCGTATAGTACCGCACAAAGCCGTGCAGGTCAACGGCAGCTCGGGGGCTACTAGAGATGCCAAGGAGTCAGATACTGGGTCTGAGCCCTGCGGCCCGAGGATACAATGTATCATCTGAACCCTGAAAGTACTGGGATTAAGAGAAGCGATGGAGATGTAGCAGAGTCAAGTGTGTGAGGAAGAGTGACAGTTAATATTTCGCAAGACGTGAGGCTGTATTCACAATATTGAGATTTCAGGAGTTTTTGGAACACGAACTCTAAAAACCGTGAGAGGTAGAGAGTTTCACCTTCAAAATCTCATGAAATAAGTTAGTTTGAACACACTCTAATGCTACGGCGTTTGTCAAAGTAGTAGAGTCGGGTTTAGGGATGCAGCAGAGTCGGGTTTAGGGATGCAGCAGAGTCGGGTTTAGGGATGCAGCAGAGTCGGGTTTAGGGATGCAGCAGAGTCGGGTTTAGGGATGCAGCAGAGTCGGGTTTAGGGATGCAGCAGAGTCGGATTTAGTGAGGTAGCAGAGTTGGATTTAGTGAGTAGCAGAGTAGGATTTAGTGATGTAGCAGAGTTGGATTTAGTGAGGTAGCAGAGTAGGATTTAGTGATGTAGCAGAGTCGGATTTAGTGATGTAGCAGAGTAGGATTTAGTGTGGTAGGAGAGCTGGATTTAGTGAAGTAGCAGAGTTGGGTTTCGTGAAGTAGCAGAATTGGGTTTCGTGATGTAGCAGAGTCGGATTGACTGTGGTAGCAGAGTTGGATTTAGTGATGTAGCAGAGTCGGATTTAGTGATGTAGCAGAGTAGGATTTAGTGATGTAGCAGAGTTGGATTTAGTGATGTAGCAGAGTCGGATTTAGTGATGTAGCAGAGTCGGATTTAGTGATGTAGCAGAGTCGGATTTAGTGATGTAGCAGAGTCGGATTTAGTGATGTAGCAGAGTTGGATTTAGTGATGTAGCAGTGTCGGATTTAGGGATGGGAGCAGAGTCGGATTTAGTGATGTAGCAGAGTCGGATTTAGTGATGTAGCAGAGCTGATAACTCCTTTAACTCCCTTAAGCTGCTTCGACTTTGCACCATAACTTCTATATTAAATGTATTTATTTGTGTCATATGACAAACTCAGCTGTACTACGAATGAATACTAACAGCAAGGAAAATCACCCAAAAAACAGACGATCAGAAGTAAAAGTATAAATATGAAAATACTGTATACTTTATACTAGATTAGAATGTAGAAGAATATAATTGTACGGGAATCTATTATACTGCACGATATGATAGATCACACATGACTGTATAATAACATTACCATATATTAAGTACATTCTATTAGGATACATTAGATTCCATTATCACAGGACTTGATACATTATATACAGTATAGGACACTGACCATATATTATACTATCACTATACATTAATGTACATTGTATTATGATACATTAGATTCCACTATCACAGGACATATCTTACATTATATATGACACTGAACGGTATATTATTATACAATTACACTATATGTTATTGTGCATTCTATTATGATCAATCAGGACATATTTTACTATATATGACAGTGACTGTATATTACACTATATATTTTGTACATTCTATTTTGATACATTGTAACAATTCTATTATGAATTACTTTATTCCATCCACCTCTATTTTAAGATTTTCCCTTATTTAATTTATTTTATTATTTTTTTCTGAATTTTTTTGGAATATATAAAATAAAAAATAAAATAAAAAAAATCTATATTTCCTGTGGCAGAGTTTTTTATTTATTTTTTATTGAAGCGATCGCCTTCTGCGGGGGGAAAACAATGGGTTTCAGTCCGCGCCATTTGTCTGGGAAGGCAAAAATCTGATAACCGAAAAGATTAACATTAGGCCACGGCACAATTTCTCGGTTGGCTTCTCCTGGCCGAGCCATAATGTACTGATAGCATATAGGGGATTAAAGACACGGCCCCAATCCATATCACAGCACGGAGGTTAAGTGATATATTGGGATGAGGCCCATTATTTTACTGTCCCTGCAAATGCGATTACACAGTGGGATTCAATCATCTAATTTGTACGGGGAGGAACACAGGTCCCGGATCCTGCAGAACCGCTGATTATATCCGGGGATGGGGGGGGAAGGGAACATACATGATGACATCATATCGTCCATCAATATCTGCAAATATTGGGGACATCACTTATAGAGATGAATGACAATACATTATCAATACATCAAATAAATGCAAATACTTATAGCACATCACTCTGATACAAAATGACACCTGATCAAAATAATGACATACATCGTCCATCGCTTAAATACAGTAGATGACAATGACCCATTATGACATCACATTGGCCATTAATATATGCAAATATTGATAACATCACTTATGTAGATAATAATACATAATGACATGACATCATCTATTAATATATGCAATATTGGTGACATCACTTATAGAGATAACAGATATAGGTATTACCGATGGATGATGTGATGTCATCATGTATCATTGTCATTGCTATAAGTGATGTTATCAATATTAGTATATATTAATGGATAATGTGATGTCATAATGAGTCAGTCATCTACGGTATACAAGTGATGTCATAATGAGTCATTGTCATCTCTATAATTGATGTCAACAATATTTGCATATATTGATGGATGTTGTGATGTCATAATGGGTCATTGTCATCTCTATAAGTGACGTCACTAATACATTATGACATCACATCATCCATCGGTAATACATATATTAGTGACGTCACTTAAAGAGATGACAGATATATGTATTACCGATGGATGATGTGATGTCATCATGTATCTTTGTCATTGCTATAAGTGATGTTATCAATATTAGTATATATTAATGGCCAATGTGATGTCATAATGGGTCATTGTCACCTACTGTATATAAGTGATGTCACCAATATTTGCATATATTGATGGACAATGTGATGTCATAATGGGTCATGTCATCTCTATAAGTGACGTCATTAATACATTATGACATCACATCATCCATCGGTAATACATATATTAGTGACGTCACTTATAGAGATGACAATGACCCATTATGACATCACAACATCATCAATATATGCAAATATTGTGACATCACTTATATACAGTAGATGACAATGATCAATTATGACATCACATTGTCCATTAGTTTATACTAATATTGATAACATCACTTATAGCAATGACAATGACCCATTAAGCCATCACATCATTCATCAATATATGCAAAGTATTAGTGACATCACTTATATAAATGACAATCACATGACCCGTTGTGTCGTCATTAATGACTGAACATAACTAATATCACTTATGGTTTTTCCGCAGTCAGTACTAAGTGCCTGCTGTACTGACTATTGTAGTCTCAGAATTATTCATCCCTTCATGTCCAGCATATCTAGCATTCATTCCAGCTCTTCTGGCTGTTATGACCTGCTGCAAACATGATACAGAACCAGACACCAGCTCTACATTAGGAATCAGTCTAGTGTGCCAAAGAGAGGAGGAGGGGGAGAAGAGGAGGAGGAGGAGAGAGGAGAAGAGGAGGAGGAGAGAGGGAGAAGAGAGGAGAAGAGGAGGAAGAGGAGGAGCAGAGAGGAAGAAGGGAGAGAGGAGGAGAGAGGGGAAAGGAGAGAAGAGGAGGAGGAGCAGAGAGGAGAAGAGGAGGAGAGAGAGAGAGGGAGAAGAGGAGGAGGAGAGGGAGAAGAGGAGGAGGAGGAGGGGAAAGGGAGAAGAGAGGAGGAGGAGGAAGGGAGAAGAGGAGGAGGAGGAGAGGGAGAGAGGGGAAGAGAGGGAGAGAGGGGAAGAGAGGGAGCAGAGGGAAGAGAGGGAGCAGAGGCGGAAGAGGAGGAAGAGGAGGAGAGACAGCAGAGGAGAAGAGAGGGAGAGGAGGAGAGGAAGGGAGAAGAGGAGGAGCAGATGGAGGAAGAAGGAGAGGAAGGAGGAGGATGAGGGGGAGAGAGAAGAGGAGGAGGAGAGAGAGAGAAGAGGAGGAAGAGGAGAGGGAGAAGAGGAGAGGGAGGAGAAGAGGAGAGGAGGAGGTGGAGGAGGAGGAGAGAGGGATAGAGGAGGAAGAGAGAGGAGGAAGAGGAAGGGAGAAGACAGGAAAGGAGAAGGAGAGGGAGAAGAGGAGAAGGAGAGGGAGAAGAAGAGGAGGAGGAGAGAGAAGAAGGAGGAGGAAGAGGGAGAGAGGAGGAGGAGGAGGAGGAGAGAAAGAGGAGAGGAGGAGGAGAGAGAGGGAGAGGAGAGAGGAGAAGGAGGAGGAGGAGAGGGGAGAAGGAGGAGGAGGGAGGGAGAAGAGGAGGAGGAGAGGGGAGAGAGAAGGAAGAGAGGGAAAGGAGGAGGAGAGAGGGAGAGAAGGAGAGAAGAGAAGAGGAGAAGAGGAGAAGGAGAGGGAGAGGAGGAGGAGGAGGAGGGAGAAGAGGAGGAGGAGGAGAGAGGAGAAGAGGAGGAGAAGGAGAAGGGAGAGAAGGAGGAGGAGGAAGAGGGAGAAGAGGAAGGAGAGGAGGAGAGGGAGAAGAGAGGAGAAGGAGAGAGGAGGAGAGGAGAAGAAGAGAGGAGAGAGGGGAGGAGAGGAGAAGAGGAGGAGAGAGGAGAGGAGAAGAGGAGGAGAGAGAGAGGAGAAGAGGAGAAGGAGAGGGATAGAGGAGGAAGAGGAGAGGGAGAAGAGAGGAGGAGGAGAGAGGAGAACGGAGAGAGAGGAGAGGAGAAGAGGGAGACGGAGGAGGAGGAGAGGAGAAGAGGAGAGAGGAGGAGACGGAGAAGAGGAGGAGAGAGGAGAGAGAGAAGGAGAGAGGAGGAGGAGAGAGGAAGAGGAGGAGGAGAAGCAGTGGCGGAAGAGAGGGAGCAGAGGAGGAAGAGGAAAAGGAGGAGAGACAGCAGAGGAGAAGAGAGGGAGAAGGGGAGGAGAGGGAGAAAAGGAGAAGAGGGGGAAGAGAGGGAGAAGAGAAGGAAGAGAGGGAGAAGAGGAGGAGAGAGGGAGAAGAGGAGGAGGAGAGGGAGAAGAGGAGGAGGAGAGGGAGAAGAGGAGGAGGAAAAAAGTTTAGAGTAGAGGCAGAGAGAGAGCGAGAGAAGGAGAAGAAAGGGAAGGAGTGGGAAAGAGGTAGAGGAAGGAAGAGGAAAAGGAGGGGGAGAGAAGAAGAGAAAAAAAGAAAAAGGAATAGAAAAAAAAAAGAAACACAAGGAAAAGAAACAAAAAGAAAGAATCTAGCTGATAAAAGATATATATATACACACTGGCTATAGATGGACAGATTATTTTGCTCTGACTCTTGTGTCACCGTCACCCGGCCTCGTCCGGTGTATATACTCGCTCTCTGTATGTATATATACACAGTATATATCTCACTAGCATTCGATCTCGCCTCCTCCTTGTTGGCGCCCCCTCATTTCCCTATTCCTGTCCCCCGCGGTCTCGTTACAATGCCTCGTGTTGAAGGTCAGGGAAGGTCGCAGTGGATGATGGTGGCCAGGTGTCGCCTATAATAGGACAAGGGGGAATATTGTGTTTCTTGGGTTAACGTCTCCTCGCTCGGCCCACCAAGCTGTCCTACAGGAAGGAGGGAATAGAAAGTAATCAGGCTGCAGCTTTGATGTTGACCCGCTGTCACCGGAGCCGGCTAGACTTGCAGGAACACCTATTGCAAAACATGACAGACGCGGTGTACGCCGCATGAAAGGCAAAGTGATTGCGGCCGGGCAGCGGAGGAATAACGCTTTATTTTTGTCTATTTGCTCCGAAATTGGAGAATTTGTCATAGTCCTTGAATTGTCCTTTACTGTCACATTGTGAGACATTGTACCCAGCCAAGTAATGATCCCACAAGGGTCCTCACCTATGCGGCCTCTTTTAAGGGGTGTCCACTAATGGAAGAATATGGCCATTGTCTTCCAACTACTGCGGCCACTTGGCCATTGGTTGGGTCTAGTATTGAAGATTAGAAGTCAATGGGGCTGAGCCGCAACATCAGAACGTGTCCATCATCCGTCCCTACTTGTCCCTTTTGACATTTTTGGCTATTTAGGGGACATTCTTCTTTTTGGGGAGGGGAGGTTGGAGGATTCTCTCCGGTGACTTTCCTTGCACGGTTGTGTGCCGGCGCCGCGCTCTACATGTTCCATCACCGAGCGGAGAATCGTACGGGGAGTTTTCTCCATTTATTATACAGCAGCAGTCACAGTGTACAACACATCGGCTAATTGTCACCGTCACCTTTACGTCTCTATTCCCCGTCCTCCTCTCTATTCCGCTCTTATCTTCGCTGCAGCTTCACATTCGCTGCACATTGCTCCCTCACATCTGCCGGCGGAGGCCCGCGCCGCTAATAGTCGGCCGAGGCACGTGACGCCGCTGAATTATAGGAGCTTATTATCTGGGCCGGTAATTGGGGACTTCACAGGAGCCTCCTCTGGGGGAGGCGAGGGCCCGAAAATGAGCAGCACCTCACCCCGAATTAAAGGGGACCGACCGGTCACTGGTGCAAAGGAACACACAAATGATTGGATGGTAGGAAGGAAATAATACCGCCACCAGGACACATCTAGGTAGATGGACGGTGAGGACAAAAGAAGCTCTTAGATACCAAATTCTAATTTCTCCTTCAGCCCCTCACCCCCATGTATAACATCTGGCCCCTCCACCCCCCAGTGTACAATTTCCGGCCCCCTCATCCCCCGGTATACAAGACCCGGCCCCCTCACCCCCCAGTATACAACATCCGGGCCCCTCAATTCCCCTGTATACAACATCTGGCCCCCTCATCCCCCGGTATACAACATCCAGCCCCCTCATCCCCAGTATACAACATCCAGCCCCCTCATCCCCCAGTGTATAACATCCAGCCCCCTCACCCCCCAGTATACAACATCCAGCCCCCTCACCCCCCAGTATACAACATCCAGCCCCCTCATCCCCCAGTATACAACATCCGGTCACCTCATCTTCTGGTGTACAATATCCGGCCCCCCCACCCCCCAGTGTATAACATCCAGCCCCCTCATCCCCCAGTGTATAACATCCAGCCCCCTCACCCCACAGTATACAACATCCAGCCCCCTCATCCCCCAGTATACAACATCTGGCCCCCTCACCCCCAGTATACAACATCCAGCCCCCTCATCCCCCAGTGTATAACATCCAGCCCCTCACCCCCAGTGTACAACATCCAGCCCCCTCACCCCCCAGTGTACAACATCTGGCCCCCTAATCTCCTCGGTGTATAACATCCGGCCCCCTCACCCCCAGTGTACAACATCCAGCCCCCTCATTCCCTGGTATACAACATCTGGCCCCCTCACCCCCCAGTGTACAACATCAGCCACCCTCATTCCCTGGTATACAACATCCGGCCCCCTCACCCCGCCAGTGTACAACATCCGGGCCCCTCACCCCCAGTGTACAACATCCGGCCCCCTACACCCCCAGTGTACAACATCCGGCCCCCTCACCCCCCAGTATACAACATCCGGCCCCCTCACCCCCAGTATACAACATCCAGCCCCTCACCCCCCAGTGTACAACATCGGCCCCCTTATCCCAGTGTACAACATCCGGCCCCCTCACCCCCCAGTGTACAACATCCAGCCCCTCACCACCCAGTGTATAACATCCAGCCCCTCATCCCCCAGTGTACAACATCCGGCCCCCTCACTCCCAGTGTACAACATCCAGCCCCTCACCACCCAGTGTTATAACATCCAACCCATATCCCCCAGTGTATAACATCCAACCCCTCATCCCCAGTGTACAACATCCAGCCCCCTCACCCCCAGTGTATAACATCCAACCCCTCACCACCCAGTGTACAACATCCAGCCCCTCACCCCCCCAGTGTACAACATACGGCCCCCTTATCCCCAGTGTACAACATCCGGCCCCCTCACCCCCCAGTGTACAACATCCAGCCCCTCACCACCCAGTGTATAACATCCAACCCCTCATCCCCCAGTGTACAACATCCGGCCCCCTCACTCCACAGTGTACAACATCCAGCCCCTCACCACCCAGTGTATAACATCCAACCCCATCATCCCCCAGTGTATAACATCCAACCCCTCATCCCCCAGTGTACAACATCCAGCCCCTCAACCACACCAGTGTATAACATCCAACCCCTCACCACCCAGTGTATAACATCCAACCCCTCATCCCACCAGTGTGTATAACATACCCAAACCCCCTCATCCCCCAGTGTACAACATCCAGCCCCTCACCACCCAGTGTATAACATCCAACCCCTCATCCCCCAGTGTATAACATCCAAACCCCCTCATCCCCCAGTGTACAACATCCAGCCCCTCACCAACCCCTCAGTGTATAACATCCAACCACCTCACCCCCAGTGTATAACATCCGCTCCCCTCACACACCCCAGTGTATAACACTCAGCCCCTCACCCACCCCAGGTATAACATCCAGCCCCTCACCCCCAGTGTATAACATCCAGCCCCTCACCCCCAGTGTACAACATCCAGCCCCTCACCCCCAGTGTATAACATCCGGCCCCCTCATCCCCCAGTGTATAACATCCGGCCCCCTCACACCCCCCCAGTGTACAACATCCAACCCCTCATCCCCCAGTGTACAACATCCAGCCCCTCACCACCCAGTGTATAACATCCAACCCCTCATCCCCCAGTGTATAACATCCAACCCCTCATCCCCCAGTGTACAACATCCAGCCCCTCACCACCCAGTGTATAACATCCAACCCCTCATCCCCCAGTGTATAACATCCAACCCCTCATCCCCCAGTGTATAACATCCAGCCCCTCACCCCCAGTGTATAACATCCGGCCCCCTCACCCCCAGTGTACAACATCCGGCCCCTCACCCCCCAGTGTACAACATCTGGCCCCCTCACCCCCCCAGTGTATAACATCCTGCCCCTCACCCCCAGTGTATAACATCCAGCCCCTCACCCCCAGTGTATAACATCCGACCCCTCACCCCCAGTGTATAACATCCAGCCCCTCACCCCCAGTGTATAACATCCGGCCCCTCACCCCCAGTGTATAACATCCAGCCCCTCACCCCCAGAGTATAACATCCAGCCCCTCACCCCCAGTGTATAACATCCAGCCCCTCACCCCCAGTGTATAACATCCAGCCCCTCACCCCCAGTGTACAACATCCAGCCCCTCACCCCCAGTGTATAACATCCGGCCCCCTCACCCCCCCCAGTGTACAACATCCAACCCCCTCATACCCCAGTGTACAACATGCGGCCCCCCTCACCCCACAGTGTACAACATACGGCCATTTCCTGTGTATATCATTCAGCACCATTGGGCCCCCAAAGACCATTTTGTGCACACAGCTACCTCCCATGCAGGACCACGTCACCATAACATAGACCAGTGTTCAATCTCATCCTGATTTCCTTATTATACTTCTTCCCTTTTATATCGACATTAATGATAATGGTTGCAAAAAGTAAGTACACCCCCTCAATCCTGCTGTATTTAATACCCTACGAACAGAACTTCTCTGCTAATTGATGTGATGGCGTTATATAGGGCAGGTCCTAACGAGGAGCCGACAACCTGGGAAGACTGAGGATCTCCGGTGCGGCAGGAGATGCATGCATTAGTCATGGGTGAAATGAAACGTATTTTCCCCGTGTTTCTCTCTTTTAAGCTCCACTTGGAAATTTTCACCTGGGATTTGAATGGGAAATGGAACAAGAAGGGTAAAGCGGTTATAAAGGGTTTTACACTTGAACAGTAATCTCTGCAATATTGTTGAATAATGCACTGAGGCTTCCAGTTTTCTCAGCCTCTGGCTGTTTTTCGGGGCAGAATCGAGAGATCTCCCCCCTTTCCTACAACATTGAGTAAGTTGAAAAGTTTTCTATGACCTGTAGCTCTCCAAACTACAACTCCCAGCATGCCCAAACTGCCGAAACACCGCTCCAGGGGGTTAGCAATGCTGCCTTCCATCTCAAAATCTGCATAACATTTGCATGTTTTGCAAACACTAGATAAAACACTATATAGAAGCAGCATAGATGGCATCATCCAGCAGCACTGAGCAGTGTATCAGTGAATCCAGCACTGGACTGAGATAAAAGCTAGAAAGTAGCAGCATGGAGGACACTCTTCAGCAGGACTAAGCAGTGTACAATAAAAACACTAGAAAGTTGAAGCATGGGGGCATCATTATTCAACAGTACTGAGCAGTGTAACTGTGAATCCAGTCCTGGAATGAGATACAAGCTAGAAAGCAGCAGTATAAGGGACATTATTCAGCAGGACTGAGCCGTGTACAATAAAACACTAGAAAGCAGTAACATGGAGGGACACTATTCAGCAGGACTGAGCAGTGTACAACAAAACACTAAAAAGCAGTAGCATGGAGGACATAATTATTCAGCAGTTCTGAGCAGTGTAAATGTAAATCCAGTACTGGACTGAGATAAAAGCTAGAAAGCAGCAGCAAAGAGGACATTATTCAGCAGGACTGAGCAGTGTACAATAAAACACTAGAAAGCTGAAGCATGGAGGGCATAATTACTCAGCAGTACTGAGCAGTGTAACTGTGAATCCAGTGCTGGACTGGGGTACAAGCTAGAAAGCAGCAGTATAAGGGTCATTATTCAGCAAGACTAAGCAGTGTACAATAAAAAACTAGAAAGCTGAAGCATGGAGGACATAATTACTCAGCAGTACTGAGCAGTGTAACTGTAAATCCAGTACTTGACCGAGATGAATACTAGAAAGCAGCAATATAAAAGGACATTATTCAGCAATACAGAGCCATGTACAATAAAGCACTAGAAAGCAGCAGCATGGAAGGCATAATTATTTAGTAGTACTAAGCAGTGTAACTGTGAATCCAGTACTTGACTGATGAAAACTAAAAAGCAGCTGCATTGAGGGCATTATTCAGCAATACTGAGCAGTGTACATGTGAATCCAGAACTAGAATGCAGTTACATGGATGGCATTATAAAGCAGTACTCAGTAGTGAAGATGTGAATGAAGCAATGGGCTGACCTAAAACACTAGAAAGCAGCTGCATGTAGGGCATTATTCAGCAATATTGAGCAGTGTAGATGTGAATCCAGAACTAGAATGCCGTTACATGGATGGCATTATTAAGCAGTACTCAGCAGTGGAGTTGTAAAGTTAGGAATGCTGCCTTCCACCTCAAAATCTGTATAAAGTTTGCATGTTTTGTCCACTTTTGCACTTTAAAGTTTCCTCCAGTACCAAAACATTCATGGGTGTATGAAATATGGGAACAAACCATGTGGATGATGCCAATCACTGCTGTAAAAGCAATAAAGAAAAATCCGCTGCAAAGAGCTCCCCCTTGTGGTGGCTGCAGGCAGACAAAGCTTTATCAAAGCCTACATAGGGGGTATGGAGCTGCAGTTTCTCATAGCACAGACAGAAATGAGGGATTCCTGCTCTCCTGTCTATGCAGCACATTTTCAGAAGCAGCACCACGGAGGACATTATTCGGCAGTGCTGAGCAGTGTAACTGTGAATCCAGCACTGGGATGAGATAAAACAATAGAAAGCAGCAAGATGGAGGGCATTATTCATCAGTATTGAGCAGTGTAACTGGATCCAGAACTAGAAAGCAGTAACATGGAGGGCATTATATAGTATTACTGAACAGTGTAACTGTGAATCCCAGCACTGGGCTGATATAATGCAGTAAGAAGTAACAGTATTCATTATTCAGCAGTATTGAGCAGTGTAGTATCTGTGAATATGAGTCAAACACTGGGCTGAGAAAAAAAAAACAAACACTAGAAAGCAGCAGAATCTAGGGCATTATTCAAAAGTACTGAGCATTATAACTGTGAATCCAGCACTGGGTTTAGATAAAACACTAGAAAGCAGCATGGATGGCATTATTCTAAGTACTGAGCAGTGCAACTGTGAATCCAGTATTGAGCTGAGGTAAAACATTACAAAGCAACACCATGAAGGACATTGATAAGCAATACTGAGCAGTGTAAAAGTGAATTAATCATTGGGCTGAGGTAAAATACTAGAAAGCATCAGCATAGAGTGGATTATTCAGCAGTATTGGGTCATATAGGATAAAGCACTATTATGCAGCAGCATGGAGGGCATTACTTAGCGTACTGAGAAGTTAAGCTGTGAATCCAGCACTGGGCTGAGATAAAACACTGTAAGGCAGCACCATGGATTACACTCTAAAGCAATACTGAGCAGTGGAACTGTGAATTCAGTACTGGTCTGAGATAAAAGCTAGAAATCAGCATGAAGGACATTATTCAGGAGCGCTGAACAGTGTAGCTGTGATTTAAGCACTGGGTTTCGATAAAATACTAGAAAGCAGCAGCATTGATGACACTATTCAGGAGCACTGAGCAGTGTAACTGTTAATCCAGCGCTGAGTTTGTTGAAAACACTAGAAAGAAGCAGCATGGATGGCACTATTCAGCAGTACTGAGCCATGTATGATAAAACACTAGAAAGCAGCAACATGGAAGGCATTATTCAGCAGACTGAGCAATGTAACTGTGAATCCAGTAATGGGCTGAGATAAAACACTTAAGGTACTGTCACACGCGGCAATTTTGCTAGCAATTTCACTGGCAATTTGCTGGTTGCAGTGAAATCATGGACACATTGTTCTATTTTGTTGCCGTGTACAAATGGAACAATGTCTCCATGATTTCACTGCAACCAGCAAATTGCCAGTGAAATTGCCTAGCAATATTGCTGCGTGTGAAGGTACCTTTACTAGAAAGCAGCAGCATGGAGCTCATTATTAAGCAGTACTAAACAGCGTAACTGTGAATCCCAGCACTGGGGTGATATAATAGAACCAGCAGAATTCATTAGTAGCCATTATTCAGCAGTATTGAGCAGTGTAGTAGCTGTGTATCCAGCACCGAGCTGAGAAAAAAAAAAAACACTGTAGAAAGCAGCATGGAGGGCATTAATCAGAAGTATGAATCCAGCACTGGGCTGAGATAAAGAGATCTTTATTCAGCAGTACTGAGCAGTGTGGCTATGAATCCAACACGGAGCTGAGATAAAACACCAGAAAGCAGCAGCGTGGAGAGCAACATTCAGCAATACCGAGCAGTGTATCTTCGAATCCAGAACTAGAAAGCAGCAACGTGGGTGTCATTCAGCAGTACTGAGCAGTGCAGCTGTGAATCCAGCACTGGGCTGAGATAACATGCTATAAACCGTAACATTGAGGGCATTATTACTGAGCTTGTGTTGCTCTGAATCTAGCACTAGAAAGCATCAACAGGGATGGCATTAGGCAGTACTGAGCAGTGCAGCTGTGAATCCAGCACTAGGCTGAGATAAAATACTATAAACCACAACATTGAGGGCATTGTTACTGAGCTTGTGTAGCTCTGAATCTAGCACTAGAAAGCATCAACAGGGATGGCATTAGGCAGTACTGAGCAGTGCAGCTGTGAATCCAGCACTGGGCTGAGATAAAACACTATAAACCGCAACATTGAGGGCATTATTATTGAGCTTGTGTAGCTCTGGATCTAGCACTAGAACGCATCAACAGGGATGGTATTAGGCAGTACTGAGCAGTGCAGCTGTGAATCCAGCACTGAGCTGAGATAAAATACTATAAACCGCAACATTGAGGGCATTGTTACTGAGCTTGTGTAGCTTTGAATCTAGCACTAGAAAGCATCAACAGGGATGGCATTAGGCAGTACTGAGCAGTGCAGCTGTGAATCCAGCACTGAGCTGAGATAAAATACTATAAACCGCAACATTGAGGGCATTGTTACTGAGCTTGTGTAGCTCTAAATCTAGCACTAGAAAGCATCAACAGGGATGGCATTAGGCAGTACTGAGCAGTGCAGCTGTGAATCCAGCACTAGGCTGAGAAAATACTATAAACCGCAACATTGAGGGCATTGTTACTGAGCTTGTGTAGCTCTAAATCTAGCACTAGAAAGCATCAACAGGGATGGCATTAGGCAGTACTGAGCAGTGCAGCTGTGAATCCAGCACTGGGCTGAGATAAAAGGTTTGTTGCAATGACAGTGAACCTATCACTATGATTATGTGGGTGCGTTGGGGGCGCTGCAGTAGGAAAATATAGCGATGACTGTTACAACTATATATTAAGAAATCAAAATCAGCACAACACTTCGGATCTGCATAAGGAATGATGACAGCCTTTTTTTCGGAGGGGTAAAGTTATTGTTTTGCAAGGCGACAGTTCACTGGGGTCTAATTACTGTATGTCAAGTATTCTATGGAGACGATGGCAGGGGGCGGCTTTTGCCCATTGGCTGAGAATAGAAATAGAGTTGCCAACCTCAAGGATGCAATAACATAGAGTATCTGGAATAATGGGGAGAGCGCGGCTCCTCCATCAAGTCTTAAAGGAGCGGAGCCAGGCGATTTCTGCTGGATAATCACACTGGAGCTGCAGAAATCTCCTGACTATGCAAAGCAGCATTAATTATGTGCTGCACTAAAAACATGGCTAAAAATCCCATCTGTAGAGGCTGCAGCGCTGGGGGCGATCTGTACACAGACAGCGCTTTGTGAGAGACAACAATCATTAAAGAGGAGAAATAGCAGAAATTATCAGAAAATATTCACAAAATGCTTAGTATTATTACTATAGAAGTTTACTCAACAGTGACCCCTGTGGCCGAAGCTGGTACTACACTTTTTTTAAATTCCACCTTTGTACACAGTATTCATTAAAAAGAAAAAGCAGGAATGATCGGAAATATTCAGAGAATTGTTAATATTAATAATGATGTATGATAATGTATACCAGATCGCATCGGACCCGATCCCGACCTCACACCACACTTATCCCAGCCCTAACCCACCTCTGCAATCTATCACTAACCTCCGCTACCCTTCATTCTACTTCCAAATACGCAACAATTACACCTGTCTTAAGGAAACCATCCCTTCACCCGACCTCCACATCCAGCTACCGGCCCATATCCCTGCTCCTGTTAGCCTCCAAATATCTGGAAAAGCCTGTCCACACTGTCCTCTATCCACCTCTCATCCAACTCTCTCTTTGACAACCTTCAATCCGACTTCCGCCCTCACCACTCCACTTACAACTTACTCACGGCCAAAGCTAACAGACACTTCTCCGTCCTCCTCCTCTGCCAACTCCTCGCCACCTCCTGCCGCCGCCAACTCAAAAATATCTCCAGAATCCGTCCCTTCCTCAACCCTCAATCTACTAAACTACTAGTGCATGCCCTCATCATCTCCCATCTCGACTACTGCAACCTCCTCCTCTGTGGCCTCCCTGCTAACACTCTTGCGCCTCTCCAGTCGGTCCTTAACTCTGCTGCCCCCGACTAATCCACCTCTCTCCTCGCTATTCCTCCACTTCTCCCCTCTGCAAATCCCTCCACTGGCTCCCAATTCCCAACCGTATCCAATTCAAACTCCTAACACTGACTTACAAAACCGTCCACAATCTGTCCCCCCCATATATCTCTGTACTAATCTCCTGGTATCATCCAACTCGTAACCTTAGATCCTCCCAAGACCTCCTTCTTTCCTCCACACTTGTATGTTCCTCATCTAACCGCCTGCAAGACTTCGCCTGAGCATCCCCCATCCTCTGGAATTCTGCACCCCAAAATGTCCGACTGTCCCCTACACTCGGAACCTCTAAGTGGAACCTGAAAACCCATCTCTTCAGAACAGCCTACAACCTGCAATGACCACAGTGCCACCTCACCACCACTGGACCCGGTGTTCCACCACCACTGGACCTGGTGCTCCGCCACCACTGGACCCTGCACTCCGCCACCACTGGACCCGGCGCTCCACCACCACTGGGCCCGGCGCTCCACCACTACTGGACCCAGTGCTCCACCACCACTGGACCTGGCACTCCACCACCAACCTGGACCTGACACTCCACACACACTGGACCCTGCACTGCCTGCCACCACTGGACCTGCACTCCGCCACCACTGGACCCGGCCTCCCCACCACTGGACCCGGCTCCACCACCACTGGACCCCAGTGCCCACCACCACTGGACCTGGCACTCCACCACTGGACCGCCCCGCACCACTGGACCGCACTCCGCCACCACTGGACCGCACTCCGCCACCACTGGACCCGGCACTCCGCCACCACTGGACCTGGCGCTCCGCCACCACTGGACCCGGCGCTCCCCACCACTGGACCTGGCGACTCCGCCACTACTAGACCCGGTGCTCCACCACCTTCGGACCCAGCGCTGCACCACCACAAGGGCAAACCCTAACCTACTGTCTGTCTCCCCACCGCCTGTAGAATGTAAGCCGCAAGGGCAGGGTCCTCTCTACCTCTGTTTCAGTCTGTCACTGTTAGTTTATTCATAGTATTTTTAACTTGTTTTTATGTATCCTTTTATCATGTACACCACATGGAATCAATGGTGCTCTATAAATATTATAATAATAATAATAATAATAATAATAATAATCATCATCATCATAGAAGCTTACTTAACAGTGACCCCTCTGGCCATTGCTGGTACTACACTCATTTTTTTTTTTTTTTTTTAATTCCACCTTTGCACACAGTATTAATTAAAAGAAATAAACAGAAATTATGAATTAAAATTTTATTAATATTATTATTATTATTTATATATTGAAGCTTACTCCACAGTGACCCCTGTGGCCAGTGCTGGTACTACACTCAGTTTTTTTTATTCCACCTTTGTACACAGTATTAATTGCTGTCAATGTTCCATTCCTCTTTCCTAACCTCTGCTCTGTTCCTTGCAGCAGTTTCTTCTTCTTTCTTCCTAATTTGAACAGACACCTTCTGAGCGAATCGCTTCGCGGTTCGGTCTCATAATTACCATTTAGCAGAACTGCTTAAATAGATTTGAGTGATTATTATAAATACGCCAATTTACTGTCATTTTGCAGGCGCTAAAAGCTGCGATCCGGTTTACCAATGTTTTTCTTTCTCTCTTCTTCCCTCTAATGTAGTTTTTCTATAGTCTTTATTGTGTTGGGTATGAAATGATCGTGTTCCCGCAAGTCACAGGGATCGCCGCGGGCCGGTAATTGCAGCGTTCTTCAGAATGAGTTCTGTAGATTAGTTCTGGATGGGAGAGTAAATATATTATATATATGTATGCAAACACAAAGGCGCATACGCCAGTGATTACACATCTTAACCCCAGTTCAAGGGTTGTACAAGATTAAGCAAAAAACAAGTACTCCCTTTCAGGAAATAGCGCCACCTCTTCCCATAGGTTGTGTCTGGTATTGCAGCTAAGCTGTATTGAGCTCCATAACCCTGATGGAGCAATGGTCAAGCAGGCGACCTTCCACTCATTTACGGTCTATGGGATTGTCAAGGGTATTACTAGGGTTGGATGGGTCTAGGTAATACTAGGACTAGGACTGGGATTGTCAAGAGTAATATTGTCAAGGCTAATACTAGCTAGCCAGCTTTATGGTCTATGGGATTGTCAAGGGTAATACTATCTACCAGCTAGGCTAGACCCATAAAGACCGAATGGAGCTGTGTTGCGCATGCACACTGGCATCACATTGTTGCCCATACGGTAGGAATGAAGGTGATGAGTGCAGTTCTAGGCTGTCTACACCAGTCCCATGGAAACTGTATGGAGCAGTGTGGCGCATGCACACTGCTGTCTTCATTGCCCACAAGAATGAAATAAACGAGTGCAATTATAGGCCATCTCCAGACCAAATAGAGTGGCGGTGCGCATGCGCATAACTGTCATTTCTTTCCCCATGGGAATGAAGTAGTTGAATGCAGCTCTAGGCCATCTCTAGCAGTCACATAGAGACTAAGTGGAGTGGTGTTGCGCATGCGCACTGCTGTCTTTTTATTCCCCATAAGCATTTAAGGAGATGATTGCCAGCTCTTAAGGATAGGAGATATCGCTCAAGCACTCCAGTCCCATAGAGACAGAATAGAGTGGTGTTGCACATGCACATTACCATCTCGTTACTCCCCATACGAATAAAGGAGAAATGTGCAGCTCTAGGCCACCTCCATCAGAATGAAGTCATGGAGTGCATGCGCGAACCTTGTTCCATTGAAAGGAAGTAATAATCAAGCATGTGCGCTGCTGCCTGACAGAGCAGTACATTGATTGTGATGGTGCGCATGCGCGAACACTGCTGCATTGAAATGGGGCACTCAAGCGCTTAGTTTTTTTTCAAATAAAAGGAGATCTCAGTGGCAAGCTCTTAACCAACCAAACTCTAACTGGAATATTATTTAAAGGACTATTCCACCTTGGATAAAGTCTCACCAAGCCTACAGAGTGTTAACATTTTTGGACTGGTATGGGTCCGATTGTATTCACCGGAACAAAGGACCCCTGATCGCCATTTTCCCTAAACTGCAAGTCTATGCTGCGGTTGCAAGTTGAATAGAGCTACTACGCATGCGCATAGTCATTCCATTCAGCGCATTCTAACAACAACATAGACTTGCAGTTTAGAGAAAATGGGAAATAGGGGGTCCCTTGTTCCGGTAACTGCAAACCAGTCAACTAATTGTTACCAATTGCCAACCCATTCAGCGCATGCGCAACCAGCTGCTTCCATTTACTTGGTAGCAGGGGAGATGGTACAGGGATCCCCCATTGTGTTGATCAGTGGCGGACCCATTCCGATGAAACAATTATCACCAATTAAACCCAACTTTTCACGATTCAGGGGGTATTCAGTGTTGGAGCAATGTTTTCTCTAATCTGGAACATTCCTTTAAGCCTGAATTAAATATTTATGACACAGGGATCTCTCCATTGACCTGGAGGCAGAAATATGACCCGGTCCGGTCTGTTCATTACAATATAATGTAGATATGGAAAATACACCGCATTCTCATTTTTTCTCGTAATCCGCAAGCGCGCACATTGAAATGTGGACATTTGCACATAAGGAAATGTACACTTTAGAGCTTGATGTATTCGCTTGTAAGTAACCGCAGGGAAATAGAAGCCAATGTTAATTTAGCTGAAAAAGTTTACATCACAGCAGAAAGCCAAGCAAATGCAGTGCCTTAGGGTAGCTGGCAATGTTCCCTCTTAATTCCTTTATTTCCCGTGAGTGGTATGATTTTAGCCATATGTGCCTCTTTGATGCCTATGGGCAGACCGCTGAGTTTATGGGGGCGCAAATGCCGAAGGATTGACACCTCCCCAATTGGAAGAACAGCTTTAGCCACATCTCGGGCTGCAAATAAGAACTTAGATTCTGAAAAGAGAACAGGCCAACAGCCGGGAACGCTCAAGCAGGGGCGAGCTATTTCTGTAGCTTTGATTAAGTACTGAGCTGTTGTTTGCACGCTTAAAGGGCAAGTGTCACTTATTGTAGGACCTTTCTTGGAAAAGCTGAGAAATAATGAACAATTTAAAGTCTGATGATGAAACTAGAAGCATTTGGCTGCAATTTTGCACCAGTGCAATACCCACTGTGGCCTCTAGGCGGAGATAGGAGTTTATGGTTCACTTCAAGTTGCAAAGATAAAATGGTCTGGTCCTTTAAGCGACAATACCAGTCCAGGTTTATTCCTTTGATACTTGGTCACGGATAGGAATAAATACCAATATTCAATCCTACAGTTTTTTTTCCTAAATTGACTCGACTCTCTTGCCTGACTCCTTCACATAGCAGATTTCTGTGATCCATTTGAAGCCAAAGTCTTGTGGAGCACATATGTTGGTCACAGATGGCTTCACGTCAGCTGTAATATTAGGAAAGAAGCTGGATATTTCCGAGCCTCGGTTTGCAGTCTGTGAAGCGAGATTGCGATGGTGGACCCTAAATTTGCCTTGGGGGCTGGAGAGTTTCCTGTGTCTACTATTGGCAGGTACTCTAGGGTTCTAAAACTTTGTAGATCATGACCTATCTAAGTCAACAAGTCCATGCTTGGTCAACGATTGACATTGGACATACTATATTAGCATTGCATATGTTTGATGGCCATCACAAGGTTGGTAGACGTTCTTCATCCACTATTAGACGTCATAAATAACCAAATAGTAGGTACAAATAATCATCTTCTGGTGTTACTTCCTAGGTAACCAAGATTCTAGTTGGTTTGTTCCTAATAAATCTTCATCTTCTTGCGAGACTACTTAGATAACCAAGAGTCTCGATTGTTTGCACCTATTAATTCCTCATCTTCTTGCGTGACTTCCTAAATAGCCAAGATTTAGGTATGAGCGAGTACCTAAATATTCGGACTCGCTATACTCGCAACAAGTAGGTCCCGGTACTCGGTGCTCGTTGCGAGTATAGCGAGTCCGAATACTTTCGCAGTGTATCTATAGATACACTGCAAAAGTAGCCTAAAAGTGAATAAAAGTTGTTAAAAATATTAAAATTACATACTCACCTGTCCGACGCCTGCACCGGGACCGGCAGAGAAGACCTGTGATCACCGGACTAGGACCTGTGACTGCCAGCCAATCAGATGGCCAGTAGCGATCTGACCAATCAGATGGCGACACGTCACAACCACGTGATCGCTAGCGGCCACCTGATTGGCCAGGTTGCAAGGTCCTGGCAGTACACCTAGGACCTTGCAATCTGGCCAATCAGGTGGCCGCTAGCGATCACGTGGTTGTGACGTATCGTCATCTGATTGGCTGGCAGTCACAGGTCCTTGTCCGGTGATCGCAGGTCTTCTGGGACGGTCACGGTGCAGGCATTGGACAGGTGAGTACGTAATTTTATTATTTTTAACAGCTTTTATTCACTTTTAGGCTACTTTCACAGTGTATCTATAGATACACTGCGAAAGTAATCGGACTACTCGCTACTCCTGAGTAATCATAAGATACTTGGAGAGAAGCGAGTACACGAATACCGCTACTATTCGGCGAGTTCCGAATAGTAGCGAGTATACTCACTCATTCCTACCAAGATTCTATTTTTTTGTTCCCAATTATTCTCCATCTTCTTGCGTGACTTCCTAGATAACCAAGATTCTCGATTGTTTGTTCCTATTAATTCCCTATCTTCTTACGTGACTTCCAAGACACTACACTTATCCAGTTGAGTTTGACCAACTAGGAACATTTCAAGACAATAGAACTAAAGACGTCTATACACCCTAAAAAGTAGTTGGCTGAACTTTCAGTTGGTTGACATCCATCACCCTGACCCCAACATACTTTTGGCGGGTACTTTATGGTTCTGAAACCTGTAGATTGTTTCCTAACTCAGTCAACAAAAGCCAAGTCCATGCTTGGTCAATGATTGACCACAGGTGTAGTATATTAGGATTGGATACTTTTGATGGCCATCACAAGGTTGAGTAGAGGTTCTTCATCTACCATTAGACTTGAGATGACCAAGGTTCTAGTTGACTTTTTTCTAATAATTCCTCATTTTCTGGCATTATATCCTAATTAACCAAGATTTGATTGTTTGTTCCCAACTATTCCCCATTTTCTTACGTGACTTCCAAGACACTTCATTAATACAGTTGAGTTTGACCAACTAGGAACATTTCAAGACCATAGGACTAAAGATGTCCATTCGTACACCAGAAAAAGTGGTTGGCTGAGTTTGTTTGAATGACATCCATTTCCCCAACCCCAACATACCCACGCTCTGAGTTTTCAATAGTATTTGGTAGAGAAAACGTCTCGTGCAAGAACAATAGGATCGGGTGCTGTAATCCAACACTTGCCAATTCAGCCCTCTCCTCCAACATCAACATATTTGTGACCAGATGATGTAGGACAGCTTTGAACAAGGAATGCTTTGGACTAGGAATGTTGGTTACAGATTTAACATCCCAGGGTAGAGCATCCTATAGACCTGGTGCAGCATGGGATACGTCCTACAGACAGAACAGGCTAGAACAAGTTTATTGGCCAAACGAAGAGTTTAATTGAGTTAGTAGATAAAAATGGAGGCAAGAGATTGCAAAGGGAGAAATGGCATGGGTGCAAGGAGCAAAGCCCAATATTGTTCTACAAGATAGTCAAAATTCTAGTTTGTTTGTTCCTAATTATTCCCCATTTTCTTATGTGACTTCCAAGACACTTCACTAATCCAGTTGAGTTTGACCAACTAGTAACATTTCAAGACAATAGGACTAAAGATGATCATACACCAGAAAAAGTGGCTGACTGAACTTCTGTTTGGGCGACATCCATCTCTCTTACCCCAACATACATATCCATGCTCAACAATGGAAGTTAGTGGAGGAAAGATATCTTCTGCATGACCAATAGGATTGGGCATTGTAATGCAACAGTTGCTGAATTAACATCAAAATATTTGTGACCAGGTGATGTAGTCCAGCTTTAAACAAGGTATGCTTTGGACTAGAATGTTAGGAACAGGTAGAGCATCCTATAGACCTGGTGCAGCATGGGAGACGTCCTGCAGACAGATGTAAAGGGATAGAAAAAGGTTATTGGCCAAATGAAGAGCTTAATTGGGTTAGTAGATAAAAATAGAGGAGAGGGATGGTATGTTTATAGCAAAAGGGAGCAATGGTATTTGTCCAAGGAGCTAAGTCTGATATTGTCCTACAAGGGTAGGCCTACAACATGTAATCAGAAGATTGCCAATATTGTCCTACAAGGGTAGGCCTACAACATGTAATCAGAAGATTGCCAATATTGTCCTACAAGGGTAGGCCTGCAACATGTAATCAGAAGATTGCCAATATTGTCCTACAAGGGTAGGCCTACAACATGTAATCAGAAGATTGCCAATATTGTCCTACAAGGGTAGGCCTACAACATGTAATCAGAAGATTGCCAATATTGTCCTACAAGGGTAGACCTACAACATGTAATCAGAAGATTGACGATATTGTCCTACAAGGGTAGGCCTACAACATATAATCAGAAGATTGACGATATTGTCCTACAAGGGTAGGCCTACAACATGTAATCAGAAGATTGCCGATATTGTCCTACAAGGGTAGGCCTACAACATGTAATCAGAAGATTGCCGATATTGTCCTACAAGGGTAGGCCTACAACATGTAATCAGAAGATCGCCTATATTGTCCTACAAGGGTAGGCCTACAACATGTAAGGAAAGTGATAAATTCATTATCACAAGATTGCTGGGCAATTACTAGTGGAACCTCCAATAATCAAAGGAAAGTCCATTGTAAATGGAGCATGCTCTCTTTACTAGTGGTGGCTGCACATGCTCACTTCTGATCTGTAGGGATCTCGTTAGCTGGATCCCCAATGACCATTCATGGTTGGGTAAGGGACAACCTCTAACACTGAGAAGTTGAAGGGATTTAGGGGAGGGACATATTTGTTCAGTAATGGCGGAGTTTGCTACTGTAACTCAGCACCGGCAGGAGCGCCTTCATTGTCTGTACTATGGGCCACCACTCTTCTACGGATCTCATTGTATTTCACTATAATTATTTTTTTTATAAGTTACATCAAAATGCAACCAACCATCCTACAAAATACACAAAAAGCACAATTCTGTATGAGCGGTGTTGAGTTTGCTATTTTACTTCATTGGGGACGGCTGCCAAGGAGCGGGTCTTATTTATTTCTCCTCTCGGAGACTTCCCCCATTGTGTGGAGTCCTCCCAGCAGTGAAATGCGTTGTCTGTGTTTAACCTTGAGAGATAAATACGAGAAGCTGAAGCAGTAGGTTTTTTTTTGTTTCAGAAACTCTTGGAATAATTAACCAAAGACATGGCAGCCGCTCAAGAAAAAGTGAGCAAGTTTTACTCTAGATTTTATTTTTAGCCCTGGTAACTTCAGAGCGGTGTTTTATTGGGAGGTGAAGTCTTAGGGGAACCGGTTTTGTCAAATGGACCAAGATCAGTGTATTGGGAACTACATATACTGAATGTTTTCTCAACTCGAAGGACGTACACGAAGATGATTTCATGGCCAACTCCGGTAAGGGAGAACCATTGGTAGGTGGTCAAGAAGAAAATTGAGATGGTAATGGTCTCGAGTCCTTCTTCCTACCTGAAGATTTGGTAGAAATTGTGGTTTGCCCAGTAAAAGCAAAATGTGGAGGAAATGGGTGGGGTTTGTTCTCGTTTCGGTTTGGCTAAGGGTTGAGCCTTCTAAACTGTTCTTCGGTTGACCACGAACTTTGTTCTTTTGGTTCAATTCACAGGATTGGACCTCTATGAAGTCAAAGGTTTGCATAGAAACCTCTAATGCAGGGGTGCCCAACCTGTAACTTGGAAGCCACATGTGGCCTACCGGCCAGTGATGTGTAGCTAGCGGCTGTCATTCAGCTTGGTGCTTTAGCAACAGGTCTACCAAATCGCTACGACGAGCAGGTCTACAGATGGTGACTTTTGTAAGTAGCTTCACGTAGGAGAGCAGATCCGGATGGAGGTACCAAGTCTGATTTGTGTGGAGTAATTACAGCGGTAATGGGGGCTCTGAGTGTCACTACTGTATGGTAGCCAAAACAAATCCAAAGGAAGTATGTGTATATGATTCACGCTACCATGATGGAACCGCAAGGGTGAATCAAGAATTGGTGGCTTTATTCAATGTGTTTCGGAGCGTTATCCTCGCTCCTTCTTCAGGAGACTAATCGGCTTACTACAGTATTGGGCCAGGAGCTGGATGTAGCTCACAACCTTCTTTTAGAGCGGAATGTTGCCATTCAAGGCCATAAAGGTTGAGGGTCTCTGCTCTACTGACTTCATGGAACATGATTGAGTCCACACATGAACCTACCATGCCGGGCCAGATCCAATTCACGACTATACAGTCCGGTAAACCTGGCTGTGGAGTTAGTGTCGTGTCCATTTTGGTGGAGTTGGAGTTGAAAGTTTGGTTTACCAACTCCACAACCCTGCCAGTAACCCAACGAAGGACTCCAAATGCATGAGATTTTTGCTGGTCCAACCTGCAAAGTTTATTTGGGAGGGGGGGGGCTCATCATTTAACATGTATAGTGGATTCTGACACTCCTTAAAGAAGGATCAGGTAAGTTGAGTTTCAACACCGGATTATTTTGTCCATTTTCTTCTGAGTCGAAGAGATAAGTGATGCGGCATCACTTCGGTGGTGTCGGAGGTCTCCATAATGACAGCACAGTCGGAAGCCGGCCTTTCTACCAATTCCTACAAGATCAGCTGAATATTGGAGCTGCACTCTAAATAACAGCTCACATCCTACTCATTCCGCAGCAATTACAATGTAGTTCCGTGGATGAGGGTGCAATGTGACATTTTTATTTTTTAATAATTACAGAACGACTGAGTAGGACTCTATTTAAGAGCCA
Source organism: Allobates femoralis (assembly GCA_033576535.1). Taxonomy (NCBI): domain Eukaryota; kingdom Metazoa; phylum Chordata; class Amphibia; order Anura; family Aromobatidae; genus Allobates; species Allobates femoralis. The sequence goes on from JARQOC010000009.1 coordinate 61,647,169, forward strand.
GGCGATAGGAGACCGGCCTCAGCTCTGGCAATGATCTCAAATGCTCACTTATCATAATGTGTAATCATTTCACAAATTACTCACAAATGCTTATCACAAAGAATCAAATTAACTTCCAGTATGGCAATGTACGGAGCGGCAAAGTGTTCCCCCCGTTAGCGTCGCCGGAACGCTGATTGTATTTTATTTGAAAAAATTCCCGAAAGAGTTAAATTCCGAATGAGGTTCCATTGTTAAAATTGCTAAAATTAGAAATAAGATGCATCAGTCTAAGCTACAGTGGGCATACTGGGTACTTGTCTTATGATGGTTACTTTCCAAAAATGTATCTGCTAACTGGTTATTTTGAAGGTCCTCTGCAGGGGCGGAACTACACTGGTGCAGCCTGTGCAGCTGCACCAGGGCCCCGACCGGTTGGGGGCCCCTTCAAGCCTGGAGGGGGGCCCCCAGCCGACCCCCGCAAGCCGCCGCCAGAGGAGAGGAGGGTCAGGCAAAGGAAGCAGAGAACTTCCTGCTTCCCTTGCCTGATCCCGCCCCTCCTCTCCTCTGCTCCTCCGGCTCGTAGAACACTTCAGCGCGGCTCCCAGGTAGGCTCCCTGCGGCTCCCAGTGGCACCCCCCCCCTTTCCGGGCCGCGCCGACGGCCAGCGGCACTTCTCCCCCCCGGACCGCGCCGACGGCCCGTAGCCCCGCCCCCCTCCGGTCATCTCCTGCACCAGGGCCCCCGGGGGTGACGGTCCGCCCCTGGTCCTCTGGCAGAGACGTTGCATGGTACTTCCGGACCCCAATGTAAAGAGTTGCCCTACATAACGTGACCTTTATAATAACCAATTCCCTTTTGGGCAGGCGCAACGGCGCAGCCCATAGCTGTGCCCCTGTTTTGCACTTTCACCTGTCTTCATTATTGAGGAAACCCAACGCAAATGTTTCCTTAACCAAGGGGTCCGCTTAGTCTTCAAACAAAATGGGCCAAAAAGTAGTATATCATCCTTATGGGTATGGAGGGGTTGCTTTTGTTGTGGATGCTTTAGGTTGGCTTCACACCACGGTAAGATCCGATCTGGGGCTGTCAGGCATGAACCTGACAGCCCAAGACCGGATCAGCATACAGAACCGGAGGGCCAAATGTGCCCTCCGGTCCTGTGTGCAGCTGGACGCAGCTGCAGCTACTAATGATTCTGGACCGCAGCTCGCAGGGTGCTAGCCGCGGTCCTGAAATCACAGTGGCTTGCAGCCGCAGGTGTCCGGTTCCTGGATCATCTCGGACCGGGGCAATCCGGCCCCATAGGCTCCCATGTTAGGGAGTGCCAGATTGCCCCGGATCCGGGAGAATCCTGGCGAATCCGGGATCCGGCAATTTGGGGAGATTGCAATATTTTTGTGTCCGGGGAGAACAAACAACATTTTTGTGCTCGGTGAGAATAATCCGAATTCTCCCCGATTCATCCGGATTGATCCGGAGAGATGGAAACCGGATGGCAGCTCTCTGGCTACTATGGGGCCAAAAAACGGTCCGGGGCTGTCTGGTTTACACCGGACAGCCCCGGACCGGACTGCGCCGTGGTGTGAAGACAGTCTTAGTTGGGACATCAAAATATATCCCTTTCAACTGTTATACAGACAATTCTGGGGGCGGTAACCCCAGAATTAGATCATTCATTAATTGGTTACAAAATATCAAACATAACTAATCATTGGTCACTAATAGCTGAGAGCTGATTGGATCATGCAAATATATTCTAAAAACGTATGTATCCTTGTGCTTTTTCCATAAGTTGGTGTTATTGACTCATACATTCCTTCATTATCTGGTATTATGGGACATCTTGACTTGTTACTTAAACATGCTAAACATTGGCTACTCCTTCATTATCTGGTATTATGGGACATCTTGACTTGTTACTTAAACATGCTAAACATTGGCTACTCCTTCATTATCTGGTATGGGACATCTTGCCTTGTTACTTAAACATGCTAAACATTGGCTACTCCTTCATTATCTGGTATGGGACATCTTGCCTTGTTACTTAAACATGCTAAACATTGGCTACTCCTTCATTATCTGGTATGGGACATCTTGCCTTGTTACTTAAACATGCTAAACATTGGCTACTCCTTCATTATCTGGTATGGGACATCTTGCCTTGTTACTTACACATGCTAAACATTGGCTACACTCATCGTCTACATACAGTCTATGACTTGCAGTACAATAATTGATATGAAAAGCACTACTTTTTCTTCTTAAAGCAAGTACTTAAAGGGATACAAACAGTATATGCTAGACATGCAGTACAATACAGAATACAGGATACGAGCACATTGCAAATCTTTGGATATTGTCATATATTTATTTCCATAACACTTTGGTATAATCCAGCACCAAAAAGGAGCCAGACTATGTTTTTACTCTACTGTAGTTTAGAGCACAAGGGTCTTTCCTACATTGGAAAACAAAAATGAAGCTGGCCAAAGAATGGGGCTTTCATCAGAACATGTATAAAGAGACTTATTTTGGTTTTTGCCCCTATGGTACAGGTATGCAGATCGATCGCATCCTTATGGGCATGTAGGTTGTTTTGTTATGATCCAGCACCAAAAGAGGCCCCATTAAGTTTTACTCTACTTATGCTAACCCAAGAGTCCTTCCAACATTGGAAAAGGAAAGTGCAAGGTGTCCAAAGAATGGGGAACATATGGAAGAGGACTTATTTTGATGTTTCCCCTCTGGTAGAGATGTAATATAGAGGTAGCCAATTAGGCTACTGTGGAAAGTAGGCTACCCTGTGGACTTCTACTCAGGTCAGCCAAATCCTAACCTCTCCATAGGCTATGTTGACTTGTGTAGGGTTCCCCGCCAACCATCCACCGCATCTACAAGCGAGTGCAAGAGGTCAACAAGCCATTGAGTTATCTTGACCATGGATGGTGCAATGGAGCACGTGGCATCTTCTACTCTATGTCTGGCCCCCGATAATCAGTTTTCATCCAGCTTTGATGATCTGCAGTTTTGCAACCTCCGTGGTATTGTTACTGTTTATAAAGAAGGAAGCTGTCGAACAAAATAGACGGGGAAGGTGCACAATAGAGGTAATCTTATAATCACAGCTACTTCCAACAACGTTGTCATTAAACCGCATTCAAACGAGTTCTTATCTTTTTTAATTATATATAAGCAGACACTGTGCAGTCAACTCTGACCCGGAGTTATAGGAAAATTGTAAGTATACGTAATGTGAGAAAATTACATCTTTCTGGAGCCGGTCTGTGTATATCTGTCAAAAGAAATGAGAACCTAAGGTTTCTCCAAATGATACTCATCTAAATGTTTTCATGCTCGGGAGATGGTAATGTGAGGAGAGTTTTCGGCAATAGAAGAGTGTGGCCAAAAGCAAAGAAATAGACATTGGGTCACTTCCTTGACTTGGCACTACCATGCTCGGGTGCTCGGTACTCCTAACGAGCAGGTGGATGCCCGGCTGGGGTATAATGGAAGGCAACAGGGAATTTGAGCATTTTTCCAGAAGATCTTCCGTAAACATGTTTGAGTTCCCTACTGACTTCCATTATACTTGGTTACTCCAGTCGTGCCCATCTGAGCACCCAAGCATGGTAGTGATTACCACCCTGCTAGATAAACGCACCATCACTTGGTTGCCATGCTTGACCCATCATTCAATGACCTATGAATAACAAGGCTTGTATCACAATGAGCCCTACCTCATATCTCCATGGGACCAATAATGGCCAGAGTGGTGGCGCATTCAAAGCCTTGGGTGCCCGGCACCAATATACCAGATGTGTGCCCTATATCCTAAGGAAATGTTGGGTTCCTAGAAGTCAGACACTCACCATCCTAGCAATATGGAATCACTGTATGAGAATACCCCTTTAACTCCCACAACCAAGTACCCACCACTGGAAAACTTTACCATTAAGGGACAATTCACTCCTCCCCAGTGTTAGATCAGTCTTCAAGCCATGTTGGATTATTCAATAGTCCAATTACCATGTGGCAGAAATATATTAAATCCTTAAATGACCCCATAGTAAAGAGTTTAGGAGAGTGAAGTCCCACCCACGAGGATCTTGAATACAATCTCTTGAAGTCCAGCCCAGAAGGAACTGGAACAAGACTTAAAAAGTATCACAGTATTGCATTTGAAAGATATACCTGGTTTGTGTACATTATGTTGTATCAATGGATTTAATACCCAAACCAGGTACTCTTGTACGAGAAAACATTACAACTAACAAAAAGACAATTCAATCTTTTCCACCCTTCAACCAACAATGGAATACATGATTTTTATTTAAATTTTCATACATTTAGATGAAAATATTGATTATTCAACAACCTCAGATCAGATTCCTTCATCGCATATATTGGTGTAATCAGCATTTCAGCAAGGTTATGGCCAAGGCTTCACTTTATATGGCTAAATCCTGTCTAACAGCTTCTCACTAAACTACTTAATGCCTTAGAATTGAGTGAAAAGTCCCACCCACAAGGAACCTGGGTGAAGCCTCTTGAAGTCCCGCCCATGAGGAGCACAAATGAGATTTTTTTTTGCAAAGCATCATGTTTATGTAAATGAATATTTATTTGATAGATATTCATTGTACCCTTATGCTGTCAAGGTGGAATTACCCTTTAAATCTTCCATATTGGGTTTGTAGATTAATGGGTGCTACGGATGTAACATCAAATATCTGGGCCCCAATGCTAAACCTAAGCATAAAAGAACCTTAAATTCCAATACATCAAATTCGATGTTATAACGTGTGTTTTCCTATGGGGTAGAGGGTCTTGGATCTGATTCAGATCATCACACAACGTATGGATCTCTCAGCCCCGTATATGGACACATGGTTATGGGTAAATCAGTCACTCCGCTCTCAGCTCTGATGTGCAGTAAAACTTTGATTAATCTCTGCTGTTGTCTCCTAAAATAAACAATTTTACACAGCATGAAAGTGCACGGCTCTTAATTTCCCACAACATTAAGCACAATGCAGTCTAAAATTATCATAATGTATAGCTGACCAGCGTTAAACGCCGCCGCTTTACACGTGTACGGGGGAAATTCTGCAATCTTGCAGGGTGTATTTAACCAGTGCTCTCCCTGCTGAGCTTACATGACCGCAGCAAAAACTGCAATGCATTATGGGAGTTCTTCACGGCACAAGAAATCGTTTAATAAGAGAAGTCGGGGGGGGGGGGAAGGGTTGTATTCTGGATGCTGCAAGGTAGAAAGAGACGATCGCCTTGTCCGTCATTCCCAATTATTCTTTTCCATTCTTTATTTGAATCAAATCAGAAAGATCCTTAAAGTCCAATCAATATTTAACAAAAAAAAGTTTTAAAAACTTTGCAACTTTTTACTATCTTCAATTCTTCACTCTCTTACCCCCTAAGATCGAGTTAAAATATTCTCCACTTATTGATTACCGATTGGGATGGAGGATCGGGAGAGCGGTGATGTCATGATAGGGGCGGGCTGTCTGGCCAGGGTGCAGCGGCCGTCTCTCCCCCACATGCGCTCTCCCCTCTGTCTTGCTCTCACTCCTGTGCTGGCTCCTCCTCTCTTGTGCTTTCCCCATGTCCCATTATTTCCCCCTGGTGCTCTCTCCTTTGAGCGTCTTCCCCTGTGCTCTTTCCCCTTAATGCAGTTCCTTTCCTCTCTGTGCTGTTTTCTCCCCTCTGTGCTCTCTCCTTTGAGCTATGTTCCCGTGCACTCTCTGTCCCCTATGCACTCACCCCTCCCCCTGTGCTTTCTCTCTGCCCCTGTACACTCACCTCTCCCCCTGTGCACTCCCCTCTCCCTGTGCACTCTCTCTACCCCCATGTGCGCTCTCTCTACCCCATATGCGCTCCCCTCTCCCCCTGTGCACTCTCTCTACCCCCATGTGTGCTCACCTCCTCCTGTGCACTCTCTGCCCCCTGTGCGCTCACCCCTCTCCCTGTTTACTCTCTGTCCCCTGTTCTTTGCTATCCCCCTTGTGCTCTCTGCCCCTGTGGTGTCCAAAGATTGTGGCGGCATGAGTAAATGCACACACACACAAACTGGGTCACACCACCGCCATCTTTGTATATCCAGGTGACCAAAGATGACATGCACTCCAGGTATACGCATGCACACTTACTCAGGTCATGATATGTCAGTGGTGGCTGCAGCACTGCTGATGATACTGCACAATGTGCTCTGCCCACCCCTACTGTGCGCTCTTGCTAGGCACTCACACGCGCCATCTTTGGACACTTGGGTGTCAAAAGATGGTGGTCATATGAAAAGCTGCTTGTGTGTATTCCTGGCGGATGCATGCCCACTTCCTCATGCCGCCATCTTAAGTGGGGTAGAGTGCATGCAGGTAGGTTTCGGGTGACATTGAGTTTGGGTGTCAGCGGCACCGCTGGGGTACTTGCAATGTGCCAGTATTGCTAATGGACGCCATATTTCCACACCCATCAGATGGGTGTGCAAATATGGCTGCTGCCGGCTCGTGATCATAGGACATCCTGAGGGCGGAAGTGGATGACAGATGCCGCGAGGTAATTACATAGTAGATAACATCATACGCCTGATTTATATCCGGCCACAAGTCGAAAAATTGTTGACTTATTGACTACAACATCAAACACCCGGATTTATATCTGGCTACAACAATGCATTTAGATCACAAAAGCACTGGCTGCTCCTGTAAAAATCCTCACTGTGAGCAGTATTAGAAGTCTACACTAATAGTCTGCAATACTACAAAAATTGTGACAAAGGACGCATCTGACGCACAACTATCCCAGATTCTGTTGTGTCAAATTTTCATGTAATTTACAGCGGCAATTACCTGGGCTCATCTAATTACGGAATGAAAATGTTGTGTTTTTTTTTTTTAAGAAATCAATTAGTTAATTAAGCACTAGCGACAGGACATGTAACAGTAATGTGGATAGCGCAGCAATTGTAAAGGTCAACATGGCGGTATATATATTAATAATACAACTTCTCCAAATATAGAAATATGGGCATACAAGAAAAATAATATTCCTACACAATGCCCATGTTATGCTAAAAATACTGCCACATAATACCAAATAATACTCCTATAGAATATCCAGAAAATAACACCACATAATCCCATACAATCCCATATAATACCTGTATACAATCCTGGTCTGGCACACTGTCACACCGGGAAATCTCCCGGTGGGCCTCTGCACAGTAGTAAGTTTCTTAGTCCCCTATGTGAGCAGTAGTTGCCACAGTATACTTAATTCATGATGTACAATCAAATGTAGCATCTCTTCATTCTTTTAAAGGGATCTGTCAGCAGGATTTTCCTATAATCTGTAATCTGATAGCAGCAGATGTAGGGGCAGAGATCCTGATTCACAGTTTACAGGGTGCAGATTGTGATAGAATCACAGTTTTCTCTACCACAATTCTAGCAGAGCTCGGAATGTTGAGCCTGTATAACCCCGCCCACACCACTGATTGGGTGCTTTGTCTGTATATATTATCCAATTAGTGCTGAGGGTGGGGTTGGACCAGGAGGCACAAGACACCTAGTCCTGTTGTGATAATCTCCTGCTGATAAAACCATGATTATATTGAAATGACGAAAGAGCCTTCAATCAGGGTCTCAGCCCCTACATCATGCTGCTTTTAGATTACATAGCAAAAACCTGCTGACAGATTCCCTTTAACAGATTATTATTGAAATATGTGAATAAAGGTAATGTAATATTTTCGACACCGCCTCCATACCAGATCAATTAAATACTATAAAAATACCGCCACACAACACCAACTCCTATACACCTGACAGATTCCCTTTAAATGAATGAAGAGATGCTGCATTTGTTTGTACATCATGAATTAAGTTTGAGATGAGGTCTTCGCTCCAGCGGCCGGCCACGGTGTTCCTCTAGTACGGCTTATGGTCTTCCTGTCAGTTCCCAACTTACACAACCGTCCTTCAGGTCCAGGTACTATTTATGCCTGTTGCATGTGTCTCTTCCCTTACAAAACAGCAAGCTCAGGATGAACAGCAATACAAAGTCTAAAGGGACAGAGATGAAGTTATTGAGGAAACTGGAGAAAATTGTGAATGTTGAGATAGATATCAGTGTGTTGTAGGCTTAGAAGTTGCAAAATGGTGCAAAATAGCGCGTGCAACATGACAAGTCTGGTGCAAATGTTATAGAACAGAAGTCTTGGTCCTCGCAGAACATCTCCAATCTGTTTTAAGCACAACACACTTGTAGGAGATATGATGGAGGGGGAGAGACCCTTTACGAATAACAGATGCTTTGCAGTAAATAAGTATAGTTCCATTTTCAATAACCTTGTAATAAAGCCATTGGCGCCGTATAAACCGCGTTCTGCGTTCTGTCCCTAAAGCTAATCTCGTGCTGACGGATGAAATTCACCTTGCTGAGGTGCGGAGAACATCTGTCACCGAGACTCTCATGTCGAGAGATTGTGAGACCCTCCACCCATCAGCCGCAAGGTGAAAATAATCTATATCTGGATATTGACTCCTGCGCCGCGTTATGGGCTCGGAGTGGATTTCGGTGTCATACCTAATGGAAACGACACAGAGCAGCAAATTCAGTGTGAAAGGTCTGTGCACCCCTCCAGAGAGTCATTTAACAACTGCAAGACATTGGGCACCATCAGGAAACAAACACTGCAGCATTGTAAATTACCAATCTGCCAGAAGTCTAACCATAGACTGGGTTTCATGGGTGTACAAACATGGCCGACAAAGGGGCCTTTCAGTAGGCTACAGGGTGCCATAACACATTGGCACCCCAAACTATAAAGCTGGAGGGATTGCAGTGGATCAGAAGTGACACTTTCCTCTATTTCCAACCTCTTAAATGCCGTTGTCAGTGGCATCTAAAAAAGTTCTTCCAGCTCAGTCATCCAGTCTAGTACTGTGGTGTGCTGAGGCGTCAGTGTGTTGATTGAACAGCTCAGCCAGCCAATCTGTGACTAGGAAGTGCTGGGCTTATTCAGGTGTTCACTGTGATTGCCCAGCTACTTCGCTGAGCAGTTAGTTCCAGATCTCTGCCAGTTGTAGCCTTTTGCTCATTGGTGCATGTTGGCTTTCGATCTATTGCTGCCAGATCTTGGACAGGTAGATTGGTTGGGGGGGGGGTTCAGGAGGGGTGCACATATTTAGCATTAGACCAAAAGCCCAAATCACATTTTTTAAAGTATTTTGAGAGTAAACCTCTTGGATAGTCAGGTGTAGTAGATGCAACCCTTAGCACTAGCTATTGAAGCCCCTCAATTATGGTCTTAATTATTTCATTGGAGCATTCCATCCGGTAAACAAACCCTACAATAATATAAATGGCTCGTATATTGTAACATTGTTGTTTTCGGATTCCCCTTTAAATAAGCGGGCCCCCGTCTCGTCCATTACTCTACCTTTCAGGCCTCACTTACCACAATGCAGATCTCCTCCGGCTAATTAGATCCGTTACGTTGGTTGTATGATCTCATTATTGTGCTTTTGTGTTCGCCACAAAGGCAGATAAAACAACACGAGCCGCCGAGCCAGGAAAGTATTACAGCTCCTTTCAGTTCTGGTATTTACGTGAAAACAATATGTAATACCAAGACTTCAAAAGGGCAAAATAAGAACAAAATTCGGTCACAGATCATCAGCCAAACAAAGGAGCTAGGCACCGGCACCGGACAATGATGGAGAGCTCTACATGGGCTCTTATCTACAATACAGGGGTGCTTAAAAGTTTGTGAACCTCCAGAATTATCCTTATTTTTAACCTAAATTTGACCTAAAACAACTCACAAAGTACGGGAAGGAAAACAAACCATAACTTTTTAAAAGTTTAAAATAAGAAAAATGATCCAATATGACGAATGGCAAAAGTGGGCAAATCTCTAGGATTACCAATTTGAAGTGTATTTAGAATCTAGTGTTTTTAATCAATGGGACGACAATCAGGTGCGAGTGTGTAACTAGGGATGGGCGAACAATTGGGTTCGGGATCACTTCTGGGTTACAACAAGGCAATAGTTAATATTCATAAGATACTTTTACCGGGTCTGTGTTCCCTCTTCCTGGCGTGCCGCGTCACTTCCGGGCCACCCCTTATCATCTTGGCATATGTAATTGGCTATTGGAGCCAGTCACATGACTATTCAGCCCGGAAGTGTCTAGGCGTCGCGGCACAGCTGCAAAGGATAACACGGACCCGGTAAGTATACTTAATTCCGAATTAGTAATTAACGTGCTTAAACACAGCAACCCCTGTCACGAACACGGGGAAAAACAGCAAGTTCGCCCATCCCTATGTGCAACCTCAAGAATCTTCAATGCCTGACTTGTGGAAGTAAATTATGTCACAAACAAAGGAGACGGGATGTCTGTCTGAGGCTACAGGCACAAAATGGGGTAACTCAGACCCAGTAGGTACATGCCAATTTGTTAGGCAGAAGCCCAAGAAACCCTGGCACCCTTTAACCCCTATACAGGGATCTGGATTTACAACAGGATCCAGAGGATTGCTACTATGAAGGGCTCATCAAAGAAGGAAAGTCACAACAGGGCAAGTGAGGAGAAGGACAAAATAGGATCCATAGAATTTGAGAACCGATACCTTTAACCCCATAGGGGTTGGATTTCAACGGTCAGAGATGCTGCTATGGAGGGCAGAAGGGCAGTAGTCCAAGACGAAATTGCCAGCGGGTCCCGCCGGAGTAGGAAAGGACAATCGTCGATGGAGTATTTAGAAGGGTCATACCAAGATGGCAGCAGGTAAAAATCATGAGCAGAAAGAGTCCAAAAAGGTGGAAGAACATTAAATCACATGAAAGACACACTAGTAAGGGGAACCAAAAGCTATATCAGGCAACTTCTAGAAGCTGAAGGTATTAGTAAGTGCATGCTTCAATAGTGAAGTAGGTTCATGATTCGCTGACAGACACAAACATATCACTGTCGACTGTAAAGCATACAGGTCAAGACACACCTTGTAATGGTTGGTTTGACACTCCTCATACCAGCACCACTACATGTATATGGTGCCTGTGACAGAAGCAGGGTCTCAGGAAAGCTATGTGGTATGTGACAATGACTCTGGATCTCCGAGAAGAGTTGATGTTTGCCGGAAAAGATACAAGTCATCTAGAAGGTTTGACCAATCACAGTGAGATGGTCTACAATGGAGAACATTAAGACAATATTATCTTCTCCTGAGCGGTCGACAACAAGTCCTCCAAGAATAATGTGATAATAGTCCAGCACAAAGAGCCAAGTATTCTAAGTACAAGGCCTCTTTGAAATTAGCTAATGTTATTGTTCATGATTTCATGTGTGCTGATGGACTTAGAAGAAAGCCACTGCCTTCAAAAGATCATGATGACCATCTGCAGTTTGCTAAAGATTCTGACCAGCCAAAGCTACTGAAATAATTCAATGATGGACTCAAAATAGCACTAGAAGCTTTTAGGATTTTTTCTTTGTTGGCAAACATTGCTTTAAGTAGTTGTTCTTGACCTTCAAAGTAAAAGCAGCAGAAAAAGTTACAAAATTACAGCAAAAAAGAAAAAGAATAGTCAACTCTCCAATTTAGAAGCTCCGGTGATCTTTCTTGTCTTGGCTTACAATATAACTAGACGTGACCCTGCAGCCTATTAGTGACCTCGGGAGTCGTGTGCCGCACTACTGGCAACATGATTGACTACAAAGAGGATACCAGCAGTGATCATGTGCAATATTCTTGCAAACAGGTTGGTGGGGCTACATCAGATAAAAAAACAATTGATATATTTCTCCTTTTGTAGAGAACCACACCGGCGTTGGTCAGTCAATGGTCTCTGAAGTGGTCTATAAATCCCCAGACAAAGCAATCTCCTGCTTTGCAAGAATGAGGGGCAAGAAACATGAAACAGGATTGGTAAACTTGCTTATCAGCAGATTCTAACATCCAATTGGCTCAAACCACATGGGCGGGAAGGGGTTAAAAACCAAAATGTATTGCATTGCCCTCAACCGTAGTGGCTGCCACCTGTTGTTCGCTGGCCTCCTAAGGCATCCACTCCCACACTACTCTATACCAACTCATCCTGGTTATTACTCATGGTTATGAGTGAGGTGTGCATATCTTTACCCATTCAGGGGGCTGATCTCAGAAGAGGTAGAAAAATGAGACATGTTTAAGTTACTTAGTTGGTGCTGTGATTTGGAAGCAAAAGGATCAGGTGCTGAGGCCAGATCCTGCGTTCATGGATGGACTATAGCATTAAGAGTTGGATACACATGCTACGGTTATGTTATCTACCATCGGGATTTACGGAACTATCCTAAGGACTAGTTAGCAGGGGTCTCAAACTCAGGCTCGAGGGCGCACACAGTCCAGTTTCAGGATTCCTAATTTGACAGTTGGTCATTGATTACCAACTGTCAATGCTATGGAAATCCTGAAAACCTGCACTGTGTGCGGCCCTCGAGGCCTGGAGTTTGAGACCCCTGAGTTAGGAGATGGATGGAGCTAAATAACATGACCGTAGTATGTGTATCCAACTCCCAATGCTATAATCCATGAGCTCAGGATCTGGCCTCAGCACCTGATCCTTTTGCTTCCAAATCACAGCACCAACTCAGTAACTCCATCCATTATGTGCTATAGTCATAATATCAACCATCAGAATTTAAGGAACTATCCTAAGAACTAGTGAGTTGGATACGCGTGTTATGGTCATGATATCTATCGTTAAGATTTATGGAACTATCCTAAGGACTAGTTTGGAGTTTGATACACGTCATGATAGCTACTGCCCGGAGTTAAGGGACTGTCCTAAATACTAGTTTGGAGTTTGATGGTCATAATTTCTACCATTGAGATTTAAGAAACTATCATGAGGACTAGTTTGGAGTTGGATACACGTGCTAGGGTCATATCATCTATAATTTGGATTTCAGGAACTATCCTAAGGACTATTGTGGCGTTTGATACAAGTGCCATTGTTATGATATATAGCTCCGGAAAAAATAACAGCCCATTGCAATATATATGGTCTGGATCTAAGAAGCTATCCTAAGGACTATTGTGGAGCTGGATACATGTGCTTCGGTCATGATATATATGGTCGGGATCTAAGGAGCTATCCTAAGGACTATTGTGGAGCTGGATACACGTGCTTCAGTCATGATATATACGATCTGGATCTAAGGAGCTATCCTAAGGACTATTGTGGAGCTGGATACACGTGCTTCGGTCATGATATAATGGTCGGGATCTAAGGAGCTATCCTGAGGACTATTGTGGAGCTGGATACACGTGCTTCGTCATGATATATATGGTCGGGATCTAAGGAGCTATCCTAAGGACTATTGTGGAGCTGGATACACGTGCTTCAGTCATGATATATACGGTCGGGATCTATGGAGCTATCCTGAGGACTATTGTGGAGCTGGATACACGTGCTTCGTTCATGATATATATGGTCGGGATCTAAGGAGCTATCCTAAGGACTATTGTGGAGCTGGATACATGTGCTTCGGTCATGATATATATGGTCGGGATCTAAGGAGCTATCCTAAGGACTATTGTGGAGCTGGATACATGTGCTTCGGTCATGATATATATGGTCGGGATCTAAGGAGCTATCCTGAGGACTATTGTGGAGCTGGATACATGTGCTTCGGTCATGATATATATGGTCGGATCTAAGGAGCTATCCTAAGGACTATTGTGGAGCTGGATACACGTGCTTCGGTCATGATATATATGGTCGGGATCTAAGGAGCTATCCTAAGGACTATTGTGGAGCTGGATACACGTGCTTTGGTCATGATATATATGGTCGGGATCTAAGGAGCTATCCTAAGGACTATTGTGGAGCTGGATACATGTGCTTCGGTCATGATATATATGGTCGGGATCTAAGGAGCTATCCTAAGGACTATTGTGGAGCTGGATACACGTGCTTCGGTCATGATATATATGGTCGGGATCTAAGGAGCCATCCTAAGGACTATTGTGGAGCTGGATACACGTGCTTCGGTCATGATATATATGGTCGGGATCTAAGGAGCGTTCTGAGGACTATTGTAGAGCTGGATACATGTGCTTCGGTCATGATATATATGGTCGGGATCTAAGGAGCTATCCTGAGGACTATTGTAGAGCTGGATACATGTGCTTCGGTCATGATATATATGGTCGGGATCTAAGGAGCTATCCTAAGGACTATTGGGAGCTGGATACATGTGCTTCGGTCATGATATCATGGTCGGATCTAAGGAGTATCCTAAGGATATTGGAGCTGGATACACGTGCTTCGGTCGAGATATCCATCATCTGAAGGAACTTAAGAACATAGTTGCGATTGAATTATGATATTGTGGACTGGGGGCATCACACTGTGGTCATCTACCATGTACAGATACAAATAACACTTGTTGCATCGTTAACCCACCTGGGTGATTATTACAACCCAGAAAGTCAAACCTTCACAAGCGCTTCTACCTTTCTTCTGCCAAGATGCCGGCTCATACAAAAACTCGCTATCCATTTAGGTCGGACAACCAAGGAGATCATCAATGTATCTCTGGGTCATGAAGTCATTCTTCACATGATCATTAAAGCCAAAAGTATAAAAGTTTTAAAAAAAAGAAGTAAAATGTGATTTTTCCTAATCGAAAGCTTTCCAAAGTTCAATTATTCTTAAATAGAGAAAAAGTAGAATACGATTGAATTGAGCCGCTGCTTAAGATATTCAAAATCTCATTAATACAGGTATTGATTAGGATCTCTTTGTTCACGACTTGCAGGGCAGGAGACGCCGAAAGAAAATGTCCAGTGGGCTGTTTGCGTCTAAAATGTCTCAGAGTTTTACGGCTGCGGAGTATTATATATAATCCCTGCATGGATGAAACGGGGAAATGGATTTGAGTTATGGAATATAGCAATGGCGGAGAGGGAGTCCGTGAATCATCATAATTAACTGATCCTCAGATCTATAATTGAGATCCATAATTCAGCCACCTTGCCTCTCCATCCTGACATGAAACCCATATCTCCCCTACAGCGAATGAGTTATGACATTGACTTGCCAGACGGCCATTTGTGTCTGAACATTTTCCTATAAAAGGGAAATTTCATCATAAAAATTAAAATCCCAGAAGGGCCGGGGGCGACGGGTAAAAAGTCCAGATATAAATAAATCAGACGGGGACATGTTTTTGAGGTTTTTTCAGAATGGGGCTAGAAATGATGAGAACTGTGAGAAAAGAAATAGAACGGAACGTTAATGTATGAACGGAACGTTAATCGTCTATACGGAACGTTAATGTATAGACGGGACGTTAATGTATAGACAGAACGTTAATGTATGAACGAGACATTAATGTATAGACGGAACCTTAATGTATGAACGGAATGTTAATGTATAGACGGAACGTTAATGTATAGACGGAACCTTAATGTATGAACGGAACGTTAATGTATAGACGGAATGTTAATGTATAGATGGAACGTTAATGTATAGACGGAACGTTAATGTATAGATGGAATGTTAATGTATGAACGGAATGTTAATGTATAGACGGAACGTTAATGTATAGACGGAATGTTAATGTATAGACGGAACGTTAATGTATAGACGGAACGTTAATGTATAGACGGAACGTTAATGTATAGACGAAACCTTAATGTATAGACGGAACCTTAATGTATGAACGGAATGTTAATGTATAGACGGAATGTTAATGTATAGACGGAACGTTAATGTATAGACGGGACGTTAATGTATAGACGGGACGTTAATGTATAGACGGGACGTTAATGTATGAATGGAACGTTAATGTATAGACGGGACATTAATGTATAGACGGAACATTAATGTATAGACGGAACGTTAATGTATGAACGGAACGTTATTGTATAGACGGAACGTTAATGCATAGATGGAACGTTAATGTATAGACGGGACGTTAATGTATAGACGGGACGTTAATGTATAGACGGGACGTTAATGTATAGATGGGACGTTATTGTATTCATGGAACCTTAATGTATGAATGAGACGTTAATGTATAGATGGAATGTTAATGTATAGACGGAACGTTAATGTATAAACGGAACGTTAATGTATAAACGGAACGTTAATGTATAGACGGAATGTTAATGTATAGATGGAACGTTAATGTATAGACGGAACGTTAATGTATAGATGGAATGTTAATGTATGAACGGAATGTTAATGTATAGACGGAATGTTAATGTATAGACGGAACGTTAATGTATAGACGGAACGTTAATGTATAGACGGAACGTTAATGTATAGACGAAACCTTAATGTATAGACGGAACCTTAATGTATGAACGGAATGTTAATGTATAGACGGAATGTTAATGTATAGACGGGACGTTAATGTATAGACGGGACGTTAATGTATAGACGGGACGTTATTGTATTCATGGAACCTTAATGTATGAATGAGACGTTAATGTATAGATGGAATGTTAATGTATAGACGGAACGTTAATGTATAAACGGAACGTTAATGTATGAACGGAACGTTAATGTATAGACGGAATGTTAATGTATAGATGGAACGTTAATGTATAGACGGAACGTTAATGTATAGATGGAATGTTAATGTATGAACGGAATGTTAATGTATAGACGGAATGTTAATGTATAGACGGAACGTTAATGTATAGACGGAACGTTAATGTATAGACGGAACGTTAATGTATAGACGAAACCTTAATGTATAGACGGAACCTTAATGTATGAACGGAATGTTAATGTATAGACGGAATGTTAATGTATAGACGGAACGTTAATGTATAGACGGGACGTTAATGTATAGACGGGACGTTAATGTATAAACGGAACGTTAATGTATAAACGGAACGTTAATGTATGAACGGAACGTTAATGTATAGACGGAATGTTAATGTATAGATGGAACGTTAATGTATGAACGAAACGTTAATGTATAGATGGAACGTTAATGTATAAACGGAACGTTAATGTATAGATGGAACTTTATTGTATTCATGGAACCTTAATGTATGAACAGGACGTTAATGTATAGACGGAACGTTAATGTATAGACGGAACGTTAATGTATAGATGGAATGTTAATGTATGAGCGGAACGTTAATGTATAGACGGAACGTTAATGTATAGATGGAATGTTAATGTATGAATGGAACGTTAATGTATAGACAGAACATTAATGTATAGATGGAACGGTAATGTATAGACGGAACGGTAATGTATAGACGGAACGGTAATGTATAGACGGAACCTTAATGTATGAACGGAATATTAATGTATAGACGGAATGTTAATGTATAGACGAAAAGTTAATGTATAGACGGAACGTTAATGTATAGACGGGATGTTAATGTATGAACGGAATGTTAATGTATAGACGGAACGTTAATGTATAGACGGAACCTTTATACATTAACATTCCGTTCATACATTAAGGTCCCGTCTATGCATTAACATTCCGTCTATACATTAACGTTCCGTTCATACATTAACGTTCCATCTATACATTAACATTCCGTTCATACATTAAGGTTCCGTGTATACATTAACGTTCCGTCTATACATTAACGTACAGTCTATACATTAACGTTCCGTCTATACATTAACGTTCCGTCTATACATTAACGTTCCGTTCATACATTAAGGTTCCGTCTATACATTAACGTCCCGTCTATACATTAACGTTCTGTCTATACATTAACGTTCCGTATATACATTAACATTCCGTTCATACATTAACGTCCCGTCTATACATTAACGTCCCGTCTATACATTAACATTCCGTCTATACATTAACATTCCGTTCATACATTGACGGAATGTTAATGTATAGACGGAACGTTAATGTATAGACGGGACGTTAATGTATAGACGGGACGTTAATGTATAGACGGGACGTTAATGTATAGACGGAATGTTAATGTATAGACGGGACGTTAATGTATAGACGGGACGTTAATGTATAGACGGGACGTTAATGCATAGACGTAACTTTAATGTATGAACGGAATGTTAATGTATAGATGGAACGGCCAGGATGAGGACATATATACCAGGATGGTAGCCATATATACCATGATAGATCCCAGGATGGGGAACATTACTGCACAATGAAGGTAGGGAGGAGAAGCGCAACACTTATGGCTATAGGATTTAGAATGCTACAAGGGCCCATATGTCTGACCAACATGGGTGTGGGGTGGCAGGTCCAAATTTTGCAGCGGGGCCCATCGGACTCTAGTTACACCACTGCCATACGAATCATATATTACAAATAGAGGGGCCCCATAGAAGGACACAGGAGGGCTAAAACATTTTCTCCTGCATGCCCCATTTGTGTGTGCAGCCACCATGTTCGAATTCCTCCTCTCAAATATTTAGAAACCTAGAAAGAAAAAAAAGAAAGAGCCTTGTACATAGCCATGTATTGAGTTCGGTGCCTCATCATCGGCCAAAGAGGCCACCTGAGATGTTGTTATGGCCTAAACACCATTGCCCCATTACCAATGATTGCTAGTAAAAAAGAAAAATACTATAAATCTGATGAAACTCATCTTAAACCAAGAGAGAGTAAGGATGAAGGATGAAGGAATACCCTTAAGGAGTTGGGAAATGGTCTTCGTGAAGGACTTTTCGGATGGTTTTCTTGGTGGTTGATGGGATGGAAACACTCATGTTCAACGACCAACTTTCCCGATACTCCTACACCACCTCCTCTAAGTGATGGCTCATCGATATAGAATCATTTTGTTCGAAATTGAACAACATTCCAACATAGAATTGTTACATTTCATTTTTGTAGAATTTTTGGAGTACGGAACCTCAACACGATTCGTTGACTACCAAGAACGTTTGTTTTAAAGGTTTGGAAAAACCTAAAGTTTTAATGAATAAAGTTCATTTTTGGATAAGTTGTCCAGAATTTGAGTCCTTTCCAGTATTTTTTATGTTTCAGTCCATTTCATCCCGCACATGTGAAGACGGTCCCCGGCTCAGCGTGTTACTGTTCACCAATCTTTGGCACCAAGAATCCTCCAAAATGAAAAACGAGCTCAGTGTGAATTCCGCTAACATATCTCAGTTGCTAAAATGTTGGCAAACTCTACGAGTTTCTGTCATGGGGAAATATTGACATTAAATCAAATTGAATTTTTAGTTGAAGGTTTTGCCAGGTAATGCCGCCAGAAGACGTTGAGAAATGATACAGTAGGGAATATTTATCTGAGGGTGCGCGAGAAGAGCGAAGAGCGGAACGGAAAAACATCTCATGGCTTCCAAGGGGTCTAAAAGGCAGATATTGGAACTTTAGTGCTAAGAGTTTAGGATTTAAAGCGATCATCCAATTTTTATAAGAATTCTAAAATTAATCCCAGTATGTTTGATTTAATTTTTCTTTTTAGATTTATCATCTCTGCAGCAATGGAAACGATCACTACTTCCAAGCCGTTATGTCACAAGGTGGTAAAGCGGATAGGTAATCAAGAGGGTAAGATGGGCAAAGTGAACTGGGGATAGTCTGACCCTTAGACTGGGGGTCCCTGGCTCACCCTGATCCTGGAGTTACTTCTGAAGGTGAGGATGTCCAGGCCGCCACACTTGCCTTTTGCTCCTGACCAGCCCTAACTAAGCAACAATAATAATAACAATAATAATACTATTGGAATCAATCACTACTTCCAAGCCCATTATGTCACAAGGTGGTAAAGCGGATAGGTAATCAAGAGGGTAAGATGGGCAAAGGTGAACTGGGGATAGTCTGACCCTTAGACTGGGGGGTCCCTGGCTCACCCTGATCCTGTAGTTACTTCTGAAGGTGAGGATGTCCAGGCCGCCACACTTGCCTTTTGCTCCTGACCAGCCCTAACTAAGCAGCAATAATAATAACAATAATAATACTATTGGAATCAATCACTACTTCCAAGCCCATATGTCATGAGGTAGTATAGCAGATAGGGAATCAGGAGGAAAAACGCTAAAATGGGCCAAGGGGAACTAGTCTGACCTTATACTGGGGATCCATGGCTCACCCTGATCCTGGAGTTACTTCTGAAGGTGAGGATGTCCAGGCCACCACACTTGCCTTTTGCTCCTGACCAGCCCTAACTAAGCAGCAATAATAATAACAATAATAATAATACTATTGGAATCAATCACTACTTCCAAGCCCATTATGTCATGAGGTAGTATAGCAGATAGGGAATCAGGAGGTAAGATGTTTAAGATGGGCAAAGGGGAACTAGTCAGAGCCTTATACTGGGGATCCCTGGCTCACCCTGATCCTGGAGTTACCTCTGAAGGTGAGGATGTTAAGGCCAACCCCCTTGCCTTTAGTCCCAACCAGCCCTAGCCTAAGAGCCCTACCTCCACCCACAGACTGGGAAAACCCAGCAGCTCCTAAGTAAGGCAACGGCAGCAGAAGCAGGACTCAGTACAGCACGTCTTCATTTCACCGGGTCTTAGTAGAAAATGAACTCTATCTGTGACACCTGGTGGAGGTCAGTAGAACTACTTCAAGGCTGTGGGAGTGTAAATCTGAATGCTAAATCATAGCAGCAACACTCATTGCACGTGACACGTTATATCTGAATACACGCTCCTCTCGCCTCTTCTAGTAATCAGTAGTAGGATGAGTTGATCCAACCTCCACCCCGAACATCAGGTTATTGCATCCAGAGATGAGGGAACCTGTTCTGGGCTGGAGATATCCACATCCAAAGTGCAGGAGCGTGCAGCGCTGTGCTCTGCTACGCTTGGTGCCTGACTCCGTGTGAACCATTTCCAGTGTGTGAACGGATCGCACTGGGGGTAAACATAGCAATATTAAGGACAGCATCTCACGGGTTGGTGAATTAAATCACATCCTTTATTCCACCTTCAGTGGCGACGTTTCGATCCATCACTGGGATCTTTATCAAGCACAATAAGATCCCTGTGATGGATCAAAACGTCGCTACTGTAGGTGGAATAAAGGATGTGATTTCATTCACCAACCCGTGAGACGCTGTCCTTAAATTGTACTATGTATACTCATATTCCAAAAAGACTCCTTGGAGGTGACGAGCGCCACAGATTGGGGTAATTTATAACCCTATTTGATCCACTCAGTGCGCTGACCATCTTTATATATGCACTTGGGGTAAAATATGAGTTTGCTGCTCTAGTGAGATGTCTCTTTAAACAAAAAAAAAAATCCCCACCCTCCTGCCCCTGGTAGTGTTCTGTTTATGGCCGGCTGTATGTGGGCCGAGATCCGAACAGCCAATGTCACGCACTTAGATGGCGCTGACATTGCTGGATGCTGCTGTGTGTGTTTGTCTTTAAGAGCTGCATGGTTGATAGTTGTGAAGGTCCTGGCCTCCTGTGTTGTGCTGCAGAACTGCATTCACTATTAGGTTCAACTGCTGGTTGAGGGGTAAATGTGTGACTCACCTGAAATCCCCTCTCCCTAGCCTCTAAGAAACTTCTCCTTCCACCAGATGGTGCTGCTGATAGAGTCTTACTCTATGCCTGGAAGCCGTGCTGTGCTGACCTGTGTGTTTGTGTTGCAGAAGTCCTCTCCTTTGGGATGCTGTATCCCAGTTCTGTGGAGGGAGGTGAGGGGGGAATAGCGCAGGGCTAGTGGAGGAGATTAGGGAGAGGCTGGAGGCCCGAACCTTCTCACCTTCAGAGATACCTTCGGGATCAGGGCCATTCAGGGTTCCTAGACTAGGGTCAGAATAGTCTTCCCTGGTCACCCTGCCCATAACTGCCATTCCCTCATCAGCATCCTCACTACACCGTGACAGCCAATCATTAATGGCGTGGGGCACGTTGTGTCCCGAACGATGCCACCAAACCAAAATATTGACAGGTTTGAACAGCATCCGAACTGAACCTTAATAGGGTCGCTCATCTCTAATTGCATCCCCAATTCTTGGCATTCAAGCATTACCCTCAATTTTCCCCAAGGCACCAAAAAATGTTCCATAAATTCCCACCTTAAGCAACAATTGCATAGGCACTGCCCATTTATTGAAACACCACCATAATGAAGGAGATAAGTAGGTGATAAGGAAGAATATATCCCCCACGCTTCATGGAGTCATTGTTATAGGGCTCTCAGCATTTAGGCAATACAGTTAAATTGCTCCAAAAGACCAAACAAACTTCCATAATTGCCCACCTTAGGGCAGATTTGCATATGTATTGGCCATTTAATGAAACATCACCGTAATGAAGGAGATTGTTGGGATTTATGGAAGAATAGATCCCCATGCTTCATTGAGTCATTGTTATGGGACCTAAATGTGAAAGAACCTGACCCCAACCACCAATTCCTTGTCGATGTCCCAGCGATCCAACCAACGATGGGGTCTCTGGGACATCGCTAGCTGATCGGTATCTGATCGCTGGTGAGCTGTCACACAGGCAGACTCACCAGCGACCAGTGGACCTGTGATATCGTGGAAAAGAATAAAATATTCTTTCCATGATGTCTAGCTCCCGCTGCCAGGCTGCGGTAAGCGGAGCAGGCTGGTAACCATGGTAAACAGTGGGTATCTAGGCAGCGCTCATCGCCTAGTTACCCAATGTATACCCTGGTTATCAGCCTTCTCCGCTAACAGGCAGGTATCCAAGGTACACAGCGGGTAACTAGGGACAGCGCTGTCCCTAGTTACCCGCTGTGTACCTTGGATACCAGCCTGTAAGCGGAGAAGGCTGGTAACCAGAGTATACATCGGGTAACTAGGCGCTGCGTGCTGCCTAGATACCGGCTGTTTGCCATGATTACCAGCCTACCCCGCTTATCGCTGGTCTTTTGGCCCCTGTCACACACGCCGATGATGTTGCAACGATATAGTTAGTGATATTGTTGTGTGTAACGGGCCCTTAACATTGGTCAACATCAGTTTGTTATGCCAAAATGCCTCAACCACCATTTTCTGCTCAGAAAATGACTATTTTTTGACCTTGGGTCTTTAGGTTCTGCCTTCATTAATTGACTTGAAGTCTAGAGTCCTAGATATGGGGTTTGGTGGAGATTAAAGGGTTTTGACTAGATGGGATTCAATAGACTAGAACTTAATTGACCATTCATGAATAATGGCTTCCATACATCTTAGACTAATATCGGTCAACATCGATTTGGTAGGCCAAAAGTGTAAGGCATTTAGGGGTCTCCCAACTCTTTCACAACCGATGTCAGATGAGAAGGATTTGGCATGTCCGAATTCAAACTACTAATCCCTCCTTCACCCCTCTTCCTCTCCCTACGCCTAAATAAAAGAAAAATATATAAATGTATGACCTATGAAGGTCTTCAGATGTCACCCGATTTAGCATAGCTCTACAACCTGATAAATGAAGGACAACTCAAGGATTTCTAAATGATGAAACTTTCAGGATTTCCGGTAGAGTTTCCGTCAGGCGCGCCACCTCCTGCCAAATATCCAGCTTTCCTGCGGTCAACTTCAAAAAATGTAATTTTCCCCAGGATCAATATCTGGGAGAGAGATATGTAAATGCTACAGATTTCCATCGGGTTAATACCTTCCTGAGTGATTTTTTTTAAACTTTTCCTTTAATCCTCGCTCAGCACTTTATAAATAAAGATAATAATAAGATTGGAATCAGCTTGACATTTGGAATTTAGCTAACGACTCTGCGGCACAAATACTGTATATGATATTTGCACAAACAATCAGCGTGGAAAACGTGACTTCAAAAACACCGGCCGTATTTCCCGGAATAGAGCCGCCGGCGGAGAGAAGCTCAGAATCTCCATAGCTGGAGCCTCCAGTAAAATACTGGATAGAGGTGCCCAAATCTGCAATAGTATTCATCTTCTTATCAGTTTTTTTGGCAATGCTCATTGGGTAAAAAAATATGCAAAATAACTATCAAAGCTAAAACTCATGCCAACCGGTCTAGTTTAGGTAGCCACCCTTCAAGACAATGAGCAATGCAACACGACCAGTGACATTAAACGGGTTGTCCACTAGGACAAACCCTTCTGTTTTCACTCGTTTCCTCCAGTTAAAAACAATAATAGACCCTGTACTCAACCTCCGTGCCGGCACAGTTCCAGAGTTCTCGTCAATGGTGGTTCAGAGCTCGTGACATTGTGACGTCACGCGAGCCCGCATTTGGGCCAAGTGGACAGTCAACAGTAAGTGAACCTGTGGCTGCTGTCCACTTCTTGTTGATAACTTATTTGGTCCAAAGGCATGGAGAGAGAAGTCGGCGACATTGGACTTGAGTAATGTCATAAGGTCACATGAGTCCTGAGCCACGGTCACAGACAGTGCTGGAATGGCGACAGTATGGGAGGTGAGCAGTGGCGTAACTTGAAGCTCATGGCCCTGATCCGAAAGCTCCAACAGGGCCCTCAATTACTGCAAATCTTTAATAGTCTTGGTACCTTCACACGCGGCAATATTATTGGCAATTTTCTGGTTGCAGTGAAATCATGGACACATTGTTCTATCTTGTTGCTGTGTACAAATGGAACAATGTGTCCATGATTTCACTGCAACAGCAAATTGCAGTGAAATTGCCGTGTGTGAAGGTACCCTTAGTCTTTCTATAGGCCAAAGGACTTTTGGGACCCCTTAGGCTCCGGGCCCGGATGCGATTGCAACCCATGTACCTGTTGTAGTTACGCCCCTGGAGGGGAGTACAGGCTTTTATTTCAACTGCGGGAATAAAGTGGAATCAGAAAGAGTTGTCGTAGTAGTGGACAACTCCTTTAAACAGCAAGACGCCCATCTGTAGGTAGCCGTTTCGACCTACTTGCTCCTCATCAGTGTAAAGCTGGATTTTGAGATGAAGTAAGTGGTCAAGGAGTTATCAACCAATTATAGATGACCCAAATTTGCCAAAATTTGATTAGAAAGCTTTGCTCAAATCTATTTTGCTCTTCGTCTGCTCCTCTGCTAATTTGTTTCCTGCCTCTGGCTCAGACTCGCTGTTCCATTTTTAATCTCTTGGTCTTGCACAACGTCATGACATCACTTGAGGTCTAGTCAATGCTGGAGGTGCCTGATGAGCGAAGACAGAAGAGAAGATCTGTTCCGTGGGCTGGAAGAGAGTCAACTGGAAGCCGCAGTACCAAAACCAATGAGAGCCCCAAGAGTGAAGACAGAGGAGAAGACCTGAGCCAAGGCAGGAAAAGAGTCAATGGGAAGCCGCAGTGTTGGAACCAATGAGGAGCCCCAAGAGCAAAAACTGAAGAGAAGACCTGAGCCATGGGCGGGGAGCGAGTCAACAGTGAGCCGCAGTGCTGAGACCGGTGAGAAGCCTTAAGAGCCAAAATGGAAAGAGAAGACCTGAGCCATGGGTGGGCAGTGAGTCAACGGTGAGCCGCAGTGCTGAAACCGGTGAGAAGCCTTAAGAGCCAAGACGGACAGAGAAGACCTGAGCCATGGGTGGGGCAGTGAGTCAATGGTGAGCTGCATTGCTCAGACTGATGAGGAGTTGGTCATTTTATATATTCCTAAATCCCTTTCTGGCCCTAAAAACAATCAAGCAAAAACGTAATTTAATCCGCTAGCCACGGACTCGCAAATTCTAATTTTTTGGGAATTTTGAAGCCAATTTAATATCTTTGGATTAATTCACTCTGCTGCTACTGACTCCTCAAAGTCAAATGCTTATTCCTGTAACTTTGCTGCTAGGCATCGTGCAACATTTTATCTATCCTGTAGAAGAATGGAATACTAGCCTTTAGGATTTCCAGAAAATCGGGTCCTTAGCATAGTCCTTAGGGTCCCTTTCACCATGAAATATTGTCCAGTAAGATGGGGAACTTAGCCATTTATGCATTCAAGTTTTTTCTTTAAAATGGACATCGCCTTTAAATGCAAAATGGCTTCTTTAGTCTTGTATTGCAACTTTTCTTTTTGGCAGTAGTAATTGCTAATCAAGATATGACATCACTAATGGATAGACCGGAGCCGGCCAAAAATCTCGGCTTGCTCACAACCATTTTGGAGCGGTTTCAAACCCATCTGCTTTATGTCGGAGACTCCCGAGTAGCAGCCTCACTTCATTGAGCCTGATGTTTTATTTATGATCCCATTGTGCATCCGTGTAGAATGTAATATGCCCTAAATAAATAATAACAATGACATCATTTCTACAGTAATTATGCACGCAGGAGAGAAACAATTTTTTTTTTTTAAGAACTCTGCAACTCGCTGTGTATAAGAGCGTGACTTAATTCCATTACAGTCACATAATCCAGTTGTCTTCAGTCGTTTGTTTGCTTTTTTTTTGCGAGATAATTTATTCATTTATTTTATGAACAAGACAACATTTGCACCAATATCTTTAGTTGAAGCAATTAACAATTTCACCCCGAACCACAAGAGACTTTCCACTGGGACTGAAGCAATTAAGGTTCTGATAGCAGATACAGGAGGTAATAAGTGCTAAGGAATAGACTGGGGAGAATGCAATCAAGATCAGTCGTTAAGTCGGAAGGGGTCCTTTTATTTGGGGCATGCCGCAAAATGAGCAAAGGTCGGGCAGGTCAAAAACATAGATGAACAAGAACTAGTTACAAAAAACCCAAGAAGTAGGGGAAAGAACTGAAGATCTAAGGTTGATGTAAAGATTCCTGAAAGAACTAAATATGAAGGGTTAATGGTTGAGATTAGAGAAGAACCTAAATATATGGGAAGTAGTGAAAATGTAGATTTAAATCTTGAGATTAGTAGTAGGGGAAGAACAGAAGATGTTAACCCAGGAAGTAGAGGAAGAACTGAAGACATAGGGTTGACGTAAAGATTCCCGAAACACCTAAGAAGTAGAGGAAAAACTAAACATGAAGGTTCAACACTTGAGATTAGAAGCAGGTTCTCCTCTAATCTCAAAATTTAAACCTAAAGAACCTAAATATATGGGAAGTAGTGAAAATGTAGGTTTAAATCTTGAGATTAGTAGTAGGGAAAGAACTGAAGATGTTAAGCTTCCTGAAAAACCCAGAAGTAGAGGAAAATTGAAGACCTAAGGTTGACGTTAAGATTCCCGAAAGACCTAAGAAGTTGAGGAAAAACTGAACATGAAGGTTCAACACTCGAGATTAGAAGTAGGTTCTCCTCTAATCTCAAAATTTAAACCGAAGACATTGGCCAAAGACCTGATGATGTAAAGTTAACCTTTAAGTTTAATGAAGAACCCAAGAAGTAGGAAGAAAGTCCTAAATGTAGAGAATTACCTAAGGAAATGAAGGCAAGCTTCATTAATGAAGAATCCAAGTAGAGTTGGAAGAACTGAAGACGTAAGGTTTAGGTACAGATTTGTGAAAGACCCAAGGTGTAAAGGAAGAACTAAATACGGTATGTAGGTTTCAGTTTTTAAGATTAGAGAAGAACCTAATTAGTGTGTGCGAAGAACTGATGATGTAAAGCTAATCTTTAAGCTTGTAAGAAAGTTCTAAGTTTAGAGACGTACCAAACCTTTGGTTATGAAGAATTCAAGTCATAGGGCAGGAACTGAAGTTCTACGGTTGACGTTAAGATTTCTGAAAGACCCAAGAAGTAGAGGAAGAACTATATTTGAGGGTTTAAGGCTTGAGATTACAGAAGAACCTAAAAAATATACGGGAAGAAGTGAAGATGCAGATTTCAGTCTTGAGATTTGAGAACCTAAGTACAGTCATGGCCAAAAGTTTTGAGAATGATACAAATATTAATTTAACAAAGTCTACTGCTTCAGTTTTTCTAATGTCAATTTGCATATACTCCAGAATGTCAAAGAGTGATCAGCTTAAAGGGAACCTGTCAGCTAGTTTATGCCTCCCCAGCTATCATTGTCTGTACCTGCAGCTTCATAACACTATTCTAATCATCCCTGTCTGAGCTCATAGTGTAATGTGAAAGGTGAAAAAAAAGCATTTATACACTTACATTTCCTTATGTAATGAGGCAGTCAGTCCCCAGCTTGGAGGGGGACTGTTTGATAGGTTAATAGTTAACATTTCAGCCTTGTGCTAGAACATGTTGGGAGACCTGATGTGATGTCACAACCATGTGACTACAATAGGCGGAGCTAAGTTCTCATAGAACATAATAAGTTTGCTGGCTTAGCTCCGCCTACTATGGTCACATGATCGTTACATCACACAGGTCCTTTAGCTATCCAAGTTAAAAGTGAGTTAACTACTATCCTGCCAGACAGTCCCCCTCCTCCAAGGTGGGGACTGAAATGTAAGTGCTTTTCTTTCACCTTTCACATTACACTATGAGCTCAGACAGGGATGATTAGAATAGTATTATAAAGCTGCAGCTACAGATAGTGATAGCTGGAGGGGCATAAACCACCTGACAGGTTCCCTTTAACAGCAATTACTTGCTAAGTCAATATTTGCCGAGAAAATGAACTTTAACCCCCAAAACACCTTTCAACATCATTCAGTCCTGCCTTAAAAGGAGCAGCTAACATCGTTTTAGTGATTGTTCCATTAACACAGGTGTGGGTGTTGATGAGGACAGGGCTGGCGAACAATCAGTCATGATTAAGTAAGAATGACACCACTGGACACTTTAAAAGGAGGCTGGTGCTTGGTATCATTGTTTCTCTTCAGTTAACCATGGTTATCTCTAAAAACCTGCAGCCATCATTGCACTGCACAAAAATGGCCTAACAGGGAAGAGTATCGCAGCTAGAAAGATTGCACCTCAGTCAACAATCTATCGCATCATCAAGAACTTCAAGGAGAGAGCTTCCATTGTTGTCAAAAAGGCTCCAGGGCGCCCAAGAAAGACCAGCAAGCGCCAGGACCGTATCTTAAAACTGTTTCATCTGCGGGATGGACTACCAGCAGTGCAGGAGCTTGCTCAGGAATGGCAGCAGGCTGGTGTGAGTGCTTCTGCACCACTATGAGACCGGAGGACTCTTTGAGCAAGGCCTGTTTTCAAGGAGGGCAGCAAAGAAGCCACTTCTCCCCAGAAAAAACATCAGGACCGACTGATATTCTGCAAAAGGTACAGGGAGTGGACTGCTGAGGACTGGGGGAAAGGTCCAGGGAGTGGACTGCTGAGGACTGGGGGAAAGGTCCAGGGAGTGGACTGCTGAGGACTGGGGAAAGGTACAGGGAGTGGACTGCTGAGGACTGGGGGAAAGGTACAGGGAGTGGACTGCTGAGGACTGGGGGAAAGGTACAGGGAGTGGACTGCTGAGGACTGGAGGAAAGGTACAGGGAGTGGACTGCTGAGGACTGGGGGAAAGGTACAGGGAGTGGACTGCTGAGGACTGGGGGAAAGGTACAGGGAGTGGACTGCTGAGGACTGGGGGAAACATACAGGGAGTGGACTGCTGAAGACTGGGAGAAACATACAGGGAGTGGACTGCTGAGGACTGGGGGAAAGGTACAGGGAGTGGACTGCTGAGGACTGGGGAATGGTACAGGAGTGGACTGCTGAGGACTGGGGGAAAGGTCCAGGGGTGGACTGCTGAGGACTGGGGGAAAGGTCCAGGGAGTGGACTGCTGAGGACTGGGGGAAAGGTCCAGGGAGTGGACTGCTGAGGACTGGGGGAAAGGTCCAGGGAGTGGACTGCTGAGGACTGGAGGAAAGGTACAGGGAGTGGACTGCTGATGACTGGGGGAAAGGTACAGGGAGTGGACTGCTGAGGACTGGGGGAAAGGTACAGGGAGTGGACTGCTGAGGACTGGGGGAAACATACAGGGAGTGGACTGCTGAAGACTGGGGGAAACATACAGGGAGTGGACTGCTGAGGACTGGGGAAAGGTACAGGGAGTGGACTGCTGAGGACTGGGGGAATGGTACAGGGAGTGGACTGCTGAGGACTGGGGAAAGGTACAGGGAGTGGACTGCTGAGGACTGGGGAAAGGTACAGGGAGTGGACTGCTGAGGACTGGGGAAAGGTACAGGGAGTGGACTGCTGAGGACTGGGGAAAGGTCACAGGGAGTGGACTGCTGAGGACTGGGGGAAGGTACAGGGAGTGGACTGCTGAGGACTGGGGGAAAGGTCCAGGGAGTGGACTGCTGAGGACTGGGGAAAGGTCAGGGAATGGGACTGCTGAGGACTGGGGAAAGGATCCTAGGAGTGAACTGTGAGACTTGGGAAGTACGGGTAAGTTGTATACTCTTATGATTGCTGGACGGTACAGGGTAGTGCTGCTATACTGGAAGGTCAGGACTGTAATGCACTGTAAACTACTATATCTGTGATCCCTGGGGGAATGTCGTTTCCTTATATGTGTACCGCTGTAAGCTGCGGAAACTCTATATCGTGATCCGCTGTAATGTCTGATACTCTTATATCTGTGATGCCGGCTGAATGGGTACAAGGTCCCAGGGTATGACTGTAACTTGAATGGATCCAGGGATGTGACCTATGTCTGGGATCGGTGAAAGTCAGATACTCTTATGACTGTGATCCAGCGTAATGTTGTAACCTATTTGTGGGTCCGGCTGTAATGTCTGTAATACTATATTCTGGATCCTGCTGTAATGTTGTAAAACTTTATTCTCTGTGATCCCGCTGTAATGTCTGATACTTTATATTCTGTGATCCCGGCTGTAATGTCTGTATACTCTTATATTCGGTTATCCTCAGCTGTAATGTCTGTATACTCCTATGGATGGGGTTGTAAGATTTTATTGGGGACTCCAGAAAAAATCCCCTTTTGCCAAACACCTTAAATTACAAAGGACAAAACTATTAATTTTACAATTTGCCACAATTCCAAATAATCACAGCTTAATAAAAAATAAATGAACCCGTAGCCGACAGGAAAGTCAATAAAAGACGGATACATTATTAATCCAGAATGAAACCATAGCCCCGGAGGTCAACGCCTTATTACAGAGATTGGAGCTCGTGGCCGACAAGGAGAAGATGTGAAGTCACTTTAGATATTCAAGGACTCCGCACATATTAGAGGTTATCAATCAGTCTGTAACTGAAGCATGGAGCAAAAACCTGCACCCCATGTAGTAGAAGACTTAACACCAAATAAAGTCTTTATTGATATATTTTATAGATTAAACATTCTGGGTGGAGACATTATAATCAATGTTTTCACTCCCAATTTTCTACATAGACGTCTACTGGGTACAATTCTGGCTGCCACCACTAGATGGTGCTAAGTGCATACAGATCTATTATGGAAATCAATGTATTCCCTGTAGGCAGACAGCTTCTCAGCTCCCTCTAGTGGTGACTGCATCAATTTTTTTTCCCATTTAACCTTATGGCAATGCAGGGGATTTGGAGCTTTGTATCAGAAAATTTGACCTCATATTAATATAGAAAATTAATTAAGAAGTAAGTTATTCAGCAAAAGATATCAATTATAACCGGTGGAGAAAGATTGACCTTGATGGACCGTTTTTATTTCAAACTATGTAGCTAGAAATTATGGATTGGATTTTTGCAAATTAGGGAAATCACTTTAAATTGATAATGATTTTTAAATGATTGTAAAATGATTCAGAATATTTATAAATCTGGAACCTTGTAGGGAAATCGGGGCCTGAAAATGGTGATAAAATATTAATAATAATATATATATATACACTTTTTTCACTTTATTCTGTGCCATACATATAATAATTCTATATATATTATATATATATATACTAGCTGTAGTACCCGGCTACGCCCGGGTTAATAAATAACTGCTGTTGGCTACAACAAAATAGAATTTGAAATGTCATATTAATGACCTGTAGGAAAATAGAAGCTGAGCTGTGATTGGTTGCTATAGGCAGCCTGATAAATCTCCAGCCAACAGTAATCCCACCCCCTGGCCAGGGCAGTATATGTTACCTCACACATACACATAATAGACAGCTCATGTGACTGACATCTGCCTTAATTCCCTATATCAGATAAGGGTGAAAAGAGCTGGGATGTGACGCCGCGCTGACCACAAAGATAAACACAGAGTTAATCACACACTCTATTGATGCCTACATGTGTTTCATGGTTAATACGCCACTTCATCAGGGCAATTAATTCCCTATATGGCACATGTGTTGCACATTGGCTGTTTTTAATCAGATGTTTATTTTTGGAAATTAAAGATACACAAGTATGAGGCGAATGTTGTGTGGGCGATTTGTGCACATCTGTGTCTGTCTGTGTGGTGTGTGTGTCCCTGGGGTGTGTGTGTGTGTCCCAGTGGTGTGCGTGTGTCCCTGTGGTGTGTGTCCTTTTGGGGGGAGGGTGGTGGTGTGTCCTGTGAGGGGGGTGTGTGTCCATTCCTATGGGGTCTGTGTGTTCCTGTGGAGTGTTGTGTGTGTGTCTCTGTGTCCCTGTGGGGTGTGTATGTCCCTGTGGTGTGTGTGTCCCTGTGGGGTGAGTGCATGTGTCCCTATAGGGTGTGTATATGTGTGTGTCCCTGTGGGGGGGTGTCTGTGTGGTGTGTGTCTCTTTTGTGGTGTCCTGTGTGTGTGTTATTGTTCGGGTGCGTGGTGAAGTATTCAATGTTGGGGCTGCACCTTAGCTGTTACTCTTTGTGTGTGTGTGTGTATATATGTCCCCTGCGTGGTGAATATCTCATGTTGGGGCCCCACCTTAGTGACTATATGCTGGTATGTGCTGTTAGTCTTTGGTGCTGTCATTAAGCCCCTCTCATTCACAACTGTCAACTGGTAACTGTCATTAATGTAGATAGGGGCAAAATTGTTTGGTGAATTGTAATGGGTGGGTTTAAAATTTCGCTTGACATTTGTATATTATATAAATTATATATATATATATATATATATATATATATATATATATATAATACACACACATACACACAACACACACACACACAAATGCATGCACAGTTATATTTGGTCAATAGCAATTACAATATTAATGAGCAGAATCATTTTTATTATTGCAATATTTTGTAATACATAATAGCAAATTAATGATATAAAATCATTTTTTTGTGTTAATAGTATTAATAGAATAGTAATAAGTAGAATAATATTTTTTGTAATATATGACTTATTACTATTCTATTATTGCCACAAAAATATTTTAACAATTATTAATTTTATTTTTTGCTATTGTAAAAATATAGCAATAATAAAAAAATATTCTACTCTTATTATTCTATTATTCCTACTACCTCAACAAATGAGATTAGTATTTGTATTATTATTACCTATTATTTTTCCTATTACCACAAAATATATTTATTTTATTTTAACATTATTTTATTATTATTATTCCTATTATCCCCCCAAAATATAATAAATAATAATAATAATATCCAGCATTATTTCTGTTCTTTCTCTGTCCGCACAGTCCCGCCGGTGTCGGTGTATGTCAGGCTCGCTGTATGTATCGCTGTGGGATTAGGAACATGTGTATATAGGATTTTCTTGACATGACGCCAGCACTGGGGATACACAGGACACCGCACCGGGAGCAGCACCATCATTATATCCGTGTGTCAGATCTGCGGCTTCTACAATCACACCGGTAGAAAAGAGCAACAGTTCAGCAGCAAAAAATACAATTCAGCCTGAAATGTGAGAGGCGACAATTACTGGAAAATCAGAGGAGTCACAACCACCAGACGCCCTACACACAGCGGACAAACGATACTAACTACTTATCCATCCATTCACCCATCCAAATCTATACATCAATCCATCCACCTAGTTATCTATTCATCTCTCCATCCAAATCTATCCAACTACTTAACCTTCCATCTGTACATCCACCCATCTAACCATCCACACATTCATCCACCCACCCACCACCCACTCATCCTTCCAACCACCCACTTGTCTGTTCATCCAGACACCCACCCATGTCAATACCAACCCACCCATCTGTCCAGGCAATCTGTCCACCCCCCACCCACCTGCCTGCCCACCCACCCAGACAACCACCCGCCTGCCATCCATCCACCCAGACTCCCGCCCATCCATCCATCCAACCAACCATTTGGAAAAAAGTCACACCATCGCACCATCTTTTTGGGTCCTGGTTTTCCATTCAGCAGCGCGGATGACCAGCACTTTGTTTTGTTTCCAATTGTTTGCCACATTTACATGTGGATCCAGCGGCAGCTGTACAAGCGCTAATACTAGTTGTGTGTTCACACAACCGGACAAGGTGAGCAAATTGCCCCATTCTGCCTAGAGATAAGACCCTATGTGCATTCCTGTCTCACAATTATAGACATCCACCAATCTGTCCATCCAGACACACACCTGCTTCCCCATCCATCCACCCATCTGTCCACCCACCACTGCCCACCCATTGAGACACCCACCCATCCATCCATCCATCCATCCAGACACCCACCTGCCTTCCCATCCATCCAACCACCTGTAAGACCACAAACCATCCATCCATCCACCTGTCTGTCCACCCACCTGTCATTGCATCCAACCAGCCACCCACCCACCCGTCCGTCCAACCATCCACCTGTCCATACACCCATCCTCCTGTTTGTGCACCCAACAACCCACTCTTCCACCCAGACAACCACCTGTGCAAGTGTCCCATCTACCCACCCCAACCATCCATCCAAATGTCTGTCCGTCCACCCAGACACCCACCTACTCATACGTCCGTCCGTCCACCAACCCACCCGTCCGTCCATCCATTAGGGCTCTGATCTTTCCTAATACCTGCCTGGTAATTGCAGCAGCACTTTTGAACTCGTCATCGCACTGAATTAAGGATTTCGATTTGTTGAGATTTGACTTTTTGGGCTGTTTTGGGTTTGGTTCGGGTCGGAGATCTCAAATTGAAGGACAAAACTCCATCCTGCAGAAATAAAGCCGGTACGACAACTCGTCATAAGCCGAGGAAGACCGGAGCCTCCAGCACCAAGGACCACATTCATGTTTGCATTTGCACATTTAACCCCCAACCCCACACACCCTCTATAGTTTTTGTTTTTCGCCTGTTCTCCATTTATACCTTATTCTTTTAATTTTTTTTTTAACAATAAAAATGGTCGAAGAATCAGGACCTTAAGATAAAGCGCAAACGTCGCCTAAGGTACTGAGTTTGTCAGATGTTGCACGGCTGCGTCTGTGTATTTCTATCTATCACTTGCTCTCACCTGCTACGTCTGAATAGATCGGCTACATGGGATAGTGCCGCCATGCTGTGCAGTGTTTGGTGGATTTATTTAAACTGTTTTGCAGCAGCCATAAAGTGAGAATGTGGGTGGGGATCGCTGCAGTCACGATCGCTTCTCTCTTATAAAATCTCAACAATGAAGTTATGAATTAAAATGTTTTATGACCATAAAAATGCAATAATATTTTCAGTTATGAAACCCTGAAGAAGTGTTACTTCGAAACGTGGCAACAAAGATCATAACCTCATCCACCGTCACGATCTCTCTGATAGTGGGTCATCCTAATATATAGTCCCCATAGCTGATATCATAGATCATATCTGTGAGGAGAGTATCCATACATGGCTCCATGTATAGTTCTCATTTCACACAGCCCCATATATAGTCCTCATATATTGACCAGTTACCACATTGTCCCCATATAATGACTGTACATCACAGACCCAAATATAGTTTGCATAGCACATGGTCTCCATATTGTACAGTCCCATATATAGCCCCCTTAGCACACAGTCCCTAATACCCTAGAGTCCCAGATACAGTCCCATATGCAATCCCAATGTCAAATGGTCCCATACACAGTCCCCGTATCACAAGTTCCCTCACACAGCCCCAGGTATCACACAGCCCCCGGTATCACGCAAGCCCCCGGTGTCACACAGGCCCCGGTGTCACACAGGCCCCCGGTGTCACACAGGCCCCCGGTGTCACGCAGGCCCCCGGTGTCACACAGGCCCCCGGTGTCACGCAGCCCCAGGTGTCACGCAGCCCCAGGTGTCACGCAGCCCCAGGTGTCACGCAGCCCCCGATATCACACAGCCCCAGGTATCACACAGCCCCAGGTATCACACAGCCCCCGGTATCACACAGCCCCCGGTATCACACAGCCCCCGGTATCACACAGCCCCGGGTATCACACAGCCCCCGTATCACACAGCCCCCGGTATCACACAGCCCCCGGTATCACACAGCCCAGGTATCACACAGCCCCAGGTATCACACAACCCAGGTGTCACACAGCCCCCGGCGTCACACAGCCCCCGGCGTCACACAGCCCCCGGCGTCACACAGCCCCCGGCGTCACACAGCCCCAGGTATCACACAGCCCCAGGTATCACACAGCCCCAGGTATCACACAGCCCCAGGTGTCACACAGCCCCAGGCGTCACACAGCCCCAGGCGTCACACAGCCCCCGGCGTCACACAGCCCCCGGCGTCACACAGCCCCCGGCGTCACACAGCCCCGGCGTCACACAGCCCAGGTATCACACAGCCCCAGGTGTCACACAGCCCCAGGTATCACACAGCCCCAGGTGTCACACAGCCCCAGGTGTCACACAGCCCCAGGCGTCACACAGCCCCAGGCGTCACACAGCCCCAGGCGTCACACAGCCCCCGGTGTCACACAGCCCCCGGCGTCACACAGCCCCGGCGTCACACAGCCCCCGGCGTCACACAGCCCCCGGCGTCACACAGCCCCCGGCGTCACACAGCCCCCGGCGTCACACAGCCCCCGGTGTCACACAGCCCCAGGTATCACACAGCCCCCGGTATCACACAGCCCCAGGTATCACACAGCCCCCGGTATCACACAGCCCCAGGTATCACACAGCCCCAGGTATCACACAGCCCCAGGTATCACACAGCCCCAGGTATCACACAGTCCCCATACACAGTCCCCATACCACACAGTTTGTTATACACTACCAATATTGTACAGTCCTCATAATTTAGTCCGTATGGATCAGACACTATTAGTGGCTGGGACTTTTCTGACTTTTATGGCCACTCTTCCTCTTCTGCAGATAGATAATTATATTGTACCCCCCAATCTGGCGTCTCCCTGCTCCGCAGCACACGTTCACTCATCAGGCAGCTGGGAATAGCAACATTTAATACTGTAAACCCCCCCCCACCTGTTAGGATTTCTGCCTTGAAACGCTAGAGAATGAGATGAGGAGAGATGAGGAGGCAGATACAGATGGCGGGATATTCGGCTTCTCCCCAGGGTGGAGTGCGGCTCGCTCCTCAGGTAGAACAGAAAATGAAAATATCTTTCAGCTGTTTGCATGTTTGATGCTTGATGGAGATGAACGTGTAGAACCGGCGACGTACCGCCATGGTGAAGGAGCAAAACGTGACCACCAGAGCAACGTGAAGCTATGTGACATTGCTGCAAATATATCTGGGTGGGTCCATGTCCAAATGCAAAGTCAGAAGTCTATGGCCTCCAAGAGCAAAATACCCTTTTATCCCTTATTTAACTACATTTTTGGGCCAATCGTCACAACATTGCCAAGAATATGGGGTCATACAGTCCTGACTAAGGATTAGTGATGTCACATTTCTTATGAGGTCATTAGAGGCTACAAGATAAAGTATGACTAGGGCTCGGGTTATCATAAGTGGCTATCGGTCAATGGAGACGCTCATCGGGGGTCGCCGGTGTTGGTGATAATTATGGTGGAAACATTTTTGTGTGGCAAACATCTTCGACGATTGTTAGTTTGTTTTGCTTTATTGAGGACCAATACAGTAGGGAGTGGTGTTGAGCAAGAGCGTTGGTTATGAGAGGGCTGGTTGGCAAGAGGAGGTATCGGCATCAACGTTGACTGAGGAGGAACCGGACTCTAAGCTTGTGATGCTAATAGAAGGGGTAAGAGGAGTAAACATAAGAAAGTGGTTTGGTGCTAAAGACCAAGGTGTGGTTGGACGACTTGTTCCTTGAGAACCTGTTAAGGGAGGTTTTGAAGGAATCTTAAGAGCTGAGGAGCCATTACGGTGCCTCATTGAGAGGGTGGATAGTCACCAAAGAGTAAGTGAGGAATTCTTGACCATCTTTAAAGGTACCGTCACACAGGGACATATCGCCGGCGATGTTGCCGGCAACTGAGGGGCGTGGCCAGGTTGCGGCGACATCGCCGGCGAGTTGCCTCGTGTGACAGGGCGATAATCAGGCGATGAATCGCCTGAGTCACATCGCCAGGTTTCCCAACAATGTTGGGAAACCAGGCGATGTTGCTCAGGCGATCCTGCCTGATCGCCCTGTGTAACGCGGCAACCTGCAATGTTGCGGGCGATTCCGCCTATATCCAACATTGCGAGTGATCGCTTGCTGGGTTGCTGGTCAACCCAGCGAGCGATAGCCGCGGCAACTAGCCGGCGACATCGCCGGTAAGTTGCTCAGTGTGACATCTCACCGGCGATGTTGTCAGGGATGCGCGCTCCTGCGATCCCCGGCAATATCGCCGGCGATATGTCCCTGTGTGACGGTACCTTGATAGAGATGAGTGAGCACTAACATACTTAGGTGCTCGGTATTCAAAACGAGCTGGTCAGACTCATAGATGGGCTCAGCTTATGTACCAAATATAATGGAAGTCAAAGGGGAACTCAAGCATTTTTCCAGAAGACCAGTTTCCCATTGACTTCCATTATACTCGAGTCAAGCCGGTACAACTTGCTTGTTCTGTGGACCGAGTGCCTGAGCGTTGTAGTGCTCGCTCGTTAATAATCTTTAACAATCTGCCAAATGCTACCTATTGAACAAGTACATAAGAATCTGTTTCGTAAACCACCGAGGGTTAGCACTGAGAAGAAACTTTCCAGTTTACCTTAAATAGGTATTCTGACCTTGTATTAGCTAAAGGTAATCAAGAACAAATAGCTAACACTTGCTCAGAGTTTGTTGGTTAATAGGAATGTTGAAAACCACCCAAACTACCGTGCTCAGGAACTTGGTACTCGTAACGAGCAGGTCAGAAGCTTAGAAGGGCTCAACTCGAGTAAAAAATATATTAGAAGTCAATGGAGAACTCAACCTTTTTTTCCCAAAGACCAGTTGGTATGGACTTCCATTATACTCATTACTTACGTCTAGCTCATTTCGAGTACCATGCACCCAAGCATGGCAGTGCACATCACTAATCTTCAACAAGACACCGAAATTAAGGATGGATTGCTTCCTGTTGAACAAGTACAGAAGATTGTGTTTGTATGGTGAACCACTGATGGTCAACACTGAGATCAAACTTTCCAGTTCACCTCAAATGGGCATCCTAACCCCAGATTATCTCATGATATCAAGAACATATGTAAAATTCACACTTACCCAAAGTTTGTTGGTTAATGGGAATGTTGAAGGCCATTCAAACTAGACGGCAACATCCACCTATACCATATAGCCAATTCACACTTACCCAAAGTTTGTTGGTTAATGGGAATGTTGAACGCCATTCAAACTAGACGGCAACATCCACCTATACCATATAGTCAATTCCCACTTACCCAAAGTTTGTTGGTTAATGGGAATGTTGAAGGCCATTCAAACTAGATGGCAACATCCACCTATACCTTATAGCCAATTCACACTTACCCAAAGTTTGTTGGTTAATAGTAGGGATGGGCGAATCTACTCGCTAGGACTCGTTACTCGGCGAGTAGTAAGGGACTCGCAGGACTCGGTACTCTGCGAGTCTCCCAGTGATTACTCGCGAGTCCAATGCAAATCAATATCAATCCTAGTTTTGTCAGAAACGCTGATAAAACTAGGATTGCCATTGTTTGCATTAGACTCGCGAGTAATCACTGGCTACTGTGCCAGTGATAGCAGGGAAACTCGCAGATAACTGCTGTTTCTTTGCGAGCCGAGTCCAGCTGTCTTCTCTGTGCAGCTCCAGGGTCCTAGAGCCCGCCTGCTGCCTGATGTAGCAGTGCTGACATTGTTCTCAGTCTGCTCATTCCCTGTGTACAGACATGAATGTCTGTGCACAGAGATGATGTAGCAGTGCTGAGATTGTTCTCAGTCTGCTCATTCCCTGTGTACAGACATGAATGTCTGTGCACAGAGATGATGTAGCAGTGCTGAGATTGTTCTCAGTCTGCTCATTCCCTGTGTACAGACATGAATGTCTGTGCACAGAGATGATGTAGCAGAGCTGAGATTGTTCTCAGTCTGCTTATTCCCTGTGCATAGACATCTATATTTATGCACAGGGGATGTAGCAGAGAGGACATCGCGTTTTGGACTGCGTCGGACGGAAGAGGATTTTTTTAATTAAAGATGGAGTCCCTAATGGCTTTTTTTTTTATTTCTAATAAAAAATTTTCCTTGTGTTGTGTTTTTTTTAAAACAATTTAATAGAAATTCATGGCGGTCATGTCTAATATTGGCGTGACCGCCATAAATTTCGGGCTTAGGGCCAGCTGATAATACAAAGCTGGCCCTAACCTCTTTATTACCCAGCGTGCCACCGCTTCCAGGGCCGCTGGAAGAGCGGGGTTCAGCGCCAGAGGATGGCGCTTCAATGAACGCGCCATCTTCTGGGGCGGCTGCGGGCTGCAATTTGCAGCGGGGGGTGCCCAGAAAGCTTGGGCATCCCTGCGCTGCGGATTCCAGCCCCCAGCTGCTTAGCTGTACCTGGCTAGACATAGAAATTGCGCGGAGCCCCACGCATTTTTTTTAAATTATTTCATGAATTTCAGAGTCAGAGTCTCAGAGTCAGAGTCTCAGAGTCAGAGTCTCAGAGTCAGAGTCAGAATCTCAGAATTTCATGAAATAATTTAAAAAAAATGCGTGGGGCTCCGCGCAATTTCTATGTCTAGCCAGGTACAGCTAAGCAGCTGGGGGCTGGAATCCGCAGCGCAGGGATGCCCAAGCTTTCTGGGCACCCCCCGCTGCAAATTGCAGCCCGCAGCCGCCCCAGAAGATGGCGCGTTCATTGAAGCGCCATCCTGTGGCGCTGAACCCCGCTCTTCCAGCGGCCCTGGTAGCGATGGCACGCTGGGTAATAAAGAGGTTAGGGCCAGCTTTGTATTATCAGCTGGCCCTAAGCCCGAAATTTATGGCGGTCACGCCGATATTAGACATGACCGCCATGAATTTCTATTAAATTGTTTTAAAAAAAACACAACACAAGGAAAATTTTTTATTAGAAATAAAAAAAAAAGCCATTAGGGACTCCATCTTTAATTAAAAAAATCCTCTTCCGTCCGACGCAGTCCAAAACGCGATGTCCTCTCTGCTACATCCCCTGTGCATATATATAGATCTCTATGCACAGGGAATAAGCAGACTGAGAACAATCTCAGCTCTGCTACATCATCTCTGTGCACAGACATTCATGTCTGTACACAGGGAATGAGCAGACTGAGAACAATCTCAGCACTGCTACATCATCTCTGTGCACAGACATTCATGTCTGTACACAGGGAATGAGCAGACTGAGAACAATGTCAGCACTGCTACATCAGGCAGCAGGTGGGCTCTAGGACCCTGGAGCTGGCAGCCTGTACAGAGGAGACAGGATCTTATCTGTGCGAGTCAGCGATTACTTACAAAGTAAACTAGCAATGCAAATAAATGACAAAACTAGGATTGCTTCAGGCTGAAGCTTCCGAGACACATCTGCGATTTGTAAATCTCACACTACTCGCTATTACTCGCTTCCCCATTCATTAACATTGGACTCGCTAGACTCGCAACGAGTAGCGAGTCCTGTGCTCGGACTCGCTAGAGTCAAGCGATTCCGAGTAATTTAGGATTCGCCCATCACTAGTTAATAGGAATGTTGAAGGCCTGTTCCCAAGATCACCTGAACAACACAGTAACATCCACCAAAACCTTGACCCTTCATGACCAAGGAATGCAAAAATTTGCCAAAATTTTTCCCAAAATTGAGTGACAATCTTGAGAAATTCAAGACTATTGTCAAGTACGCTACTCAATCCTTGGCTTTCCTCATGGAGCCAAGAAAAGCCTGAATCTGATGAGACCCTGAAGGTCACTTCGGACAGATAGAGGTCTTACCGAGCGGGAGCCCAGTGGGACTGGAGACCTTCATGACCAACTTTACAAGACCAGAAGCTGTCTGGGACGATCTAATAAACATCTTCAAAGTATAATTTCCAAAGTAGGTTGGACAATACTTGGTCAACTCAACAGGTCAACTACCGTTATTCCCCCTGTACATTTTTTTGATAAAATTAGATATTAAAAATAGAAAGGTCATAAAGATGGAAATAGTACTTCATAAAAGTCCCCCAACCTCCCCCAAGATGAAGCATCCCTTTGGGTGAGTCACTCTCCTCACCGGTACATCAAGCTTCCTTCTTTCCGAAAACAAAAAATGCAAATGAAGCACAGATACCGCGTTCAGGGATATAAAGAGTGAGTAATGATCCAAAACATGCAAATCTACCAAGAAAATATTACATTAGCGAAATAGATATTAACCACGTGACGCCTGGAGTACAGCGCATTACTCGTCTCCGTGCTACGGAGGAAAAGGAAGAAACAATTTAATATTTTGTATCGTTTTACCTCTCAGCCGTCGTCTGGAGCGCCGCTGTATTCCGCTCTATTCCGCTCTTATTGCTTCTCTCTTGGGGTCATCAATTTGCCTTTTGTTTTGTGTTTTTATTCCAAGGTTATTTCATAAAAATTGAACAACAGGGAGACACTAAGGGTAAAATTATAATAAGCAGCACAAAATATAACACCAGTGCCGCCCAAGGCATCCAATCACGTCATCCAAAAAATTCCAACTTTGGTAAAGTTTTCAAACTTTTTGTGAGTCTTACAATAGTGTTACCTTGTAAACCTGTTTTAGATTTACCAAAATTTTGACCTCTCCCAACTCGAAAAAATCTAGACATTGATGGGCATAGAGAGGGACCCTCAGCAAAAACACTGGAGGGTTAAAGAGTTCATATAAAATAGAATTGGGAGGATTTTTGAGCAATTATTCTCTGTTGTCACCTCTCCAGGCAGCAGAGAAGCTGACCATATTGTACTTTAATGGCATGAGTGACAAGAAATCTTGATTCCGGGCCCCTGAGCCTAGAGGGCGCCCCGTCCATGGGCACAGAGGGCGCCCTGTCCGTGTGCGCAGAGGGCGCCCTGTCCGTGTGCGCAGAGGGCGCCCTGTCCGTGTGCGCAGAGGGCGCCCTGTCCGTGTGCGCAGAGGGCGCCCTGTCCGTGTGCGCAGAGGGCGCCCTGTCCGTGTGCGCAGAGGGCGCCCTGTCCGTGTGCGCAGAGGGCGCCTGTCCGTGTGCGCAGAGGGCGCCCTGTCCGTGTGCGCAGAGGGCGCCCTGTCCGTGTGCGCAGAGGGTCCCCTGTCCGTGTGCGCAGAGGGTCCCCTGTCCGTGTGCGCAGAGGGTCCCCCGTCCGTGTGCGCAGAGGGCGCCCCGTCCGTGTGCGCAGAGGGCGCCCCGTCCGTGTGCGCAGAGGGCGCCCGTCCGTGTGCGCAGAGGGCGCCCCGTCCGTGTGCGCAGAGGGCGCCCCGTCCGTGTGCGCAGAGGGCGCCCCGTCCGTGTGCGCAGAGGACGCCCCGTCCATGTGCGCAGAGGGCGCCCTGTCCATGTGCACAGAGGGTGCCCTGTGCATAGAGGGCCCATGTGCTTTAACTTTTAAACTCCTACATAATCTATGTCCCCTGTTCCCAGCCATTCCTGGCTGGGGAACAGCTGTTACATTCAACAAGATGTGGAAAAAAGTTGGGAATAGAGTACCCATTGCGCAAGGGGCCCTCAGTACTAAAAGTAATGGTATAGTGTTGAAACTCCTGAAAGAAAACATTCAATGTACAGTATTACTCTCATCAGCCATTCTGGGCTAGGCATGAATTGACCAATATTCTCAATGGGATGAGTGAGAAAAGAATTTGGATTTTGGGCATCCTTTTTCCCTAAACTGTCAATAAAAATATAAAATAAAGAATTTCTCAGGAACTTCGCAATGTACTGCTCCCTGGTATCAACCATTCCAGGCCGAGATGAAATCAACTCTAATAGACTTCAATACCATTAAAAAAAAAAAAAAAAAAAAAAAAAAAAAAAACTTAGTTCTTGGAAACGCTTAAAATCTCTTAAAGTGGATCTTTCACTTGATTTTTATAGTTTATTAACAGTATCTAAACGGATTGCTGCTACTCCCTGATTATAGATCAGGTTTTCTTTTACTTCCGTGTCCTTTTGTTCCAAAGTTATGGTCCCGATAATAATGTTGCAAAGTTTACCTTTGAAGGAAGTGGGCATGTACTACAGAGCATCTT
Source organism: Allobates femoralis (assembly GCA_033576535.1). Lineage (NCBI taxonomy): Eukaryota > Metazoa > Chordata > Amphibia > Anura > Aromobatidae > Allobates > Allobates femoralis. Next base: position 61,691,333 of record JARQOC010000009.1, read on the forward strand.
TGTCGCCTGGTCATATTTTGATTGGACACTTCACTTTTGATGCTGTCCAATTGGTCATTTGCAACATTATTTCCGGGCATCATAACTTTGGAACAGAGGGGCGCAGAAGAAAAAGACAAACTGTTCCAGATTCAGTGAAGCAGCGGTAATTAGGGGAGGCAGTCACTTTAAATTGATAAATTTATCAAAATGTCCCCTTTAACCACCAAGTAAGCGAGGACTGGGGTTTCCGAGACACATTTGAGAAAGTTTTCAAAGTCTCTTAGAAACTTTGTATCACTTCTCATAGTTATTCCAGGCAGGTAGGGACAATGTTACTCCGGATTCCTGGGGGACTGATGGGAAAAAAAGAGTTCCCAAAGCTATATTGAATATTGGGGTGATAATAGGTGGTCATTGGAGGCATTTGGGTATGGAGTCCTTGGCATTATCCGCCTCTGTTGCCATGGAAGTATCTCCTTCGTTGAGGAAGACTCATGTATCATCGCTTTACAACATTTCCGAGCGGCTTGGAACATTCGCTACTTCTGGAAACTGCTAATTGAAGATTCAACAGGCATGTCAAGTAAAAGCATCTAATAGTTAATTCTAGGCAGGCTTTTCCTTGCCTTGTAAACAGGTCGGGCATAGTCTCCATGGCAACCTTCTTCGTCACGTGTTGCCCAAGTACCACTTGTGCTTCATAAAGAAGGGTTTGTGTAGGAAAAGGGAAAAAAAATCCAAGGCCATGATTTAACCCTATCACTCCTGTAATTACCAGGTCAATCAAAAGCCATGACTTAACACCAACCCACGAGGTGAAGTATGGGCATCTTGGCGGAGATTGGCAAACTCAGAAAGGCTCTGGAAGACCCAACCGGCATAAGGAACGGACTTAGACTCAAGTAGTCTCAAGACGGACATGACCTAAACTTAACTCATAATCTGAAGGTGGATTACAGGAAGACTCATTGTTGTGTACCGTGTATCATGCCGAGAAGTGGAGGTCGGCCTTCAACCTGGCAGCTTGGTTAATAGAGAAGTCCATGACTACAATGAAGACGGGAGTTTATTGGGACGACAATGGGATGCAGAGTAACATCCAGTGATAAGTGACACTACCATGCTTGGGTGCTTGGTACTCGTAAGGAGTATGTCAGATGCTCAGATGGTGCCACTCAAATACCAAGTATGATGGAAGTCAATAAGAAGATCTTCCGGAAAAATGCTTGACTTATACTCGGTACTTAAGTCGCGCCCAACTGCTTGTTACAAGTACCAAGCACTTAAGCATGGTAGTGCTCACTCATCACTAACTAAGTCTGTAAGTCCATATTCAAGTAGCCATTGGTAATGAGTAGGCACTGCCATGCTTTGATGCTTGGTACTGATAACCAGCAATTCGGAGCTTGGATGGGTGCGACTCAAGTACCAAGTATAATGGAAGTCAGTGAGAAGATCTTCAGGAAAGATGTTTGAAGTCCCTGTTGACTTCACTTACACTCAGTACACGAGTCGCGCCCAACTACTCGTTAAAAGTATCAAGCACCTGAGCATGGTAGTGCTCACTCATCACTAACAAAGTCCATATTCAAGTAGCCATTGGAGTAGCCACTACCATGCTTGGATGCTTGGTACTGATAACCAACAGGTCGGACACTTGTATGGGCGGGACTCTGTACAAGGTATAATGGAACTCAATGGGAAGGTCTTCCGGAAAAATGCTTGAATTCTCAATTGACTTCCATTATACTCTGTACTCGAGTCACGCCCAACTGCTTGTTACAAGTACCGAGCACGGTAGCGCTCACTCATCACTAACAAAGTCCGTAAGTCTACATTCAGGTAGCCATTGGTGATGAGTGAGCACTACCATGCTCTAATGCTCGGTACTTGTAACAAGCAGTTGGGCATGACTCGAGTACCGAGTATAATGGAAGTCAAAGGAGAACGCTAGAATTTTTCCAGATCTTCCCATTGACTTATTATACTCGGGTACAAGAGTTGAGCCCATCAAATCACCCAACCTGCTCGTTTCGAGTACAGAGCACCCAAGCATGGTAGCGCTCACTTATCACTAGTAACATACCGTCTTCAACAACATAGGCATTGGTCTTTACTGCAGGAAGTACACAATGAACAGCGATATGAAAATCCCAATCACATGGTGCGGATGAGAGAACGCAAGTTTAAGAGGACCTTGATAATTTGAGAAAGTGTGGCATAAATATCAAGTGTTACAGCGACAATCTTAAAAGAAGTTCAAGCTTTCCAAAACATGCTGCAGATTTTCTCTACATACTGGAAATTTCAGCTCATCGAAGTACCATCCATGCTATGGAAACAGACCTGCAGAGAAGAGAGTAAATTCAGCGGAATCTTGTGCGACAAATTTTCATGGTGGCGAAGTCTGAATAGGAGCAGAAGTTTCAATTGTATGTGCATCAACAACCTATAGATAGTTATCATCTTAAAGAGGTTGTCCACTACTTTCTTGTTGATGGCCTAGCCTTAGGAGAGGTCATCAATGTCCGATTGGCCGGGGTCTGACACCCCACCCTCACCGATCAGCTGTTCATGAAGTGGGGCAGCATGTTGCCAGAAATGCTCAGATCAGGAGCTTCTCCATCTTCTGATAGTGGCCATGGCCAGGAAACGCACATACGCCTGGGTGTGCAGTTCCTAGCTGTAGCTAGTATCAGAAGACTAAGCAGTGCTTCCAACCACCTGCTGCCTCCACCGGCACGAAGGACAGCTGATCGGTGTCGGACCCCAGCCGACCAGACGTTGATGACATGTCCGAAGGATAGGCCATCAACGTGAAAGTAGTGGACAACCTCTTTAAGGATTGCTGGGGTACAAATCAATGGGACTCCCACCAATTCCAAGAACAGCGCTTTAACCTGGAAAATGGACTGTGTAGAGTCCTCTTCTGAATAGAGCAGATGAGCACATCCTCGACTTCTACTCCATTCATTGTCTATGGAACTTCAAGGCATGTTGCTTTACTTAAAGCAGCACTCCAGTAGTTTTTAATTCAGCGTTGTGTTGGCAATTTAAATGCATGTCCATTGCCCCCATCATATCCTGACCTTCCAGTGTCCATCCCCTCTTACTGACATCGCTCCGGTCTCGTAGTGGCACCTTGTGCCTGTTACTTCTGATTGGCCGGAAGTTAGAAGTTACATCACAAGAGCTCATTGCACGTCTAAGAGAGCCGGGACAAGGGCCGAGATGAGCACCAAGACGAGGGCCAAAGGAGCGCCAAGACAAGGGCCAAGACCAAGGCCAGGGCCAAGACCAGGGCCAAGACCAGGGCCAGGGCCAAGACCAGGGCCAGGGCCAAGACCAGGGCCAAGACCAGGGCCAGGGCCAAGACCAGGGCAAGACCAGGGCCAAGACCAGGGCCAGGGCCAAGACCAGGGCCAAGACCAGGGCCAAGACTAGTGCCAAGACCAGGGCCAAGACCAAGACCAGGGCCAAGACCAGGGCCAAGACCAGGGCCAAGACTAGGCCAAGACTAGGGCCAAGACCAGGGCCAAGACCAAGACCAGGGCCAAGACCAGGGCCAAGACCAGGGCCAGGGCCAAGACCAGGGCCAAGACCAGGGCCAAGACCAGGGCCAAGACTAGTGCCAAGACCAGGGCCAAGACCAAGACCAGGGCCAAGACCAGGGCCAAGACCAGGGCCAAGACTAGGGCCAAGACTAGGGCCAAGACCAGGGCCAAGACCAAGACCAGGGCCAAGACCAGGGCCAAGACCAGGGCCAAGACCAGGCCAAGACCAGGGCCAAGACCAGGGTCAGGCTTCTATAGACTTGTATTGGGGTGTGACCTCCAGCCTCCATGAAACACTGGAGCTGCCAGCAGGTCACAAATCCTGCAGACCGATGGAGCACTGCTCGAAAAAGGTGAAGCCGCTGAAAGGTGAGTATGAGATGGGACAAGACATTTAGATTTAAACACCACTAGAGTGTGCAATAAAAATAAGAAACAACAACTAAAAAAAACCCTCAAAGACGGTAGAGTGGCGCTTTAAGATGGTGAGCCCGGTTCCTGGGTACCAGGACTTTGATATTCGCTGTACCTCCACTGATTAGTACATCATCGTCTGTTCTACCTATAGGGAATACCCTACTGTTTTGGGAAATCCTTTTAATGAAAGCCAATCTAAGAGTTAAATAAAGCAATCTCCACCTGCATCTCCTTATAAAAAATAGCTATTTGCTATTAAGTGCTGGACTCCCTTAAATTTGGGGAGAGAAATGGGAGGGGCTTAAATGCAAAATGATGTTGCCCCATCTTAGTGAGTAGAATAGCGCCCCCTAGTTGGGCATTAGTAGCACATTGTGGTGACAGTCCGATTCCCTTTAAAATCACTTCTATTTTACCCTTTTCTAGACTTGTTCCTGACTCATTTCCAATATGGCCGCTCCCTGCTCGGTGGAAGACACATCCATAGATACAATTACAGCGCAGCCGGGTGATATTTCTCCGCGGATCGGCTATGTCCATATGCTTCACGGCCCATCTGGAGTTGGATCAGCCCTTCTTGCTCGGCAGGCATATTGTCCCTGTAAATGCACAGCGCTGTCGCCTTTCCCCCGGAGCGGCACAGTGTTACTTAAACCGTACATAACATTAGGAGTCAATGTTATTACACAACACGTAGCGTTATACCACGTCCTTATTACCGTAGCAACATGATATTAGGATCAGATGCGCGGGGAACGCTCAGCATGGTGCAATTATAGACATAATCATAAGCCGTATGCTGCAATGTGCGGCGCAGGAACAGCCAGACATAATTGAATGGTTAATATGGGACCAGCGCAGGGTTAATCAGAGACACAGGACAGACGCCTCGCCGCATAATTATCGCCGGTGCCCGGGGTTCACTGCTAATATGTGCTGCATGTAATGAGTTCAATATACTGTACATAAAATTAATTGTATGGTCGGATATATCAAAATAAAGTGGCCGGATTCCATAACTTCATTAGCCATGTGCAGTGCGCTGCGCAGGAGCAAAGAAGAGCTGAGGCGCTTAAAGAGCAACCGTTGCACCTATGCCAGGAAGCACGGTGCCTCAGTGGTTAGCACTGTACTGTATATAGGGTGGCTCAGTGGGTAGCACTGTACTGTATATAGGGTGGATCAGTGGTTAGCACTGTACTGTATATAGGGTGCCTCAGTGGTTAGCACTGTACTGTATATAGGGTGTCTCAGTGGTTAGCATTGTACTGTATATAGGGTGGCTCAGTGGTAGCACTGTACTGTATATAGGGTGGCTCATGGTTTGCATTGTACTGTATATAGGGTGGCTCAGTGGGTAGCACTGTACTGTATATAGGGTGGCTCAGTGGTTAGCACTGTACTGTATATAGGGTGGATCAGTGGTTAGCACTGTACTGTTATAGGGTGCCTCAGTGGTTAGCATTGTACTGTATATAGGGTGGCTCAGTGGGTAGCACTGTACTGTATATAGGGTGGCTCAGTGGTTAGCACTGTACTGTATATAGGGTGGGATCAGTGGTTAGCATTGTACTGTATATAGGGTGGTTCAGTGGTTAGTATTGTACTGTATATAGGGTGGTTCAGTGAAGTACTGTATATAGGGGGCTCATTGGTTCGCACTGTACTGTATATAGGGTGGCTCAGTGGTTCGCACTGTACTGTATATAGGGTGGCTCGGTGGTTAGCACTGTACTGTATATAGGTGGCTCAGTGGTAGCACTGTACTGTATATAGGGTGGCTCAGTGGTTAGCACTGTACTGTATATAGGGTGGTTCAGTGGTTAGCACTGTACTGTATATAGGGTGGCTCAGTGGGTAGCACTGTACTGTATATAGGGTGGCTCAGTGGGTAGCACTGTACTATATATAGGGTGACTCAGTGGTTAGCACTGTACAGTATATAGGGTGGCTCAGTGGTAGCACTGTACTATATATAGGGTGACTCAGTGGTTAGCACTGTACAGTATATAGGGTGGCTCAGTGGTTAGCACTGTACTGTATATAGGGTGGCTCAGTGGTTAGCATTGTACTGTATATAGGGTGGCTCAGTGGTTAGCAGTGTACTGTATATAGAGTGGCTCAGTGGTTAGCACTGTACTATATGTAGGGTGGCTCAGTGGGTAGCACTGTACTGTATATAGGGTGGATCAGTGGTTAGCATTGTACTGTATATAGGGTGGTTCAGTGGTTAGTATTGTACTGTATATAGGGTGGTTCAGTGATAAGTACTGTATATAGGGGGCTCATTGGTTCGCACTGTACTGTATATAGGGTGGCTCAGTGGTTCGCACTGTACTGTATATAGGGTGGCTCGGTGGTTAGCACTGTACTGTATATAGGGTGGTTCAGTGGTAAGCACTGTACTATATATAGGGCGGCTCAGTGGTTAGCATTGTACTGTATATAGGGTGTCTCAGTGGTTAGCACTGTACTGTATATAGGGTGGCTCAGTGGTTAGCACTGTACTGTATATAGGGTGGCTCAGTGGTTAGCACTGTACTGTATATAGGGTGGCTCAGTGGTTAGAACTGTACTGTATATAGGGTGGCTCAGTGGTTAGCACTGTACTGTATATAGGGTGGATTAGTGGTTAGCACTGTACTGTATATAGGGTGGCTCAGTGGGTAGCACTGTACTGTATATAGGGTGGCTCAGTGGTTAGCACTGTACTGTATATAGGATGGCTCAGTGGTTAGCACTGTACTGTATATAGGGTGGCTCAGTGGTTAGCACTGTACTGTATATAGGGTGGCTCAGTGGTTAGCACTGTACTGTATATAGGATGGCTCAGTGGTTAGCACTGTACTGTATATAGGGTGGCTCAGTGGTTAGCACTGTACTGTATATAGGGTGGCTCAGTGGTTAGCACTGTATTGTATATAGGGTGGTTCAGTGGTTAGTACTGTACTGTATATAGGGTGGCTCAGTGGTTAGTACTGTACTGTATATAGGGTGGCTCAGTGGTTAGCACTGTACTGTATATAGGGTGGCTCAGTGGTTAGCATTGTACTGTGTATAGGGTGGCTCAGTGGTTATTACTGTGCTGTATATAGGGTGGCTCAGTGGTTAGAATGGCACAATGCAGACTTGTAGGAAAAGTGTGATTAGAAAGAAGAATATAATTTTGCTTGTTCCCGGCACTTATTGCTTTATATCAGTAATCATCTCATTGTATATTTTGCACCAGTCTGTCCCATATCTGTCTGTCTGTCTTTGTATCCATCGATCATTTTTTGTGATATGATTACAGTTGTGATGATGACGGCAGTGACTTCTGTCTGCAGCTCGTGCAGTGCCGGGTAATTAAATCTGAATTGTAGAGTAATTAGATGGATATTGATGCATCCGTATAAGATAATTAGATTTACACAGCTGGAGCAGTGCGGAGCGATGGGATAGAGGCAACTGGAGCAGTGCGGGGACAGCGGCACAGTGGGAGCGGAGCAATGAAACGCGTGGGAGACGGGCATAGAGGAGAGGGGCACCCGGAGCAGTGCAAGACAAGAGGGCGAGCCAGAGCATTGCAAGACAAGAGGGCGAGCCAGAGCAGTGCAAGACAAGAGGGCGAGCCAGAGCAGTGCAAGACAAGAGGGCGAGCCAGAGCAGTGCAAGACAAGAGGGCGAGCCAGAGCAGTGCAAGACAAGAGGGCGACCCAGAGCAGTGCAAGACAAGAGGGCGACCCAGAGCACTGCAAGACAAGAGGGCGACCCAGAGCACTGCAAGACAAGAGGGCGACCCAGAGCACTGCAAGACAAGAGGGCGACCCAGAGCACTGCAAGACAAGAGGGCGACCCAGAGCACTGCAAGACAAGAGGGCGATCCAGAGCACTGCAAGACAAGAGGGCGACCCAGAGCAGTGCAAGACAAGAGGGCGACCCAGAGCACTGCAAGACAAGAGGGCGACCCAAAGCACTGCTAGACAAGAGGGCGACCCAGAGCAGTGCAAGACAAGACAGCAACCCAGAGCAGTGCAAGACAAGAGGGCGAGCCAGAGCAGTGCAAGACAAGAGGCCGACCCAGAGCACTGCAAGACAAGAGGGGGAGCCAGAGTATTGCAAGACAAGAGGGGCAGCCAGAGCAATGCAAGACAAGAGGGGCACCCAGACCAGTGCAAGACAAGATGGTGACTCAGAGCAGTGCAAGACAAGAGCAGCGCCCAGAGCAGTGCAAGACAAGAGGGCGACCATGACCAGTGCAAGACAAGAGGGGCACCCAGAGCAGTGCAAGACAAGAGGGCGACCCAGAGCAGTGCAAGACAAGAGGGCGACCCAGAGCAGTGCAAGACAAGAGGGCGACCCAGAGCAGTGCAAGACAAGAGGGCGACCCAGAGCAGTGCAAGACAAGATGGTGACCCAGAGCAGTGCAAGACAAGATGGTGACCCAGAGCAGTGCAAGACAAGAGGGCGACCCAGAGCAGTGCAAGACAAGATGGTGACCCAGAGCAGTGCAAGACAACAGCAGCACCCAGAGCAGTGCAAGACAACAGCAGCACCCAGAGCAGTGCAAGACAGGAGGGGCACCCAGTACAGTGCAAGACAGGAGGGGCACCCAGAGCAGTGCAAGACAAGAGGGGCACCCAAGGCTGTGCAGGCCAATTAGAGAAACATCAATGGAGCAGTGCACTGTAATTAGAAGTATACATTTGTATCACTGGAGCTTTGAATATTACATTTGTATCACTGGAGCAGTGATGGATATATGGGATTCTATCACTGGAGCAGTGAATATTGCATTTGTAGCACTGGAGCTGTGCTGTATACATAGGATTCTATCGCTGGTGCAGTGCAGTAATCAGCCGGTTTGCACTGGAAAGGGAGATCCTGGCCATTATTAGCACCAGCGCCCTGTTAGAGGCTGGTAATCAGGCAGTGTGAGCGGCTGCCGGCGTGCCCTCCCGCTTGTGTATGGAACATTTGGAGAGTTAGCAGAATACCGCAGCTCCCCCCCTCCTGGAGGGCAGAGTCTTCATCACCATCCCTCATCCTTATTCCTAGCACATCCCGGCAGCTGCTGTTCTGCTCCCGGCCCATCTCCTGTCTGAGGCTCAGATCCTTCCATACTGCCAAATATCTGTCTCCTCTCCTCCTCCTCTACACCCCATAGGAACACTTAATCCCTCAATCTCCCAAATATTGCTTATTGAAGACCCCCCCCATCATATTCTATATCTACCATACTAATATACTATTTTCCTGCATCTCCTCTTACGACTATCCTTTCGTTCTAACCTTTCCCATAAATCTTGTCGTAGCAGAAGACCCCGACTGTCTCCTTTTAGAATTAGCCTTTATGTCTTCATTTTTCATTGTAATGAAGCAATGAGTTTTAGGAATCTGATTGTGAAGAGCAGGCACACGTCCTGGGGACCATCAAGGGCTTCAGAAATCACCGTTCGGCTCCTTTCTTTGGTGCAGCACGAATACGAATATCGTAGGGTTCCCTGCAGTCCTATGCAAGTTTAATATTTGCATGATATAGAGCTGAATTTGAGCTATATCCTAGAACCACTGGGCCAACAGATACAAGTGTTACCCCCAAGATCCTTGGAGGGTTATCATGGTCCAATGGTATAACTGGTAAAGAGTTTGTAACACTGCACTACCACCATCATTAAGAGGAACTGCTTGGTTATTTCACATTGGATGACCGACCTATGAGATCATTGATTACCAAAACAACACATGGGAACATTGTAATACCTTACTTCTCCTGTGGGGGAGCTGCAGAGAACATTACTGTCTGGGTTCCCTATGATTTTCAGCTGACCACTGCAGGTCCTACAGAAGACCACTATGGTCAACTTCTCGGCTAAAGACCTATGAACAAGAACATTTTGTCTAACAGGAAGTCAATAGAGCTCCAATGAAGTAGTACATATCTCAACAATGGTTGGTGGGACATCTACCCATCATCTAAATCATTATACACCACTTGCAAAATACTCCAGACCTCTCTGGATGCTCAGGAACATCAACCCTAAAGATGTTCTTTGCAATGGATTGATACGACATTGGGTAGAAAGGGCCACTGTCCTGGATTTAATTGGACATTTGGGTCCTTCTCTTTATGAATTAACCTCTAATCGGTATATAAAAATCAGCAGGACTGTCTATGGCCAATGTCCAGTCAGTACAGACTCTTTATCCATCCATCACATCAATGGGTTGATCTTGGAGTAGCTCAATTCTTGTCAAAACCTACCAAAAAATGGCCATATTCCATTTCCTATATCTATACATTCTTGTCATCCATCAAACCAAAGCCTTTCATTGACCCAATTCTTGCCAAAACCTACAAAAAAATGGCCATTTTCCTGTTTCCATAAGTTCTTGCCATCCATCACACCAAAGGGTTAATCTTGGAGTAGCTCAATTTTTCATTGACCCCAGTTCTTCCAAAAACCTACCCAAAAATGGCCATTTTTCATTTCCCATCTCTATACATTCTCTCCATCTATCATACCAAAAGGTTGATCTGTGTGTACCAAAATCTTTCATTGACCCCAATTCTTGTCAAAACCTACCAATTGCCACTTTCCATTTCCTGTCCCTATATATTCTTGTCACCCATCAAACTAAAGGGTTGTTCTGGGAGTAGCTCAATCTTTCATTGACCCCAATTCTTGCAAAAACCTCCCCCAAAACGGCCATTTTCCATCTATATACATCCTTACCATCCACCAAACCAAAGGGATGGTCTGGGAATAGACAAATCTTTCATTGACCCCAATCCTTGCCAAAGCCAGACAAAAATAGCCATTTTCCATTTCCTGTTTGTATACATTCTTACCATACATCACACCAAAGGGTTGGTCTGGGAGTAGCCCAATCATAGACCCCAATCCTTCCAAAACCCATGAAAGAAATGGGCATTTTACATTTTGTGTTTCTATATATTCTTACCCTCCCTCACACCAAAGGGTTGATCTGGGAGTAGCTCAATCTTTCATTGACGCAAATCCTTGCAAAATCCACCCCCAACTGACCATTTTCCTACTCTCGATTGTATGCATGCTTACAATCCATCAAACCAAAGGATTGCCTAATCTTCTATTGACCCCAATCCTTGCCAAAACCTCCCCAACAAATGACCCCTTTCAATCTCTATATGTTCTCACCAACCAGCAAACCAAATGCAGCCCAATCTTTCATTGACCCAATCCTTGAAAAAAATTGCCATTTTCAATTTCCTGTTCCTACTCCATTCTTACCAAACATCACACCAAAGCAGGGGCGTATCTAGGGGGGTGCAGCCAGACCTTTTGCCCCGTGCGCAACTCAGAGGGGGGGGCACAGGCACCAACACCCCCCTTCCTCCTCACCCAGGGCTGCATTGGTGGCTGAAAGCTGACAGCACCCCCCCCGCCCCGGTCCTCAAACAAGGCTGCAGGAGCGGCGGGGCTGACAGCACAACTTCCCCCCGGTCCTCAACCAAGGCTGCAGGGGCGGCGGGGCGGGCAGCTGACGGCACATTTCCCCCCCGCTCCTCACCTACTCTGGGAGGGGGGTGCCGACATGGATCTTTGCCCCGGGCGCCATGATACCTAGTTACACAGCTGCACCAAAGGGTTAATCTGGAAGTAGCCAAATCTTTCATTGACCCAATCCTTTCAAAAACATCCAGGAAAAATAGACATTTCCCATTTCTCTACATTTTTACCATCCGTTGATTTGGTAGTAGTCCCAAATTTCATTGATCCCAATCCTTGCCAAAACCTACCAAAAATGGCCATTTCCCATTTCTATACATTCATCACACCAAAGGGTTGATCTTAGAGTAGCCCAATCTCTCATTAACCTCAATCCTTGCCAAAATCTCCCTCAAAATGGCCATTTTCCATTTCTATACATGGTCATCACAACATAAGTATAGCCTGTCTCTGTGGATATAGACATTGCTTCCCAGGGCTCATAAGATACAATATTGCAACATAAGTGTCAACACTTTGCCCTATATTGTGTCTCCAGAACAATGGTAGATGTAAGCAGCATTCTAGACCGGTCATAATTCACCAGTACAGTCTGATAAAGTCGATTAATAGTTGTGGAATTTATTTTTTTGGTATCGTCGCAGTATTGACGACGTATTTTTCAGATTCACCCAAGTATATCCACATCTTGTCCTTTCAAAGTGTCCATTTTCATTATCAACATTTGATAGGAGAACGAAAACAAAAATAAACAATTTCTAAGAAACATTGGTGCGAGTTGGTCTGGCTCTTGCAAACAGTACGGTCTGATTATTAAAAGTCGATTAACAGTTTAAGAATAATTTTTTGGTATCATTGCAGTATTGACGATGTATCTTTTAGATTCACCCAAGTGTATCCACTTGTCCTTCCAATGTGTCCATTACTCTGTTTGTCATCATTTGAGGTCAGTGCGGTGATTTTCTTCAACTCAGCGCTTTGTTTGTTCAAGATACAATATTGCAATACAAGTGTCAATGCTTTACCCTATATTGCATCTCTAGAACAATGACAGATGTAAGTAGCATTCTAGACCTGTCATAATTCACCTGTACAGTCTGATTATTAAAGTCGATTAATAGTCGTGGAAACATTTTTTTTGGTATCGTCGCAGTATTGACGACATATTTTTCAGATTCACCCAAGTGTATCCACGTCTTGTCCTTTCAATGTGTCCATTTTCATTATCAACATTTGATAAGAGGAACGAAAACAAAGGAAAATAAACAATAGCAAAGAAACATTGGCGCGCGTTGGTCTGGCTCATGCATCACAATAAGTATAGCTCATCTCTGGCAATAAAGACATTGGCTCACAAGATACAATATTGCAATACAAGTGTCAATGCTTTACCCTATATTGCATCTCTAGAACAATGACAGATGTAAGTAGCATTCTAGACCTGTCATAATTCACCTGTACGGTCTGATTATTAAAGTCGATTAATAGTCGTGGAATCATTTTTTTTGGTATCGTCGCAGTATTGACGACGTATTTTTCAGATTCACCCAAGTGTATCCACGTCTTGTCCTTTCAATGTGTCCATTTTCATTATCAACATTTGATACGAGGAACGAAAACAAAGGAAAATAAACAATAGCAAAGAAACATTGGCGCGAGTTGGTCTGGCTCTTGCAAACAACAGCGTACATGGAGAAAAGTCAGCGTGCACCTTGCTTAGGGCTGTCTAACTCATTCTCATTTTCTGCCTGGCTGACTCTTACTACCCCCAGAGACATAAGGATTCATCCCTAACGTTGACTACCAGAAGAAGCCGCTATCCCATGTCAGCGACCGTCATCCTAGGAATATGTCACTGCGTATGCAAATTGACTCACTCACGTATGCACACAAATTATTTATGCGTTGTCCGGTCGCAGAGAGATCCATTCACTTACTGGGAACCACTGAAGCAAAGACACAATGACATTGAACCTTAGCATATTTGGCAGGCGGACGCGGATGAGGAGTCTGATTCCGTGACTTGGGTGAATCCTTACAGTATTTTTTGTGTGACTGATTGACAGAAGATGAGCCGAGTGAATGACAGATGAGCTCTCATCTCCCCATCAATTAACCCTTCCCCGAGAAACATTTGTACTTGTGTGTGATCAGTCTGTTCTACAAAGGCTCGTTCTCTGCCAATATGACCTAATTTTCCCCCGCTGTCATAGAGATGATACGATTCCCCCCTCACACACAACGATCGCTATTAGCAAAAGGATTTTTACTAACGGGAAAAAAAATACATTACATTTTAAACACCATAATGGAAGCTTTAATGCAGGTGCCAGGTGATTTTGGAACAGTATATCATCCATCAGCTTGAAAGACAACTAAATACTGCTCAAAATGCTAATTCATACATAAAAGGAAGAGGCTAGCATAAAAGCATTTAATAGAGTAGTAATTATATATCCAATACATAGGAGTAGTATTTATAGTTATATTCTTGTATATGGAGTAGTTTATAGTAGTATATCTTACATAGGGACAGTATTATAGTAGTTATATTCTTGTATATAGGAGAGTATTATAGTAGTTATATTCTTGTACATAGGAGCAGTATTATAGTAGTTATATTCTTGTATATAGGGAGCAGTATTATAGTAGTTATATTCTTGTATATAGGAGCAGTATTATAGTAGTTATATTCTTGTACATAGGGGAGTATTATAGTAGTTATATTCTTGTACATAGGGCAGTATTATAGTAGTTATATTCTTGTATATAGGAGCAGTATTATAGTAGTTATATTCCTGTATATAGGGGCAGTATTATAGTAGTTATATTCTTGTATATAGGAGCAGTATTATAGTAGTTATATTCTTGTACATAGGGACAGTATTATAGTAGTTATATTCTTGTACATAGGAGCAGTATTATAGCAGTTATATTATTGTATATAGGGGCAGTATTATAGTAGTTATATTCTTGTACATAGGAGCAGTATTATAGCAGTTATATTCTTGTACATAGGAGCAGTATTATAGTAGTTATATTCTTGTACATAGGGGCAGTATTATAGTAGTTATATTCTTGTATATAGGAGCAGTATTATAGTAGTTATATTCTTGTATATAGGAGCAGTATTATAGTAGTTATATTCTTGTATATAGGAGCAGTATTATAGTAGTTATATTCTTGTATATAGGAGCAGTATTATAGTAGTTATATTCTTGTACATAGGGCAGTATTATAGTAGTTATATTCTTGTACATAGGGGCAGTATTATAGTAGTTATATTCTTGTATATAGGGACAGTATTATAGTAGTTATATTCTTGTATATAGGGGCAGTATTATAGTAGTTATATTCTTGTACATAGGGACAGTATTATAGTAGTTATATTCTTGTACATAGGGGGCAGTATTATAGTAGTTATATTCTTGTATATAGGAGCAGTATTATAGTAGTTATATTCCTGTACATAGGAGCAGTATTATAGTAGTTATATTCTTGTATATAGGGGCAGTATTATAGTAGTTATATTCTTGTATATAGGAGCAGTATTATAGTAGTTATATTCTTGTATATAGGGGGCAGTATTATAGTAGTTATATTCTTGTATATAGGAGCAGTATTATAGTAGTTATATTCTTGTACATAGGGGCAGTATTATAGTAGTTATATTCTTGTATATAGGAGCAGTATTATAGTAGTTATATTCTTGTATATAGGAGCAGTATTATAGTAGTTATATTCTTGTATATAGGAGCAGTATTATAGTAGTTATATTCTTGTATATAGGAGCAGTATTATAGTAGTTATATTCTTGTATATAGGGGCAGTATTATAGTAGTTATATTCTTGTACATAGGAGCAGTATTATAGTAGTTATATTCTTGTATATAGGGGCAGTATTATAGTAGTTATATTCTTGTACATAGGGGCAGTATTATAGTAGTTATATTCTTGTATATAGGGGCAGTATTATAGTAGTTATATTCTTGTACATAGGAGCAGTATTATAGTAGTTATATTCTTGTACATAGGAGCAGTATTATAGTAGTTATATATTCTTGTATATAGGAGCAGTATTATAGTAGTTATATTCTTGTACATAGAGGCAGTATTATAGTAGTTATATTCTTGTATAAAGGAGCAGTATTATAGTAGTTATATTCTTGTACGTAGGGACAGTATTATAGTAGTTATATTCTTGTATATAGGAGCAGTATTATAGTAGTTATATTCTTGTACATAGGGACAGTATTATAGTAGTTATATTCTTGTACAAAGGGCAGTATTATAGTAGTTATATTCTTGTATACATAGGAGCAGTATTATAGTAGTTATATTCTTGTACATAGGGGCAGTATTATAGTAGTTACATTCTTGTATATAGGGGCAGTATTATAGTAGTTATATTCTTGTATATAGGAGCAGTATTATAGTAGTTATATTCTTGTATATAGGGGCAGTATTATAGTAGTTATATTCTTGTACATAGGGCAGTATTATAGTAGTTATATTCTTGTATATAGGGGGCAGTATTATAGTAGTTATATTCTTGTACATAGGAGCAGTATTATAGTAGTTATATTCTTGTACATAGGAGCAGTATTATAGTAGTTATATTCTTGTATATAGGAGCAGTATTATAGTAGTTATATTCTTGTACATAGAGGCAGTATTATAGTAGTTATATATTCTTGTATAAAGGAGCAGTATTATAGTAGTTATATTCTTGTACGTAGGGACAGTATTATAGTAGTTATATTCTTGTATATAGGAGCAGTATTATAGTAGTTATATTCTTGTACATAGGGACAGTATTATAGTAGTTATATTCTTGTACAAAGGGCAGTATTATAGTAGTTATATTCTTGTATACATAGGAGCAGTATTATAGTAGTTATATTCTTGTACATAGGGGCAGTATTATAGTAGTTACATTCTTGTATATAGGGGCAGTATTATAGTAGTTATATTCTTGTACGTAGGGACAGTATTATAGTAGTTTATATTCTTGTATATAGGAGCAGTATTATAGTAGTTATATTCTTGTACATAGGGACAGTATTATAGTAGTTATATTCTTGTACAAAGGGCAGTATTATAGTAGTTATATTCTTGTATACATAGGAGCAGTATTATAGTAGTTATATTCTTGTACATAGGGCAGTATTATAGTAGTTACATTCTTGTATATAGGGCAGTATTATAGTAGTTATATTCTTGTATATAGGGGCAGTATTATAGTAGTTATATTCTTGTATATAGGGGCAGTATTATAGTAGTTATATTCTTGTACATAGGAGCAGTATTATAGTAGTTATATTCTTGTATATAGGAGCAGTATTATAGTAGTTATAGCAGTATTTTTATAATCATCTTTTCTGGTTATCTTACCAAATACAATGAACATTTTTCCTCATCCTAATATCATTCCTATTTTAGATTTTGTGCAGTTTGTAGAGTTGTAGACTTTTTTTTACCATGTCTGGGTCTTGTGATCTTTCTCCTATTTTAAGCTCCTGACAGGAAACCATTAAAATGGAGTTTAAATCTTATTTTATTCCCAGTGGAAACGATGATCGTGTGTACAGTGCTGGACACTACCATCTTCCTGCAGCGTCTTCTATGCGTATTATATCCACTTATAAGCAGGGTTGCACCTGAACCCTTGAGCCTTAAGGCCCAGTTACACAGGGCCGGCTCCAGGTTTCTGTGGGCCCCGGGCGAAAAGGTCTCAGTGGGCCCCCTTTAAGTACATATTGCGAACTATATATATATATATGTATATATATATATTGCCGCACACTTACCGCAAGCCCCATAGACAATGCATGGGGCTTGCCGCAAACGTGCAGCAAGTGCAGCCGCTAGACGGAAAATGCGGCAGATGCAGGTTTTTTTTACCGCAACTGCCACATTTAAAAAAAAAACTCCTATGTGAAGGCAGCCTTACAGGAGCAGTGACTGCCGAATCCAGCAAGAGCTGTTTCTGACAGTGAGTGTATTACACATTGTTAGGAGCGGGCTAAAATGCGATTGCGTTCCTTTGCGCCTTTTAAAAATACCCTTCAAATGCAAAATGTTGCATTTTTGTGCGTCTGAGGATTCTTGGTATATACACAAGCATCCTGAAGCACACAAATAATGCAAGCAGCTCAATGGAGCCGCACTGCCATATGGTGGCACCGCAGCCAAGCGGAGTGTCTGGCCGTCCAGATCTCTCTTCTCCTCACCTTTCTTCTCGCTGCTCCGGTCTCCTCCGGTCGCTCTGCACATATCAGCACAGTGATGACAACATCGTGCCCCGCCATGCTGGGCTGCAGAATGCAGACAGCGGCAGAAGAGACTATGGAGAAGAATGCTGCTGGCAAAGGTGGCTGAGACTATAGGAGCGGAATCCGCGGGGGGCTACCACTGGTACACATACCTCGTACACACACGCTCTTCTCCGTACACCTCGTACACACAGGGCTCTGCTCCGTACACTTCGTACACACGCGGCTCTGCTACGTACACCTCGTACACACGCGGCTCTGCTCCATACACCTCGTACGCACGCGGCTCTGCTCCGTACACCTCGTACACACAGGGCTCTGCTCCGTACACCTCGTACACACAGGGCTCTGCTCCGTACACCTCGTACACACAGGGCTCTGCTCCGTACACCTCGTACACACAGGGCTCTGCTCCGTACACCTCGTACACACAGGGCTCTGCTCCGTACACCTCGTACACACAGGGCTCTGCTCCGTACACCTCGTACACACAGGGCTCTGCTCCGTACACCTCGT
This sequence comes from Allobates femoralis, assembly GCA_033576535.1. Taxonomy (NCBI): domain Eukaryota; kingdom Metazoa; phylum Chordata; class Amphibia; order Anura; family Aromobatidae; genus Allobates; species Allobates femoralis. The sequence continues at coordinate 61,709,549 of JARQOC010000009.1, forward strand.
ACACACAGGGCTCTGCTCCGTACACCTCGCACACACAGGGCTCTGCTCCGTACACCTCGCACACACAGGGCTCTGCTCCGTACACCTCGTACACACAGGGCTCTGCTCCGTACACCTCGCACACACGCGGCTCTGCTCCGTACACCTCGCACACACGCGGCTCTGCTCCGTACACCTCGCACACACTCGGCTCTGCTCCGTACACCTCGTACACACTCGGCTCTGCTCCGTACACCTCGTACACACTCGGCTCTGCTCCGTACACCTCGTACACACTCGGCTCTGCTCCGTACACCTCGTACACACTCGGCTCTGCTCCGTACACCTCGTACACACTCGGCTCTCCTCCGTACACCTCGTACACACTCGGCTCTGCTCCGTACACCTCGTACACACTCGGCTCTGCTCCGTACACCTCGTACACACTCGGCTCTGCTCCGTACACCTCGTACACACTCGGCTCTGCTCCGTACACCTCGTACACACTCGGCTCTGCTCCGTACACCTCGTACACACTCGGCTCTGCTCCGTACACCTCGTACACACTCGGCTCTGCTCCGTACACCTCGTACACACTCGGCTCTGCTCCGTACACCTCGTACACACTCGGCTCTGCTCCGTACACCTCGTACACACGTGGCTCTGCTCCGTACACCTCGTACACATTCGGCTCTGCTCCATACACCTCGTACACACGTGGCTCTGCTCCGTACACCTCGTACACACACGGCTCTGCTCCGTACACCTCGTACACACAGGGCTCTGCTCCGTACACCTCGTACACACACGGCTCTGCTCCGTACACCTCGTACACACACGGCTCTGCTCCGTACACCTCGTACACACTCACCTCTGCTACATTCACACTGTAAATCCCTCCTGACCCCACACATAACCTTCACCTAATTGCCATACACCTAGTACACACTCACCTCTGCTACATTCACACTGTAAGGGCCCCTTTACACGCGGCTACATTTGTAGCTTGTCACCAGGTAACTTACTGGTTGCAGTGAAATCATGGATACATGATTCAATTTGTACACAGCAACAAGATAGAACCATGTATCCATGATTTCACTGCAACCAGTAAGTTACCTGGTGACAAGCTACAAATGTAGCCGTGTGTAAAGGTACCCTAATGGTACCTTTACACGCCGCCACAACAGGATGGATACCAACGGCAACTTCACGTGCACGAGCACGGCCAAACGGTTACAAACGGTAATCGCATCTCCTTTACACGCCGCCACAAGGTGCGCTACGCTACGCTACATCTACAGCTAGCTACATCGCCGGATGTCGCAAGTAGCCGTCTGTAGCTCAGCGTACCTCATTTACACACCGCAATAACAAGCTAATATGGGCGGACCTGGGCCAGGAGGGACAGCACATAGGCGTGCCACAATTGTGGAGTACGAGACGTCCGTACGCTGATAGGACAAAGCAATAATACCATGATTGGCCAGGCATCGCAGGAGGCTGATTAATACATGACGCTCGAGCAATTGTGTAGTGTGACTGGTCAGCTTCTTAAATATGCCGCCCTGTGCAGCGACAACCAATCGCAACGAAGGAGCTTCCTCCAATGATCGCTGAAGGGGCGTGGTATCCCGGAGCCTGGGTCACGCCTTAGCTACATTCCAGCTACATCGCCGGGTGTCCAGAGTTCCCTTCTGTTCCTTCTTTACACGCCGATACAGCTCGCTACAATCGGCGATGTTGCCATATGTTTATGGGCAGTGCACGGATACAGAGGTATCTGTAGCCGGCTGTGTCGTCCCGTCTTCAGACGCCGCTACTACGGGTGATATTGGCGCGACAAGCTACATTTGTAGCCTGTAGCGGGTTGTATGCATCCTGTTGTGGCGGCGTGTAAAGGTACCATAAATGCCTCCTGACCACACACAAACTTCACCTTATTTGAGCATCATTGATGGCCAGCACAGTCCTGGATACACTGAGGAGCTGATCATGAGACCCCTGACTCCTCCCCTCCATGTGACATCATCGCAGGTCCTGTAAGCACAGAGTGTGTGCAGCTCTGTCGGCTCCCGTGGAGGGGGGAGGAGGGAGACCTCCGGTGCTGCAGCCTGCAGGAGCCTGAAAATGACCCCCAGCTGCCCCCTGGATATGGCTCTGGCTGTGGGGGCAGTGCTCAGGGGCCCCTGAGGCTAGGGTCACACTTGCATTGTGACCCTAGCCTTATGCAAGTATTGTATGTTGCAACGCTGCTATGCGCTGGAGGCAGCCCATAGAAACCCGACGTTTACCGTGACAACCACTGGTTGTCAATGTAAACTGCGGGTTTCTATGGGCTCAGTTGCTGGCAGCGCATAGCGTTAAACGCTCTGCGCTGCAGCAGACAATACTTGCATCAGGCTAGGGTCACAACACAAGTGTGACCCTAGCCCTCAGGGGCCCGGTGGGCCCCCTCCAAGCCGTCGGGCCCCGGCACTTGCCCGGGTACGCCGGGTGCTGACGCCGGCCCTGCAGTTACACACACAGATAATTGTGCAGAGATTGTTTGCAATTCTCTGGTTGCAGTGAAATCATGGACACATTGTTACATTTGTACACAGCCACAAAATAGAACAATGTGTCCATGATTTCACTGCAACCAGAGATCTGTGACCAATATCTGCACAATTATCTGTGTGTGTAACTGGGCCTTTAGAGGGTCAGAAACTCTTTAGACCATGTGGGAACGCAATTATTATTTAAAGATCGGCAGCAATGGGGGCCAAGTGGTAGATTTGTAATGGGGTCCCTGATCTTCACAATGCGCCATAAGCCTACCTTCTGTACATTACATCCAATTGCAACATATCTTGTTGAAACATTGAGTCCAAAAAGAATATACACACTCAACATGAGCCTTCACTAAGGGTACTATTACAAGTCGCAACATTGTATGAAATTTCACTTGCAATTTGCTGGTTACAGTGAAATCATGGACACATTGTTACATTCTGTTGACATGTACAAATAGAACAATGTGTCCATGATTTCCCTGCAACCAGCAAATTGTAAGTGAAATTGCATGCAATGTTGTGACGTGTAACGGTACCCTAAGGGATTATTCGTACAGATGTGTGGCCGCCTTTGCATTGTCTCAGATCCACTTTTTGGCAGAAAGCCTATTTGCTGAGCCCAACTGAATGCAGAGCTGTCAATCACTTCCATTCTCCAGAAACCCATGCATCATAAGATGGAGCGGATGACCGAAGTTGATTGACAGCAATGCTTGACATCTTCATGACTCTGCATCCCATAAAGTGCTCTTAGTGAGACAGTTTCCAATTCTATCGGACAGTAATTTCCATTTTTTCGACCGGGACGCCATTCCTTGCCGTCCATCTCAAATGTAAATTGTAAAGGACTTCACCCTACTCGGATCAATGATCACCTAAGATACAGTGACAACACAGGAGGTCAATAGGAGAAAAGCTATGGGCAAATCACCAATGAAGTCTCTGGACGAGGTCTTCACATTAAGGAACATTTCACTGGTGATGAAGACACGGCTCCTACATAGTGTGGTCTATTCTGTAGTAACATGGAGTGAAACATGGGTGATAAAGGAGCAAGACAGCAGTAGAATCAATGCCTCCAAAATGTGGAGCTGGAGAAGGATGTTATCAATACCATGGATGACAAGAAGAACAAGAATCAACCAGACATGTCACTGGAAGAAAGGATCACCAAGCTACAACTTGTCTTCACATCATATGAAGAGACAAATCATTGGAGAAGGACATCATGGTCAGAAAAATAGATGGAACAAAGTGAAAAGGAATATCAGCAACCAGACGGCTTGATATCATTAAGATAACTGTGGACAAGACCCTGGTGGACCAATTTAGGCTTGGAGAAGACCCTGGTGGACCTATCTAGGCTTGCAAAAGACCCTGGTGGACCAATTTAGGCTTGCAAAAGACCCTGGTGGCCCATTTTAGGCTTACAAAAGACCCTGGTGGACCTATCTAGGCTTGGAGAAGACCATGGTGGACCTATCTAGGCTTGGAGAAGACCATGCTGGACCTATCTAGGCTTGGAGAAGACCATGCTGGACCTATCTAGGCTTGGAGTAGACCATGGTGAACCTACCTAGGCTTGGAGAAGACCATGGTGGACCTATCTAGGCTTGGAGAAGACCATGGTGGACCTATCTAGGCTTGGAGAAGACCATGGTGGACCTATCTAGGCTTGGAGAAGACCATGGTGGACCTATCTAGGCTTGGAGAAGACCATGGTGGACCCATCTAGGCTTGGAGAAGACCATGGTGGACCTATCTAGGCTTGGAGAAGATCATGGTGGACCTATATAGACTTGGAGAAGACCATGGTGGACCTATCTAGGCTTGGAGAAGACCATGGTGGACCTATCTAGGCTTGAAGAAGACCCTGGTGGATGTATCTAGGCTTGGAGAAGACCATGGTGGACCTATCTAGGCTTGGAGAAGACCATGGTGGACTTATCTAGGCTTGGAGAAGACCGTGGTGGACCCATCTAAGCTACACAAGATCAGAACGTTTATCCATCAAGTTACAATAGCTTTAGATCAAGCTTTAGGCCGGTAAAAATAATTAATTTTTTTACATCAATAGGAAGAAGGAAGAACAAAATATGAAAAACCTTACAATTCAAGACCTATCATGAACGAGAGACATGGGCAGAATGCCAAGGAACTACTTTCAGCTCGAGATGTTGGCACTTATCTTTTCTCCATTGGGTTTGTGCTGAAGTAAGAAGTTTTCCATAGATTCGATATTTATTCTGCAAGTGTAGAAAAAGAAGGATTGGCGCCGGAGTCTCACGACGAGGTGTGAAGAGATAATTACGGAAGCTTCGGTAAAGCTGTAAAGGCTTCGCTCTTGACTTCATACTTCTTACACAATTGGTCAAGACTTGGCTTAATAGGCCAAGGAGCCCACACTTGTTTCTCGAGCCTTTGGATTTTGGCTTTGCCGGGTCTGTTTGCAAGAAGGTTTCACGCTGCGCCTGCCTTACTACCGCCGATACCCTTTCCTTTTCATCCTGCCCTATTGATTTCCCTGCTGTGTAGTTAAAGTTTCCTAGCTTGAGATTTGCCGCAATCAGCACTTCCTAAGCCTCCCTAGGGAAATACTTACAGATTTCTACCTCAAAAGTATTATTGTTCGGGAAACTGGGTGCAGATAGAAGCTTCCTTAATATCATATACCTTAATTGCAGAGGATGGAATAGAATTCCTTGGGGGGAAAAGAAGAAAACAGTTTTCAAGCAACAGATCCTTTGAAGTTGTACTTAAAGGGAACTAGACAGTGGCAGCAACTGCTATATACATGATGGGGGTCATTGTGGTAGAAGGTAAAATGGGCATCCAATACAATAATTACAGGGGGGCTCGAGCCTACAAAAAATATAAAAAAATGCAGGTATGTAAACAGCCAGCCCATACAACCCATCTAAAGGTTCCAGAAATGATTGACATTTTACCAATTACCAACAATAATACGGTGGAAACAAAGTATTCAGACCCTTTACATTTTTCACCCTTTGTTTCATTGCAGCCAACCACTTGGTCATAAGTATTCAGCCCCTTTGCTCAGTATTGATGATAAGTATTCAGCCCCTTTGCTCAGTATTGATGATAAGTATTCAGCCCCTTTGTTCAGTATTGATGATAGGTATTCAGCCCCTTTGCTCAGTATTGATGATAGGTATTCAGCCCCTTTGCTCAGTATTGATGATAGGTATTCAGCCCCTTTGCTCAGTATTGGTGATAAGTATTCAGCCCCTTTGCTCAGTATTGGTGATAAGTATTCAGCCCCTTTGCTCAGTGTTGATAGTATTCAAGCCCTTTGCTCAGGTTGATGATAAATAATTCAGCCCCTTTGCTCAGTATTGATGTAAGTAATTACAGCCACCTTTGCTCAGTTATTTATGATAATATTCAATTCCCCTTTGCGTCAGTATTGATTAAGTATTCAGCCCTTTGCTCAGTAATTGTGATAAGTATTCAGCCCCTTTGCTCAGTATTGATGATAAGTATTCAGCCCCTTTGCTCAGTATTGATGATAAGTATTCAGCCCCTTTGCTCAGTATTGATGATAAGTATTCAGCCCCTTTGCTCAGTATTGATAAGTATTCAGCCCCTTTGCTCAGTATTGGTGATAAGTATTCAGCCCCTTTGCTCAGTATTGATGATAAGTATTCAGCCCCTTTGCTCAGTATTGATGATAAGTATTCAGCCCCTTTGCTCAGTATTGATGATAAGTATTCAGCCCCTTTCTCAGTATTGATGATAAGTATTCAGCCCCTTTGCTCAGTATTGAGTATTTGCACCTTTAGAGCTCGTGCAGCCATGAGTCTTCTTGGGAATGATGCAGTTTTCCCCCCTGGATTTGGGGATCCTCTCTTCTTCTTGCAGATCCTCTCCAGTCCGTCAGGTTGGATGGTGAATGTTGGTGGAGCCATTTTCAGGTCTCTCCAGAGATGCTCATTGGGTTTAGGTCAGGGCTCTGGCTGGGCCGGTCAGGAATGGTCACAGAGTTGTTGTGAAGCCGCTCCTTTGTTATTTTAGCTGTGGCTTAGGGTCATTGTCTTGTTGGAAGGTGAATCTTCGGCCAAGTCTGAGGTCTGGAGCTCTGGAAGAGGTTTTCATCCAGGATATCTCTGTACTTGGCCACATTCATGTTTCCTTCAATTGTAAACAGTCGTCCTGTCCCTGCAGCTGAAAAACACCCCCATAGTATGATGCTGCCTCCACCATGTCTCACTGTTGGGATTGTGTTGGGCAGGTGATGAGCAGTGCCTGGTTTTCTCCACACATATCGCTTATAATTATCACCAAAAAGTTCTATCATCATCTCATCAGACCAGAGAATCTTATTTCTCATAGTCTGGGAATCCTTCATATGTGTTTTTTTGGAGACTATTTGGGCTTTCATATGTCTTGCACAGAGGAGAGGCGTCGTCAGGCCACTCTGCCATAAAGGCCTGACTGTAGAGGGTGGCAGTGATAGTTGACTTCGTGGAACTTTGTCCCATCTCCCTACTGTATCTCTGGAGCTCAGCCATAGTGATCTTGGGGTTTTTCTTTACCTCTCTCACCAAGGCTCTTCTCCCATGTTTGCTCAGTTTGGCTGGACAGTCAGGTCTAGGAAGACTTCTGCTGGTCCCAATCTTCTTCCATTTATGGATTATGGAGGCCCCTGTGCTCTTAGGAACCTTGAGTACTGCAGAAATTCTTTAGTAACCTTTGCCAGATCTGTGCCTTGTCACAATTCTGTCTCTGAGCTGCTTGGGCAGTTCCTTTGACCTCATGATTCTCATTTGGTCTGACATGCACTGTGAGCTGTGAGGTCTTATATAGATAGGTGTGTGTCTTTCCAAATCAAGTCCTCTCAGTTTAATTAAACACAGCTGGACTCCAGTGAAGGAGTAGAAACATCTCAAGGAGGATCACAAGGAAATGGACAACATGTGACTTAAATATGAGTGTCTGAGCAAAGGGGCTGAACACTTATAACCATGGGAGATTTCAGTTTTTCTCTTTTAACAAATTTGCATAAATTTCTACATTTATGTTTTTTCAGTCAAGATGGGGTGCAGAGTATGCATTAATGAGAAAAAAATGACTGCAATGAAAGAAAGTGAAAAATTTAAATGGGTCTGAATACTTTTCTTATGCATTGTAAATCACACAGAACTCAATACATTATAGCTGCACTACCCTGTCCGGCCACACGGTGTGCTGTTCAGAGCAAAATGTTTACCATAGATGCCAACAACCATAGCATAGATTTTTTTTGCACTTAACTAAAAGAGGTTTTCATCTCTGATGAATTAGGAGTTGTGACAAGATGCAATGCAACAAATAGAGGGTACGTAGTTTAAGCAATCAGCCAATATAACCTCTCATCTCAGGAACATGGTTCATTTAAGTGAACCCATCTACAGTTTTCCAGAAATCATTGACATTTTACCAATTACCACCAGTAATAAGTCACATAGAACTCAATACATTTTATCTGCACTACTCTCTCTGGCCACACGGTGTGCTGTATCAAGGAATATCTTGACCATAGACGCCTACAATCACAGTATAGATTTTTTTCAACCTAATTAACTAAAGAGGTTTCCATCTCTGATGAATGATGAGTCGCCACAAGATACAATGCAACAAGATCACAGAAAAGGTCAACAATATTTATAATTTTTATTGTTCAACTCTTCAAATTCCAGGCAGAATGTCATATCCGCGTGATAAAATAAACCAGAATAGCAACAGTAACTAGCCTTTAGACCCGCCAGATAGCAGAGGTGATAAATTTAATTCCACATGGCTTCATATTTGTCAACTTGGAAGGGGTAATACAATAAAAATCTAAGGAAGCCGTTATTGGTTGAAAAGTAGCATGGAAGTCGATAGATTTTTCACTTACTTTATAGTTTGATTTAGGTTTTATTGCATTTCTCCTTCAGACAGGAGAGACATTTTCAAAGTCACAAACAAAAGATTCATTTGGGAAATGGAGACGACCTACAGTATCTAGATAGGCATGTACAGTGTCCAACCAAAGTACCGCCAACCCTATCCTTACCTATCAAGTATTAGGTTACTCCTCAAAATGTAAATGGGGAAAAGTGGGTAGTTGTCCAGATGTAGCTGATTGGGGGCACAGCAGCGGTGGAGTTGGGTCACAGGAGGCAGGGTTGGCGCTGCGGGAAGCCACCAGCGGTGCCAGGAGTGGGGTTATGCTATAGGACCCAAGTTGGGAGTAGGTAGAGTCCCGGTGGCACGAGGCAGGAGCCATTGATCTCCCAGCAGTGGTCTTCATGGAAGGGTCAGCAGTGCGGGCTTCAGGAAAATGGTGCCAGAGGCGATCACCTCCAGTCCAATGCCCTTTTCCTAAAGCCCACTGCCAAGAGATCAATGGCTCCTGCCTTGCACCGCTGACGGTGGGCTTCAGGAAAATGTCACCAGAGGCGATCACCTCCAGTCCAGTGCCCTTTTCCTAAAGCCCGCTGCAGAGAGATCAATGGCTCCTGCCTTGCATCGCTGACAGTGGGCTTCAGGAAAATGGTGCCAGAGGCAACCACCTCCAGTCCAGTGCCCTTTTCCTAAAGCCCACTGCCAAGAGATCAATGGCTCCTGCCTTGCACCACTGACAGTGGACTTCAGGAAAATGGTGCCAGAGGTGATCACCTCCAATCCAGTGCCCTTTTCCTAAAGCCCGCTGACTGGAGATCAATGGCTCCTGCCTTGCACCACTGACAGTGGGCTTCAGGAAAATGGCACCAGAGACAATCACCTCCAGTCGTGTGCCCTCTTCCTAAAGCCCGCTGCAGGGAGATCAATGGCTCCTGCCTTGCATCGCTGACAGTCGCCTGCAGGAAAATGGTGCCAGAGGCAACGCATGTGAAGATTTAGATCTTTGCTCAATGATGAACCAAGCTCTAAATCTGCGCATGTGCTGCCTGTGGCGCCATTGTCCTGAACCTCGTACTGCCAACATTTCCCTGAAGCCCACTGCCAAGAAATTAATGGCTCCTTTCCTCACACCAAGACTCCCCTCCATTCCCAGCTCAGGGCACACGGCATGGTCCCACTCCTGCGTCACCGCTCCACTGCCGCCACCGCCTCACCGGGAAGCCAAATTCGTGCTATAACACCAAACTATTTTCACATTAACATTTTTCTTCCTATTCTCTTCATTTAAATTTGGGGCGAGTCTTATGGTCAAATTCTTCTGGTAGACCGCAAAATATGACACATGGTGTACCCATAGGCAAGATTCACCTAACCCTCTCCAATATTTAGAAAGACTGTGCAACATTTTGGAAATAGATCATGGATACCCATTGTCTGGTGAAATTAGAATGGAATGTTTTTTGATTTCAGGCCAACTTGGAATTGTTAGACTGTCTTCAGGAGCTCGAGGGAGATTAAAATTTGGATTGGTGCCAAGAACAAGAGAAGATTTTTTTTCTCTGAACTAAGGGCTACTACAATTGACCTTCCCATTTTTGGTGGCCCTTTCATAATGCCACCATTGAAATACTGCAAAATGTTCTAAACGGCCATCATAAGATTATTAAAAAATATATTTATAATCTTTATATCGAATCAGGGTTGTGGAGTCTAGGTCGGAGTCCACTTTGGGTGGGCTCGGAGTCCACTTTGGCGGGGCTCGGAGTCCACTTTGGCGGGGCCGGAGTCCACTTTGGCGGGGCTACGGAGTCCACTTTGGCGGGGCACGGAGTCCACTTTGGCGGGGCTCGGAGTCCACTTTGGCGGGGCTCGGAGTCCACTTTGGCGGGGCTCGGAGTCCTCTTTGGCGGGGCTCGGAGTCCCTTTGGCGGGGCACGGAGTCCCTTTGGCGGGGCTCGGAGTCCACTTTGGCGGGGCACGGAGTCCTCTTTGGCGGGGCTACGGAGTCCACTTGCGGTGGATCTTGGCGGGCTCGGTGTCCACTTTGGAGGGCTTCGGAGTCTACTTTGGGGGGCTCGGAGTCCATCTTGGAGGGGCTCGGAGTCCACTTTGGCGGGCTCGGAGTCCCTTTGGGGGGCTCGGAGTCCCTTTGGCGGGGCTCGGTGTCCCTTTGGCGGGCTCGGTGTCCACTTTGGCGGGCTCGGGTCCCTTTGGCGGGCCGGTGTCCACTTTGGCGGGCTCGGAGTCCACTTTGGCGGGGCTCGGAGTCCTCTTTGGCGGGGCTCGGAGTCCACTTTCGGGGGTCGGTGTCCTCTTCGGCGGGTTCGGTGTCCACTTTCGCAGGGCTCGGAGTTCCACTTGTGCAGGGCTCGGAGTCCACTTGCGGGCTGGAGTCCCTTCTGCAGGGCTTCGGAGTCCACTTTGGGTGCTCGGAGTCATTCAGGGAAATTGGAGTCCTTTGTGGCTTACCAACTCCACAGCTTGATTACAGACCATAAATTGCAACAAGAATACAACATTCTTACAGTATGTGAATAAATCATAGCAAAATGTAGGAATAACACTTCTTTTGATGGTGGATCCTTTCTTGTTTTTGGTCTTCGCTCAAAGACCTTTGTTGGGTGACAAGAGAATAGTATTGCAGTCATCCAACTTTTCCATAAAATGGAGCCTTGTAGGATAGATAAGGATCACAGAGGGTTTTATTACCCGTAGAAGCATCTTAGTCATGAAAGACCCTGACTGAGTAACATAAGAAGAACCTCAATCTACCAAAATGTGCCACCAGTGATGTCATCCTGTAGATGGAGCAGAATACAGTAAACTATGTATTAGATGGCGACATCGCCCACAGAAAAAAATGGTCAAAGATCTTCAATGAGTAAGCTAAATAGAAGAACTTCACTCTACAAAAGGTAAATAGCTCAATGCCATCACCACATAAAGAATGTTGGAGTCAAAGGCTTATTGATTGAGGTCTTCTCATTAACTTACTCAAAGAGGACTACCACAAATGCTTATAGATGGAGAAGGATAATGGAGGATGGGATCATACAAATGGTTTTCGGTCATTGAAGACCTTCATTGAGTAAGTCAGTCAACCTATCAGTAATGATCACTCCCAAAGCCATAGATGGGGCAGTGTAGAGCAGATAAGAGTAATGGAAGTTGATCTCATCCATATGGTCTTTTAGTCATCACCTTCAGTGAATAGACTAGAAAATAGAACCTCAGTCTAATACAGGAGAGATGTTCATTTTGGACAAATACAACATATGAATTCAGCAGCACGTCTCCGTTTATCTGGGTGATGAACGGTCAAGAATTATCTTTAAACTGGCATTAATGATCCAATCACTTGTTGGAGTGTTTAAGCTCATTTGTTGTATAAACACGGAAATGTTTCAAGGGGTCAATAATCAGATACTAGAGTATCATGGAGCACAATATTAACTTTCAAGAGCAGGATCGTGGAGGGTGGTGTCAACTATGAAGAGGAGGGAAAGGTCTTGGAGGGTGTTATCAACTATGAAGAGGAAAGAATAATTATGGAGGGTGGTATCAACTATAAGAGGAGTGAAGGATTACGAAGGGTGGCATCAACTACGAAGAGGAGAGAAGAATCATGAAGGGTGCATCAGCTTTGAAGAGTAGAGAAGGATCAAGGAGGGTGGTGTCAACTATGAAGAGGGGTGAAGAACTAAGAAGGGCGTCAACAACTATGAAGAGGAGTGAAGGATTACGAAGGGTGGTATCAACTATGAAGAGGAGAGAAGAATCATGAAGAGTGGCATCAGCTTTGAAGAGGAGAAGGATCAAGGAGGCTGGTGTCAACTTTGAAGAGGGAGAAGGATCAAGGCCATCATGACTTGAGATCATTAAAAAATATATTATAATATTTATATCAAAATCAGGGTTGAGGAGTCGTAGAGTCGGAGTCCACGGAGTCCACTTTGGTATCAACTACGAAGAGGAGAGAAGAATCATGAAGGGTGGCTTCAGCTTTGAAGAGGGAGAAGGATCAAGGAGGGTGGTATCAACTAAGAAGAAGAGTGAATGATTGAGAAGGGTAGCATCAACTATGAAGAGGAGAGAAGGATCATGGAGGGTGGTATCAACTATGAAGAGGAAAAGAGGAATGAAGGATTGAGAAGGGTAGCATCAACTATGAAGAGGAGAGAAGGGTCATGGAGGATGATATCAACTATGAAGAGGAATGAAGGATTGAGAAGGGTAGCATCAACTATGAAGAGGAGAGAAGGATCATGGAGGGTGGTATCAACTAAGAAGAAGAGTGAAGGATTGAGAAAAGTGGCAGCAACTATGAAGAGGAGAGAAGGATCAAGGAGGGCGGCATCATCTATAAAGAGAAGACAATGATCAAGGATGTGGTATTAACTTTGAAGAGGAGAGAATAATTATGGAGGTTGGTATCAACTATAAAGAGGAAATAAGGATCATGGGGGGCCGCTATCAGCTTTGAAGAGGAAAGAATAATTATGGGGGGGTGGTATCAACTATAAAGAGGAAATAAAGATCATGGGGGGGCGCTATCAGCTTTGAAGAGGAAAGAATAATTATGGGGGGGTGGTATTAACTACGAAGAGAAAAGGATTATTGGAGAGTGGCATCAAGTTAAGTTTGAAGAGAAGACAAGGGTCAAGGAGGGTGGTATGCTCCCATGATTCTACTCTCTTCAACTATGAAGAGGAGAGAAGGATTATGGAGGCTTGTATCAATTTAGAAGAGAGAGAAACATCATGGAAAGTTTAAAACTTATTTTGGGTTACTTAATATCTACATTACGTAAATCAAAGAGAACAACTGTGGACTACTTACTAAGGTTGACCACCACCACCAATGTGATAGTGTCATACATGGAATTCTAAGAGCAACAGACAAATGATATCCATGTTTCTTGGTACTTTGGTCCCCTAGTGGTTTTATGTTATGGTTCACACAGATTATCTAATGAAATACAATTCCACCAATATGGAGTTGGGGTGGGGGATGGTGGTGGCGTTAACTCCACATCCTAAAGTCAGCTGAAAGCAGAATGGTGTTTTTATCCCCATACAACATTTTGGCGCGGCGTTCCGAGTGCCCTTCAGGGTTTGGTTGAGCACAGCGGTGTCTCGTCTTTATACATTGTGACACAGATGTATGCATATAGGATTCACTATTTATTTTCGCCGTTCCGGTTCTGTAAGATGTGCATTTTTTCTGAGGCGTAGAATTAGACGAAAGAAATTGCAGGCTTTACTCTGGCCTCATAAATTCTCTTCTCTAAGGCTCGATCGCTTCGGGTAGAGTCAGAAATACATCATTTGACATTTCTAGGACTAACCAGCAAATGTGACAGCGTGGCGGCAGCAGCAGACAATGAAGCCCCCAGGACTGGATGGCCGAGGGGGGACAGTCCGGGGATCTGAGGCTGCTGCCACCTCTGGAGCCGAACGGCTTTGAAAATCATATGATTAGGCGCAACGCTCCCTTCTGAGCCGGAGAGTGAGGACATGAATAATAAAAACCTCAAGCCTCATCCGCAGACAACCGAGCTGGTAAACAGGTCAGGCCCGTAACCCCTTCCCTCCCCGGAGAGACCACCGTCTCAAGGGTCCTATTCCCACCAGCGCTTCCAAAACTCCCTCCGCCTAATCGCTCACAAGAGGCGCATCTAAACCTGTCGTAATTTAATTCAATTGAGACATATAATGAGCAAAGATATTGAATGGCCTGTAATGGAATCATCTCATGTTTAATATATTCCTCTAAAAGGACCATAAACAGATACAGAATCACTTATACCGAAGAGCGGGTACGGATGGCAGGAGATGCCAAACTGGGCGCTTTTTATTTTGGGCAATATTGTAACTGGGATCTTTGTGTTGCTTAACCATGATTAAGGCATAGCCGAAACGCGTCAGTTTTTAGATTATTTTTCTTGAGGTTTTCGGTTTGTTTAGGGCTTTTTATATTGGCCAAAATTGTGATTGGGGTTTGTATGGTGCTTAATGATGGTTAAGGTATAGCTTACGTTTTTTTTTTGAAGGGGGGGTGGAGTTGACTCTTGATTTTATGTTTTCGGTCCGTTACCACTTTTTACATTGGGCAATATTGTGATTGGGATCTTTCTGGTGCTTACCCATGATTATGACACAGCCGAAACGCGTTGGCTTTTACGGGATTCCTTTAATACTGATGTTTCCGGTTCGATTAGCACTTTTTATATTTTACATTATTGGGATCTTTTTGAAGAGAGTAGAGGGGGTGTTCCTTGATTTTTTTTTTTCGGTCCGTTAGTGCTTTTTATATTGGGCAATGTTGTGATTGGGAGCTCTCCGATGCTTAATCATGATTAAGACATGGCTGAAATGCGTTGGTTTTTAGGAGTTGTCTGATGTTTTCGGTCCGTTTGCGCTTTTATGTTGGGCAATATTGTCATTGGGATCTTTTTGTTGCTTAACCATAATTAAGGCATAATCAAATCGCGTGTTTTTTTTTGGGGGGGGGGAGGTCTTGATTTTTTTCAGTCTGATTAGCGCTTTTTATATTGGGCAATATTTAGATTGGGATCCTTGCGGTGCTTAACCATGATTAAGGCATAGCCGAAACATGTCGGTTGTTAGGATTTTTTTTCCTTGATTTTTTTCTGATGTTTTCGATCTGATTTTACTACGTTTTTATCTTGAATTCCTTAAAAGATCTGCTTTTATACATCTATTCTACCGGCTTTCTTCGGGCCACTGAATTGTTCTCGGCTACTGCATTGTGATACACAGCCCAGACCTTGACTTCTATGCGGACACAAGAAGCCTCCCGCTAGGATGGATCGGTGAGCGGACAATATGATTTTTCATTTTTTCTCCAATATGAGATAGTTTTCTTTTACCAATTTTCCAGTAGACCCATCATGTCGATGTGAAAGCTCCAAAGGGGCCCCCAATTTTTGCAATACTTTAATGGCATTAGTCATTTTCTGTAGACCAAAGGGACTTTTGGGGGCCCATAGGCTTTAAGGCCTGGGAACAACTGCAAACCCTGCACCTGTTGTAGGTTCACCCTGGTTTAGTTGGTATATCTGGTGCTACGTCTTGGACGCCCATGCCGTTGTGTGTCCATGTTCTTTGTTCTCAAGAAGAGGCCATACTAAAACTTTTGGGCTTAGGCTCAACAGCAAGGAACATCATCCTACCAAATCCATCTGTGCAACGTAGCGTCACCATTGTAGAACTCTGTTTTTTCTGTATCGGCCCAGTTGCAGAATTGCGGCATGTCTTGGGCAGCTTTCACAATCTGCGGCAAGTGTGCAGCCAATTCAACAGATTTGGTAACGAGACTGTGTCACAATATGCAATGATGCAATGTATCTCTGCTCTTTCAGTGTCACCCTAGTCCTAGAGTTATTCCCAATTCCCATCATAGTACGTTATGACAAGATCACTAATCTCTGGGAGTTTGGGATATAAAATGTCCAATTACAATGGAATGAAGGCTATAAATGCTGCATTCATTGTCTATGGGAGTGCTGGAGAAAGGTAAGTGCAGCTCTCCAATAATGAATGGAGAGGTAGCCAGCACTGCACTCTAAGGGTGCCGTCACACCTGGAGACGGCATCATCGATGTCTTAGGTGATGTAGGGGCATGGCCTATCGGCGCCGATATCACCCCTGCGTCGCCTAATGTAATGTTAAGGGGCAATGTTGGCACCTCTGAGTGCTCGCCTGGTTTCACATCAGTGATGTGAAACCAGGCGGCCGATCTGGGGTGATGTGTCCACACCGCCCCATGTAAACGGCCACCGGCGACCTGACAGGTGATGGGAGATTAAGACTCCCATTGTACTGCATCGCTGCTGGGGTTTTGAGACACCCCAGCGGCGATGCCGCCTGTCAGCTCACCGGGGCATCGCCGGAGGTGTCTCCCGGGTAAACGCTGGCAGGGTGCCAAAAACGTGCGCGCTCCCACCCGTCGACCGCCATCTCTGATGCCGTCGCCAGGTGTGACGGCACTCTAAGGCTAAGTTCTCATGTCCAGTAATCATCAATTAGAATGGATCCAGCAGCGATCCGTTGGCTAAAAAGTGGTGAAATCAATACCGAAAACCAAAAAACGGATAGTTTTTCAAATGAAAGAAAAACGAATCCCTAATTACCTGATCCATTTTGTACAGACTTCAATGTCAACCAAACACATCATGCAAAAATCAACTATCAAAATGGACAAAAAAGTTGTCGTAGATCAGATCCAGCAACAATCTGGTTTTACAATCGGATGGTAGGGCATGTAACCTCAGCCTAGGACAGTGTTTCTCAACTCCAGTCCTCAGGACCCACCAACAGTTCAGGTTTTCAGGATTTCCTTAGTTTTGCACAGGTGATAATATAAATCACCTGCACTACTGATGATTCTAATACTAAGGAAATCCTAAAAACTTGCACTGTTGGTGGCTTCTGAGGACTGGAGTTGAGGAACAATGGCTTAGAACATCCTGCCGGGATGGATGTAACCCTATAAGTCACCGTCTCTAAACTTCTACCTGAGCAATCAAGATCTATTTTGTTCCTAAAGTGTTTGGGATGTCCCATCTTGCACCCTCACAGTGATTCTTCTCTTCCATCTACCCTGACCTTCTTGGTCATCATATTGATAAAACTCTTTTTGCTTAACCCATTTCGATTCCTCTTCCTGTCAGCTGAATATGCTGAACTCTAGGAAACCTGCACAACTTTTAGACAAATGTGCTATATATAGGGTTATAGGGCAAATATCAGTTGTTTTTAGGTTGTCCACTCCTCAGTTTAGTCCAACCCAAGCCCCTTGCATCCTACCCAAAAGGGATTTCACGTTTTGGTTGGCATTGCTCTAAAAACTATTTTCTCTCTTCAACTGGTAATCTCAACCCCATTCCCATAGGAGAGAACATAACTCAACAAATCAACTTTACAAACTGACCATTTTATCACAAAAACAATATTGTTGCTATAAGATGAAGATGAACTCTACAGTCTGTTATGTCAAACTTACACTTTACAAATCCATTTAGCATCATATGACTTAGGGGACCCCATATGTATTATATTGTGGAGACAGGGTGCCCAGTCTTTGGGGGGAAGGTCTACTGTACTTGCAAATGCCTCAGATTTCATCCAGATACAAAAAAAAATATGGCATGGTTCCAAAAAGCCATGGGATGCTCCATTGGACACCAACGTCTAGGGGACAAAATAGCAATGTTGCCCTTGGTTTCAGTAGCTAATAAGAGGTGAAGGCAGTATAGTCGTTCTCCAAACTTTATGACCTACTTAATGCAACTCCGCAACATCCAAACAAGAAAAAGCACAAAACAATTCTGCCTGAAAATATCTATTTCAAAACTCATCACAAAATCAATTTTATGATTACAAAATGATTGGATTTTCATCAAGTAATGAGACAGAAAAAGGGTAATCCAATAATCTAGTAACAAGGATGACAGCGAGAAGAAGGGTCAACCAAGAATCTGGTAACAAAGATAACAGCGAGAAGAAGGGTCAACCAAGAATCTGGTAACATGGATGCAGGAAAGAACAAGGGTCAACCAAGAATCTACTAACATGGACAACAGTGTGAAGAAGAGTCAACCAAGAATCTAGTAACATGGACGACAGCGAGAAGAAGGGTCAACCAAGAATCTAGTAACAAAGATAAGAGCGAGAAGAAGGGTCAACCAAGAATTTAGTAACATGGATGCAGGAAAGAACAAGGGTCAACCAAGAATCTAGTAACATGGACGACAACGAGAAGAAGGGTCAACCAAGAATCTAGTAACATGGACGACAGCGAGGAGAAGGGTCAACCAAGAATCTAGTAACAAAGATAAGAGCGAGAAGAAGGGTCAACCAAGAATTTAGTAACATGGATGCAGGAAAGAACAAGGGTCAACCAAGAATCTACTAATATGGACAACAGTGTGAAGAAGAGTCAACCAAGAATCTAGTAACATGGATGACAGCGAGGAGAAGGGTCAACCAAGAATCTAGTAACAAAGATAAGAGCGAGAAGAAGGGTCAACCAAGAATTTAGTAACATGGATGCAGGAAAGAACAAGGGTCAACCAAGAATCTAGTAACATGGACGACAGCGAGGAGAAGGTTAACCAAGAATCTAGTAACAAGGATGACAGCGAGAAGAAGGGTCAACCAAGAATCTAGTAACATGGATAGCAGGGATAAGAAAAGTCAACCAAGGATCTAGCAACATGAGCAATAGCAAGAAGAATGGTCAATCCAGCATCTAGTAACATGGATGACAAGGGTCAACCAAGAATCTAGTAACATGGGCGAGAGCGAGAAGAATGGTCAACCAAGAATCTAGTAACATGGACGACAGGAGAAGAAGGGTCAACTAAGAACCTAAGTAACATGGATGACTGGGAAAACAAGGGTCAACCAAGAATCTAGTAACATGGTTGACCCATCTTCTCCCTGTTGTCCATGTTACTAGATTCTTGGTTGACCCTTGTTTTCCGGTCATCCATGTTACTAGGTTCTTAGTTGACCCTTCGTCTCCCTGTCGTCCAGGTTACTAAAATCTTGGTTGACCCTTGTTCTTGCCGTCATCCATGTCACTAGATTCTTGGTTGACCTTTGTTCTCACTGACGCCCACGTTACTTGATTCTTAGTTGACCCTTCTCCCTGTTGTCCAGGAATCTAGTAACATGGGCGTCCGTGAGAACAAAGGTCAACCAAGAATCTAACATGGATTTCTCCCTTAATCTCTAGGGGTGAAAGTATCGGTTTCCCTTGGGTTCAGTAGCTAATACGTAACGACAGTCTAGGCGTTCTCCAAACTTTATGACCTACTTAACGCAACCTTGCAACACCCAAACAAGAAAACAAAGCTCAAAACAATTCTGCCTAAAAATATGTATTTCGCAAAACTCATCACAAAGTCATTTTTCATGATTACAAAAAGATTGTGAACATCAAATTATTGAACTTTCATCAATAAGTAATGAGATAGCAGAATCCACCCTGAGGTGCAAAGTGATGGCGAAACAGTGAACGTTTACTCCTAATTATGATGCATGAAAAGTTACAAAAATTGATTTCATAATGATCAAATGATACATTATCAAAATGAAAATGGCTCAATAAAATTATTAGATATTTTATGTTGTTAATTAACCACAAGTAGCCAGGACCCAACTATACATAAAACGCAATGAAATATCACTTGGATCTTAGACTCCTAGTAATGAAGACAATTTGGTCTTTTGCTTCTACATGAAAATGTGTCTATTTTTGTAAGTTTTTTTTCAGAAACTAATTTGGTAATAGCTCAGGAGGAGACAGTCATCATTTACACAGAAAACTCATCTCCAGCAAACACATTATTATTATGGAAAATATTAAAATCAATCCATTCAGTCACCATTGCTCATCCGTCCGTCATGGTTTTGTTCAGCAGCAACCTTGAGTAGGTTCAACTGAAAGAGCTTTCCTTTATTAATTCAGATTTATTTGGGTTAATTTCTGTTTGTTCCCTGCACAATAGAGCAAAACTATCCTAAAATTAATTAAATTTAGGCAAATTTGAACACAAATCAATGAAGACCATCTGGCTTTGACCAGGAGACCAAAAAACGTTTGCTCTATAAACCAGAACCACTCTTGGCCCAAATTTGCGGTATTTTTGTTAGGTTTTCTACTAGAGTTGATTTTTTTTTTGCAACACAAAGTTTCAATTGTCTGGTTATCACTGGACCATCTGTTCTGGTTCCATCATGTAACATCTGCTGGTTTTTGAGGCAACAGCTGGGATCCAAATTGTTTTAACGCTGGACCATAGCTGACAGATATAAATGGCATGGTGACATATCAAATATTCTCAGAAGCCAAGGACATGGATGACTAGCAGTTTTCGGAAAAAGGACAACTTTGACCGTGAGAAGGAAAGGTACCCAATGAATGTTTCAACCAAAAATGTGCACTCCGTAAAAGCCATTGATAGTGTGAAGAATGGGGCTCCAGGTTGTGTTGGACTCTACCCAAGTCCTCTATAACCCTTCAAACCCTGGAGGGAGGTGAAGAATATATTGACAGGCAAAAGAAGGGTCAACCAAGAATCTATTAACCGACGGCAGTCAAGAGAAGGGGGTAAGCAAGAATCTAGTAACATGGACTACGGAGAAAAGAAGGGTCAACAACAATCTAGTAACATGGACTACAAAGAGAAGAAGGGTCAACATAATCTAGTAACATGGACTACGGAGAAAAGAAGGTCCACAATAATCTAGTAACATGGACTACGAGAAAAGAAGGGTCCACAATAATCTAGTAACATGGACTACGGAGAAAAGAAGGGTCAACAAAATCTAGTAACATGGACTATGGAGAAAAGAAGGGTCACAACAATCTAGTAACATGGATACGTGAGAAGAAGGGTCAACGAAGATCTAGTAACATGGACTACGGAGAAAAGAAGGGTCATCAACAATCTAGTAACATGGATGACAGTGAGAGAAGGGTCAACGAAGATTCTAGTAACATGGACGACAGTAAATAGAAGGGACAGTAAAGAATTTAGTAACATGGACAACAGTGAGAAGAAGGGTCATCCATGAATCTAGTAACTTGGACGACAGCAAGAAAAAGGGTTAAACAAGAACCTAGTAACATGTATGACAGCGAGAAGGGTCAGCCAAGAATCTATTAACATGGAGACAACGAGAAGGGTCACCAAGAACCTAGTAACTTGGACGACAGGCGAGAAAGGTCAACCAAGAATATAGTAACTTGGACGACAGCAAGAAGAAGAGGTCAACAAGAACCTAGTAAATTGATGACAGAGAAAAAGGGCTGCCCAAAAACCTAGTACATTGACGACAGTGAGAAGGGTCCGCCAAAAATCTCGTAACATGGACGACAGCTAGAACAAGGCTCAACCAAGAATCTCATAACATGGACGACAGCTAGAACAAGGGTCAACCAAGAATCTTATAAAGGTCAACCAAGAATCTAGTAACATGGACGACAGCTAGAACAAGGCTCAACCAAGAATCTAGTAACATGGATGACAGCTAGAACAAGGCTCAACCAAGAATCTAGTAACATGGATGACAGCTAGAACAAGGCTCAACCAAGAATCTAGTAACATGGATGACAGCTAGAACAAGGCTCAACCAAGAATCTCATAACATGGACGACAGCTAGAACAAGGGTCAACCAAGAGTCTCATAACATGGACGACAGCTGGAACAAGGGTCAACCAAGAATCTAGTAACATGGACAACAGCTAGAACAAGGCTCAACCAAGAATCTCATAACATGGACGACAGCTGGAACAAGGGTCAACCAAGAATCTCATAACATGGACGACAGCTGGAACAAGGGTCAACAAGATCTGTAACATGACGACAGCTAGAACAAGGGCCAACCAAGATCTCGTAACATGGACAACAGCTAGAACAAGGCTCAACCAAGAATCTCATAACATGGATGACAGCTAGAACAAGGCTCAACCAAGAATCTAGCAACATGGACGACAGCTAGAACAAGGGCCAACCAAGAATCTAGTAACATGGACGACAGCTAGAACAAGGCTCAACCAAGAATCTCATAACATGGACGACAGCTAGAACAAGGGCCAACCAAGAATCTCGTAACATGGACGACAGCTAGAACAAGGCTCAACCAAGAATCTCATAACATGGATGACAGCTAGAACAAGGCTCAACCAAGAATCTAGTAACATGGACGACAGCTAGAACAAGGCTCAACCAAGAATCTCATAACATGGACGACAGCTTAGAATCAAACGGGTCAACCAAGAATCTAGTAACATGGACGACAGCTAGAACAAGGGTCAACCAAGAATCTAGTAACATGGACGACAGTAAGAAGAAGGATCAACCAAGAATCTAATAACATGGACAACAATAAGAAGGGTCAAACAAGAATCTAGTAACATGAACTTCAGTCCAATTTTGCTTCTTGGATGGAGTCCAGGAGCCTCAATCCTCCCCATATTAGACCTTGCAAAATTCTGTCTCGTTTCAGTGGAGCAGGCCACCTTCAAAGCATGAATGTTGGATGCAAAAATCTTTCCAAAGCTTGTTTGCACAATAAGACAGATATTAACATATGCACGATGGCTTTGGTTCCTTATTTGCTCAGATTTAGGAAGCATCTGTTGTGCTGCACTCTCGATTTTTTTTCTTTGCGCTAGATGGGAAAACAAATTAGACTGAAGAGCACATGAGATGGAAATCTCTCCTACATGAAAAAAGTATGGTAATGGGAAACTAGATGTTTTCTCTTTTATTTGCTTTAAGGACGCTTCAGCAGTCAAGAAAGAAATTGGGGGACTCTTGACAATTGATTGAGGAGGTCGTATAGTTAAGGTAAATCGGAAGAAGCTGACCGTTAGAGATAGGATAACACATGAGTTGATTTCTTTTGGGTTGGTGGGGAAACAATCAATAGCTGATGGCTGCATTACATTTATTTTGGGAGCTTCGAGGACAGGTAAGGCTTTGGTCCCACCATTGCAAAGGCTTCTATTATGGAAGCCACGTGCTCTGCCAGATCCTTATATGATAGACCTCATTGACTTATAATTGAGCCATCAGTCTCATCATGATTTTGATTATTTTGATTGGAATTATAATCTTTCCATATATGTGCCATAGTGATGATGAAGACACCTGACTTGACCTCTTGGGGAATGTATCACCAGGCTAAAAAACAATATTATTGATGAAGTTTGGCCGGTGAACCCAATGCAGACATTCGCTGTTGGAACTTTTTTGCCGATGACTTATCTCTAGTGATTTTCAACATGCCCCCCCCAAAACTAGGAGCCCCTGTAACACTCAAGTAGTGATAGCATGACTGGACTGTCTATAGCAAGAGCGCTATTACAGACACACCCGACAGCAAGAGGACAGGACTGGTTTACATTTTCCACTAACAGATCACCGGACACCACTGAGGAAATGCCAATCTCGATCCTCAACCTAGGGAGACTGAACAATTAAAGGAGGATACAAAAGAAGGTACCTTCCACCAAATACCTGAGCCAGATACATAGTGTCCAAAGTTGTCTGACAACAATGGACAATGAGGAACCTGGCACCTGGGGACCCCAGCATTTAGTGTGAAGGCATCGTGGCCCCCCAGTATACCAGGACCAGAGTCTGGGTACAGCAGGGGCCTGTGCCAAGACCACCTTCTGGAGGTGGCACCCCACCTCCTGCAACTAGTGAACGACGGGGAATCTCTTGACCGGGAGTCAGGGCTCCGCCGAGAAACTTGTGTGTGGGAACACAACAAGGTCACCCTTGTCCTCTCAGCTTCCGGACAGTCCCCATACACGAGATCATTGGCCGATCTCATAGATTTTTCCAAATTTTCTGTATGGGATGGGAACATTGGGGAAACCAAGATTCTTACCTCAAAACGTTGTTTGCACATTTTCCATGAGGCCCGTGACTATGGAAGGGTTGGTTTAAATATTCCTCCAAGAGATCATACGACACCTGAGAACACCTAATCTCCACCCTCCATCCAGAGCAGTGGTGTAACCTGAAGATCACGGGCCCTGATGCGGAAGCTCTATCTGGACCCCCCAATTATTGCCAATCTTTAATAGCATTAGCCTTTTTCTATAGTCCAAAGGGACTTTGGGGCCCTCTAGGCTCCAGGGCCCAGTTGCGATTGTAACCCTTGGATCTTTTGTAGTTACACCTCTGGTCCAGAGATGCAGGAACCTCCCACCACTCACCCAAGCCATAAGACACATGTCTAAAGGCCACTTCACACATACAGATATCCGAGTCCAATATCTGAACAGATCTCTGGTTGCAGTGAAATCATGGATACATTGCTCCATTTTGTGGCTGTGTACAACATGGAGCAATGTGTCCATGATTTCACTGCAACCAGAGATCTGTTCAGATATTGGACTCAGATATCTGTGTGTGTGAAGTGGCCTTAAAGTTCTCTGAAAACAATTGACTCTGGGGAACATGCCAGCCCACCCCGCAACACACCAGACCCCAGTAATGAAGGCCATGGTAGGGACCTGTGCCAACACTGCCACCGCCTCAGAGGAGGTACCCTTAATGGAAGACCCTAAACTGGGGAACTGCAGAGACTCAAGTGACAGTCCTGCTCTTATGAACCCTATAAGGGCGCCCTCGTCTTCTCAGCCACCGGACTGACCCCATACACATAAGATCATTGGCCGATCTCACAGCCTTTCCAAAGAAAGAATCTCAAATTTGGGTTTTTTTTTGCATGAGATGGGAACACTGGGGAACCCAAGATTATGACCTCAAGAGTTTTTACACATTTGCAGTGGGGTCAGTGAGGGAAGGGTTCTCAGCCCCGGTCATTCACCTTTGCATTCGGGCGGTGAGAAACCCCTTCCGAGGAATTGTCTTGACAGCAAACAAACTCTTGTAGACTAGGTGACCAACCT
The DNA here is from genome assembly GCA_033576535.1 of Allobates femoralis. NCBI lineage: Eukaryota > Metazoa > Chordata > Amphibia > Anura > Aromobatidae > Allobates > Allobates femoralis. Next base: position 61,734,441 of record JARQOC010000009.1, read on the forward strand.
TGGCGCCATAACGGGGGCCCATTTTGATCTTTTCATGGCATTGACTAGCTGTAGCTTTTCAAGCTTCTACAATGTAGATATTGTTACGGTGAAGACCCTCCTTCCTCTATGTCTGACCTTCTCCAGTGTTGGGAGGTTTGGCATCTCTTATTTGGATGTGACGCTGTCCATCAAAGAGTTAATGGCATAATGATATTCCATTTCATTAAATTTCCCTCCGCCGCCTTTCATCTTTATGAATAAACCTCTTCCTGAGCTCTCTGTTCGTGTCCTTTTATTTCTCTCCGCTCTCCCTCGTTCTCACCCCCGTTGACCCCTCTTGGAGAAGACAGTGATGTCATAAAATTGCCCGATGGTTCCTCTGGCCCTGTAGGCTGTTTTAACCCTCGGCATTCAATGAATGGCATTTGGAGTGAGTCTGGGAGCTCGCCTCTTTTGCATTCATCTAAAACGAGCGGCGTGTCAAGAAAAATGAACTGTCAAGACAAATAAAAATAAATTATCGCCAAATACTGTAGTACAATGGGATGGAGAAAATTGCAAGTCTACATATTGCTGATTGAACACTCACTGGTGTGACCCTTTCACAAAATATGAACAAGGTGCAAAATTAACTGTGGCGCCGAAGCATTCGCACATCGGCAGTGCGGAGAGCGAAGGGACGCTGGGAGATTAGATGGGACAACACAATAAACACTGCCAAGCAACATCACCATCCTCCTCCTCATCGGGGCTGAAGTCGCCATATGTGGATACATATAAAAGGTAAATAATGGAGAAAAAGTTTGGATGAAGTGCCACATCAACAAATTGAGTGTACATTGACTGTTCAAACCAAACATAGCGGCATGGCTGGGCACCGATCGGCACATCTACCCATGAATTAGCAAATGCTATGAGATGAGATTTAAAAGATCTCCTGCACACGATTGGTATTGTTCCCTTCCCCCCCCGACTAATGGAAATCTGCTGCGGTTTTTAAAGAAGCAACGTGTCAAATTTTTCAGTGTTTTTGCAGCGTTTTTTTCAAGCTTGAAAGCAAAGTACAAAAATGTCGAAAAAAAAACCCAACCCCTTGTTTTTGCTGCTTTTGTGGGGAATAAAACTACGGTAACTTTATTAACTGTGTACTGTAGACAAATGACACCAAAAGTGCAGCCATAAAAAAAAGTGAAGTCAATAAAAGGGCAACATCACATCACAGTCATGCAGTGCAAGCTTAAAGTGTAACTATACAGTGCAACATTAAAATGCAACAATAAAGTGTGACATTAAAGTGCAACTAATAAAGTGCTATCAATCAAGTGCGACCAATAAAGTGCTATCACTAAAGTGCAACATTAAAGTGTGACATTAAAGTGCAACCAATAAAGTGCTATCAATAAAGTGCAACATTAAAGTGCAACCAATAAAGTGCTATCAATAAGATGCAACATTAAAGTGCGACATTAAAGTGCGACCAATAAAGTGCTATCAATAAAGTGCAACATTAAAGTGCAACCAATAAAGTGCTATCAATAAGATGCAACATTAAAGTGCGACATTAAAGTGCAACCAATAAAGTGCTATCAATAAAGTGCAACATTAAAGTGCAACCAATAAAGTGCTATCAATAAGATGCAACATTAAAGTGCAACATTAAAGTGCGACCAATAAAGTGCTATCAATAAAGTGCAACATTAAAGTGCAACCAATAAAGTGCTATCAATAAGATGCAACATTAAAGTGCCACATTAAAGTGCAACCAATAAAGTGCTATCAATAAAGTGCAACATTAAAGTGCAACCAATAAAGTGCTATCAATAAGATGCAACATTAAAGTGTGACATTACAGTGCAACCAATAAAGTGCTATCACTAAAGTGCAACATTAAAGTGCGACCAATAAAGTGCTATCGATAAAGTGAAACAATAAAGGAGCACAAAAACTACAATTTGAATAGACAAGAAATAAAATAAAAAGTCCGTAGGCACAAGATTCAGATCATTAGATGAGAAGGAGGCGATGATGACCTCATGATTACAATTACTCTCTGAATTTTTATGCTTTAGACTTTGTGCACACGTTGAATTTTTATCGTGTTTTTTTTATATACATTTTTGGAGTGCAGACATGGAACAAAACCTGACAAATTATCCCCCCTATAGTACAGTGCTACCCAATAAGCCACTCTATATACAGACATTAAAGTGCAACAAATAAAGTGCTATCGATAAAGTACAACATTAAAGAGTAACCGAAACCGTGCAACATTACAGTGAAACAATACAGTGACACATTAAAGTGCTGCAATACAGTGCAACATTAAAATGCAACAATAAAGTGTGACAATAAAATTCAACCAGTAAAGTGGTATTGATAAAGTGCAACCACACAGTGCCACATTAAAGTGCTACAATAAAGTGCAACATTCCCTGCTTTTTGAAAGCAGATTTTCAAAAAAGCAACACGTCAAATCTTTGAGCATTTTTGCAGTGTTTTTTTCCCCGCTTGAAAGTAATGTACAAAAATGTCGAAAAAATCCAACCTCTGTGTTTTTGTTGCTTTTGTGGTGAATAAAACTAACTTTATTAACCATGTACTGTAAACAAATGACATTAAAAGTGCAGCCAATAATCAGCAACATCGCATCACAACCATACAGTGCAACCATAAAGGGCAACCTTAAAATGCAACATTAAAGTGCTACCAAAACTTGTAACCAATAAAGTGCAACCGATAAAGTGCAACATTAAAGTGGAACAATACAGTGCCACAATAAAGGGTAATGAACATGTGAACAGAGCCTTATTGATTTTTTCATTAATGAACAATGGACTTCAGATGATTCTTGTGCATCATAAATACTCACAGTGGGAGAAATGACTGCACTTTTTAGCACTATATGGTTCGGTTCTTTATGCCATCTATGGACCTGGTAACGTGAGCTTTTAATTCTGCGGTTGTGTATAATTTTGCACAATATTTTGCACAAATGTTCTGCACTATATACACTCTGCAGGACAGTGAACATCTCCGCTCCGGCTATAGCGATATTGGACGCCCTCCGCCCCGACCCCCTCTGTACAAGGCCCCATTGTGAGCCGCCTCCCGGCACTGGTGTGACCCCGTCCTGCCGCTCTATGGTGCATTGTATATGGACGCTGTACATTCTTGTGTTGTGGTGACTGTAATGAATGTGGCACTGTGATTAGTGAGATAAGGCAGGAGATGGCGGCTCCTGTATGTGCCGCATTTATCCCTGGCACCGAATTCTCATCTGTTCCCTGCGGTCACACAATACAAGATGCTGCGCCTGCGGGGCAAGACGGCGGGGACTTTTTCTTGGAAATAATGTTGATCTTTGACAAGTATGGAGCACAAAAAGTACAATCTAAAATAAAAATAAATAAATACAATAAAAGTCTGTAAGTGTAGAATTCAGATTATCAGATGAGGAGGCGATGACGACCTCATGATTTCAATTACTCTGAATTTCCATGCTTTAGACTTTGTGCACACGTTGCATTTTTATAGTGTATTTTTTTAATACGTTTTTGAGTGCAGATATGAAACAAAACTTGACAAATTAGCCACTTAGCCCCCCTATAGTATAGTGCTACCCACTGAGCCACCCTATATACAGTACAGTGCTACCCACTGAGCCACTCTATATACAGTACAGTTCTACCCACTGAGCCACTCTATATACAGTACAGTGCTACCCACTGAGCCACCCTATATACAGTACAGTGCTACCCACTGAGCCACTCTATATACAGTACAGTTCTACCCACTGAGCCACTCTATATACAGTACAGTGCTACCCACTGAGCCACCCTATATATAGTACAGTGCTAACCACTGAGCCACCCTATATACAATACAATGCTAACCACTGATCCACCCTATATACAGTACAGTGCTAACCACTGAGCCACCCCTATATACAGTACAGTTCTACCCACTGAGCCACTCTATATACAGTACAGTGCTACCCACTGAGCCACCCTATACAGTACAGTGCTACCCACTGAGCCACCCTATATACAGTACAGTGCTACCCACTGAGCCACCCTATATATAGTACAGTGCTAACCACTGAGCCACCCTATATACAGTACAATGCTAACCACTGATCCACTCTATATACAGTACAGTGCTACCCACTGAGCCACCCTATATACAGTACAGTGCTAACCACTGAGCCACCCTATATACAGTACAATGCTAACCACTGAGCCACCCTATATACAGTACAGTGCTACCCACTGAGCCACCCTATATACAGTACAGTGCTAACCACTGAGCCACCCTATATACAGTACAGTGCTAACCACTGATCCACCCTATATACAGTACAGTGCTAACCACTGAGCCACCCTATATACAGTACAATGCTAACCACTGAGCCACCCTATATACAGTACAGTGCTAACCACTGAGCTACCCTATATACAGTACAATGCTAAACACTGAGCCACCCTATATACAGTACAATGCTAACCACTGAGCCACCCTATATACAGTACAATGCTAACCACTGAGCCACCCTATATACAGTACAATGCTAACCACTGAGCAATCTATATACAGTACAATGCTAACCACTGAGTCACCCTATACAGTACAATGCTAACCACTGAGCCACCCTATATACAGTACAGTGCTAACCACTGAGCCACCCTATATACAGTACAGTGCTAACCACTGAGCCACCCTATATACAGTACAATGCTAACCACTGAGCCACCTTATATACAGTACAGTGCTAACCACTGAGCCACCCTATATACAGTACAGTGATAACCACTGAACCACCATATATATAGTACAGTGATAACCACTGAGCCACCCTATATACAGTACAGTGCTAACCACTGAGCCACCCTATATACAGTACAATGCTAACCACTGAGCCACCCTATACAGTACAGTGGTAACCACTGAGCCACCCTATATACAGTGCTACCCACTGAACCACCATATACATAGTACAGTGCTAACCACTGAGCCACCGTATATACAGTACAGTGCTAACCACTGAGCCACCCTATATACAGTACAGTGCTAATCACTCATCCACCCTATATACAGTACAGTGCTAACCACTGAACCACCCTATATATAGTACAGTGCTAACCACTGAGCCACCCTATATATAGTACAGTGCTACCCACTGAGCCACCGTATATACAGTACAGTGCTAACCACTGAGCCACCCTATATACAGTACAGTGCTAATCACTCATCCACCCTATATACAGTACAGTGCTAATCACTGAACCACCCTATACATAGTACAGTGCTAATCACTGAGCCACCCTATATACAGTACAGTGCTACCCACTGAGCCACCCTATATACAGTACAGTGCTACCTACTGATCCACCCTATATACAGCACAGTGCTAACCACTGAGCCACCCTATATATAGTACAGTGCTAACTACTGAGCCACCCTATATACAGTACAGTGCTAACCACTGAATCACCCTATATACAGTACAATGCTAACCACTGAGCCACCCTATATACAGTACAATGCTAACCACTGAGCCACGCTATATACAGTACAGTGCTAACCACTGAGCCACCCTATATACAGCACAGTACTACCCACTGAGCCATCCTATATACAGTACAATGCTAACCACTGAGCCACCCTATATACAGTACAGTGCTAACCACTGAATCACCCTATATACAGTACAATGCTAACCACTGAGCCACCCTATATACAGTACAATGCTAACCACTGAGCCACCCTATATACAGTACAGTGCTAACCACTGAGCCACCCTATATACAGTACAGTGCTAACCACTGAGCCACCCTATATACAGTACAGTGCTACCCACTGAGCCACCCTATATACAGCACAGTACTACCCACTGAGCCACCCTATATACAGTACAGTGCTAATCACTGAGCCACCCTATATACAGTACAGTGCTAACCACGGAGCCACCCTATATATAGTACAGTGCTAACCACTGAGCCACCCTATATACATTACAGGCTAACCACTGAGCCACCCTATATACATTACAGTGCTACCCACTGAGCCATCCTATATACAGCACAGTGCTAACCACTGAGCCACCCTATATATAGTACAGTGCTAACCACTGAGCCACCCTATATACAGTACAGTGCTAACCACTGAGCCACCCTATATACAGTACAATGCTAACCACTGAGCCACCCTATATACAGTACAGTGCTAACCACTGAGCCACCCTATATACAGTACAGTGCTAACCACTGAGCCACCCTATATACAGTACAATGCTAACCACTGAGCCACCTTATATACAGTACAGTGCTAACCACTGAGCCACCCTATATACAGTACAGTGATAACCACTGAACCACCATATATATAGTACAGTGATAACCACTGAGCCACCCTATATACAGTACAGTGCTAACCACTGAGCCACCCTATATACAGTACAATGCTAACCACTGAGCCACCCTATACAGTACAGTGGTAACCACTGAGCCACCCTATATACAGTGCTACCCACTGAACCACCATATACATAGTACAGTGCTAACCACTGAGCCACCGTATATACAGTACAGTGCTAACCACTGAGCCACCCTATATACAGTACAGTGCTAATCACTCATCCACCCTATATACAGTACAGTGCTAACCACTGAACCACCCTATATATAGTACAGTGCTAACCACTGAGCCACCCTATATATAGTACAGTGCTACCCACTGAGCCACCGTATATACAGTACAGTGCTAACCACTGAGCCACCCTATATACAGTACAGTGCTAATCACTCATCCACCCTATATACAGTACAGTGCTAATCACTGAACCACCCTATACATAGTACAGTGCTAATCACTGAGCCACCCTATATACAGTACAGTGCTACCCACTGAGCCACCCTATATACAGTACAGTGCTACCTACTGATCCACCCTATATACAGCACAGTGCTAACCACTGAGCCACCCTATATATAGTACAGTGCTAACTACTGAGCCACCCTATATACAGTACAGTGCTAACCACTGAATCACCCTATATACAGTACAATGCTAACCACTGAGCCACCCTATATACAGTACAATGCTAACCACTGAGCCACGCTATATACAGTACAGTGCTAACCACTGAGCCACCCTATATACAGCACAGTACTACCCACTGAGCCATCCTATATACAGTACAATGCTAACCACTGAGCCACCCTATATACAGTACAGTGCTAACCACTGAATCACCCTATATACAGTACAATGCTAACCACTGAGCCACCCTATATACAGTACAATGCTAACCACTGAGCCAAACCCTATATACAGTACAGTGCTAACCACTGAGCCACCCTATATACAGTACAGTGCTAACCACTGAGCCACCCTATATACAGTACAGTGCTACCCACTGAGCCACCCTATATACAGCACAGTACTACCCACTGAGCCACCCTATATACAGTACAGTGCTAATCACTGAGCCACCCTATATACAGTACAGTGCTAACCACGGAGCCACCCTATATATAGTACAGTGCTAACCACTGAGCCACCCTATATACATTACAGGCTAACCACTGAGCCACCCTATATACATTACAGTGCTACCCACTGAGCCATCCTATATACAGCACAGTGCTAACCACTGAGCCACCCTATATATAGTACAGTGCTAACCACTGAGCCACCCTATATACAGTACAGTGCTAACCACTGAGCCACCCTATATACAGTACAGTGCTAATCACTGATCCACTCTATATATAGTACAGTGCTAACCACTGAGCCACCCTATATACAGTACAGTGCTAACCACTGAGCCACCCTATATACAGTACAATGCTAACCACTGAGCCACCCTATATACAGTACAGTGCTACCCACTGTGCCACCCTATATACAGTACAGTGCTAACCACTGAGCCACCCTATATACAGTACAGTGCTAACCACTGAGCCACCCTATATACAGTACGGTGCTACCCACTGAGCCACCCTATATACAGTACAATGATAACCACTGAGCCACCCTATACAGTACAGTGCTACCCACTGAGCCACCCTATATAAATTACAGTGCTACCCACTGAGCCACCCTATATACATTACAGTGCTAAGCATCGAGCAAACATATATATTGTTCAGTGATAAACGCTGAGCTACCCTATATAAAGTACAGTGCTAACCACTGAGCCACCCTATATACAGTACAATGCTAACCACTGAACCACCCTATATACAGTACAGTGCTACCCACTGAGCCACCCTATATACAGTACAGTGCTAACCACTGAGCCACCCTATATACAGTACAGTGCTAACCACTGAGCCACCCTATATACAGTACAGTGCTACCCACTGAGCCACCCTATACAGTACAGTGCTAACCACTGAGCCACCCTATACAGTACAGTGCTAACCACTGAGCCACCCTATATACAGTACAATGCTAACCACTGAGCCACCCTATACAGTACAGTGCTACCCACTGAGCCACACTATATAAATTACAGTGCTACCCACTGAGCCACCCTATATACATTACAGTGCTAAGCATCGAACATATATATTGTTCAGTGATAAACGCTGAGCTACCCTATATACAGTACAGTGCTAACCACTGAGCCACCCTATATACAGTACAATGCTACCCACTGAACCACCCTATATACAGTACAGTGCTACCCACTGAACCACCCTATATACAGTACAGTACTAACCACTGAGCCACCCTATATACAGTACAATGCTACCCACTGAGCCACCCTATATACAGTACAGTGCTAATCACTCATCCACCCTATATACAGTACAGTGCTAACCACTGAACCACCCTATATATAGTACAGTGATAACCACTGAACCACCCTATACACAGTACAGTGCTAACCACTGAGCCACCCTATATACAGTACAGTGCTAACCACTGATCCACCCTATATACAGTACAGTGCTAACCACTGAACCACCCTATACACAGTACAATACTAACCACTGAGCCACCCCATATACTGTACAGTGCTAACCACTGATCCACCCTATATACAGTACAGTGCTAACCACTGAGCCACCCTATATACAGTACAGTGCTAATCACTCATCCACCCTATATACAGTACAGTGCTAATCACTGAGCCACCCTATATACAGTACAGTGCTAATCACTGAGCCACCCTATATATAGTACAGTGCTAACTACTGAGCCACCCTATATACAGTACAGTGCTAACCACTGAGCCACCCTATATACAGCACAGTACTACCCACTGAGCCACCCTATATACAGTACAGTGCTAACCACTGAGCCACCCTATATACATTACAGTGCTACCCACTGAGCCATCCTATATACAGCACAGTGCTAACCACTGAGCCACCCTATATATAGTACAGTGCTAACTACTGAGCCACCCTATATACAGTACAGTGCTAACCACTGATCCACCCTATATACAGTACAGTGCTAACCACTGAGCCACCCTATACACAGTACAATACTAACCACTGAGCCACCCCATATTACTGTAAAGTGCTAACCACTGATCCACCCTATATACAGTACAGTGCTAACCACTGAGCTTTTATGCTACCCACAGCATAAATGCAATGACCCCCACTAATGCTGAGTGAGCACAACCATGCACAGGTGCTCGTAACGAGCGGTCAGACGCACAACTCAACTATAGAGTACAATGGAAGTCAATGGAAAACTCAAGCATTTCCAGAAGATCTTCCCATTGACTTCTATTATAGTCAATACTCAAGTAGCCTCCATCTGAGCGTCCGACGTGCTTATTTCGAGCACTTGTGCATTGTAGTGCTCCCAATAGGGGACACTGCCTGACCGTGAGGTTGGCACCCTACGATGAAGGCTAGTGGGCAGCCAGCCTCGGTTATACTCTATAGAAAACTACAGGGAAAGTAACTATTAAAACCTAAGACACAATAAGACCAATCATGTCCAAACTCAGATACAAAGTGTCCTAAAGTCAGAACAAACATTAACAAAGCAAGAACTGCTGGATATGGGGCGGTCACCAATGTGCCATTTACTCTCTATACAAAGGTGCGTGCGGTCAGGCAGGTGGCGGAGCCATTGCAAACCCTTCATGGCATTAATATAATGTGTGCAAGAAATAATCATCAAACCTTAATTAGGAAACTATTGAGAATAAATTGCACATTTGTTCCTGCGCGGTATCCAGCAGCTTGCTGTGTAAGACCAAGGTTTAAAACATAATTTTTGATTAATCCTCTATTGACCCTTCCTTTTTGCCCAACATCATCTTTTGGGGAGAGTAAGTTGCCCCCTCCTTAAGCAGACTGTCAACCAATCCTGCAGCTTCAGCCATACTGGTATAATGGGGCCGCTGTCCAGGTTTGATGACCTAACCTTAGGGGTGGATGCGCGGTATCCAGCCATGGTCACCAACCTGTCCATGGAGCAGAGTAGTTACGGCTGGCAGTGACTGTGGCACTGCGGCCGGGTCAGGGTAGGTCATCAGTGTCAAGATCCTGGACAACTCCTTTACGTCATCACATATCCTATGTATGGGTAAATATATGTCCCGAGGTCTCCCGTCCTTTGGAGATCTAAAGGTACCGTCACACACAGAGATATATTGCTTGCAACTCACTGGTTGTAGTGAAATCATGGGCACATTGTTATATTTGTACATTGCAACAAAATAGAACAATGTGTCCATGATTTCACTGCAACCAGTGAGTTGCAAGCAATATATCTCTGTGTGTGACGGTACCTAGTCTCGCATACCCTTGTGAGACCGGGTTTTAAATGCATTTGTTTTATTTTGGCGCAGCACGGGATAAGTACTAAACTTACTGGTAATTCCTTGTCAGTTCTATCTCAGGTGCAGCCGGTTTGCGTCCACTCCCTTTCCCTTTAAATAGTCACAAGTTCCATAACATGCTGTCGATTATAGAATCATTCCTGTGCTGATCACCGTTGAAGAAGCAGGTCTCTTGATGTTACTGGAGTCGTGCCAACTTACAGTCCTGGTGATTTGCTGCAAAGTTGAATTTGGAGTGTATCTTTTTTATCTTGTCCCTCTGATTGTCTTTCATCCCTCATGTCCAAGTGCCGCAGTGGTGAAGTCTAGTGTACAGGGTGGGCCATTTATATGGATACACCTGCATAAAATGGGAATGGTTGGTGATATCAAGTTCCTGTTTGTGGCACATTAGTATATGGGAGGGGGTACTAATGTGCCACAAACAGGAAGTTGATATCACCAACCATTCCCATTTTATTAAGTTGTATCCATATAAATGGCCCACCCTGTACTCAATGACACATGCAGTATTCAGGGTGAATGGAGGGATTAGGCATGTATTGGCAACGGAGGGGTAGGACCCATATAGGGATGTTAGGGAGCTTAGCGTACAGATACAGGTGAGTGTCAGAAGTGACCCGCCTCCCTGCTCCCTACAGTTCGGGCTTTACTCCCCTATCCTTTCTGATTGTAACCTCAGTGTTGCACTGGAGATTCCCTCATCTAAGCGTGACATCATAACTTGTCATTTTTGGAAGAAGCTACTTACAGTATGTGCACACGTTTAGGATCTGGTGCAGAAAATTGTACAAAAATGTAGCAAAAACAATCTGTTGTCAGTGCATATTTTTCCCATTCATTAAAATGGGGGAAATCGGCTGCAAGAATCGACATCCGCAGATAAGTGTGCAAAGGAGAAAAGACTCAAGCGAGCGACAGACTTGAGGAATCTTATGGACTTTGCTGCCATCAGGATCTGAGAAATCTGCACTCAAAAACGCATCAAAAAGAAGCGATGAGAACGTTCCGAAGATCTACAGATCTGTACAGTCAACGTTCCGGATATCCTAGGGGGACTCCATTATTGCTTGGTCTTAATTTGCCTTGTAAATTAATTCTAAGTAGATATTACCATTGGCCAGAAGTCTATAAAAAGAGTAAAATCCCCAGCTCAAGTCTTCAGGGAGCAGAACACAACGTTTCTATCTAGTTCCCAAAGAAATCTAAAGGACATTGACTAAAGTATCTTCTCTACAGATGGATACTGTTCATTGCTGGTTTGGATGTCTATAGCGCCACCTAGAGGTCAGATAATGGGAAGATGGATTTGGGAGCGACTCCTCACCCTGAGCACAGCGGACTGTGATGAATACGAGTCTTCACATGCCGCACTTTCAGATCTGGAGATACCATGATCATCTCATCTGTAGCTGTCAGGCTCGGCTGGGGATGAGCGGTGCGGCGGATACACGGCGCCCCGAGGGGTCTCTGGTGTTAAAGACTTACAGGGATTTCTCTGGAGTCGAGACGAGACTCCATTAAAAGAACAAGGGGCCCCTACTCTTACCTTACCATTAAAATGTATCTATCCACGACAGACGTAGCCGAGCGGTTTATCATGTCATCAGGATACCTTATCTGGGTTTTACATGGGACTGCAGGCATGGTTTGCTACATAGGTCTACTCTCACAGATTCGTTGGATCTTCACCTGCGAGCATTAACGAAATCAGAGCCATAATTAAGAAGGAAATGTATCAGAAAATTAGCATTTGTGTTACTTCTCTAATAAAAAGATACAAAAATGAGTATTCTATCTGAAACGGATCCAGAAAGGTAAAAAATGGATCCATTACAAATCAAAGGAAAAAAGGAGGTTAAATAGGGATCAAGTAATGGATCTGTTCTCCATAGACTCCAATGTTAAAATAAAAACGGATCCAGCAAAAATCAATTTGTTTTCAAAATGGACAAAAAAAAAAAAAAGTGTTTTTTTCACAATGGATTGCTGTAGGATCCGATCGAGCGGATGATTACTGGACATGTGATCTCAGCCTAAATGTCATAGGGTAGTAAGGAATGACAGGGGAACCGGGTCTCTTGGACCGACCCTCAGGCTCGATGGCAGAACATAGTGTGGTCACTAGGGGGCGTCTGTCTGGTTTGTTGCAATATATTATATATATATATATATCTGGCAAACCCACCTGGTCTAAGAGTGTGGGCATGACAATTAGGCTGCAGCAATTCTGACCAATAGGCTGCAGCATACTGACCAATAGGCTGCAGCATACTGACCAATAGGCTGCAGCATATCTGACCAATAGGCTGCAGCATTCTGACCAATAGGTTGCAGCATACCTTCATGTGTGACTGATGCCCTGTGCATATAAAGATACCACCAATCACATCCCATTGGTTGAGTGTAATTGTAGTACCGGTATAATGCACTTGGTTGCTTTTACCATTGGGCCTACTGTGTCCTGCTGGAGTGCAATGCATATTGATTTTTGGTAAGCTTCTTTGACTTTTTGAAGCTTTTATTTATTGATGTTCTGAATTAATATCCTTTTATGTGTTTTATTGGCCCTAGCTGTGTTACCTATGATGGTGAAGATGTCTGGCCCGCCACCCTTGCCCTGCTCCTGGCTAGTCCTGTTCTAATACCTCCTCTCCCCCATCCAGGGGGGATCCAAGACTGGAGTAGTAAAATCCCACACAAAAAAGAACAACGGGGAAAACAAGTGATACCCCTAGAGGTATGAGACAATACATGCACAGGAGGAAATAACCAGATGATGAGAGGCTTTCCAAAGCACCTCAATAGATCAACAGCACATGGACCGGTATTGCAAAAGCTATAATCGGCATTAGCAGACAGATTCCACCAGCTTAAAAAGGCGAGGAGTGACTGTGATAGGTTTCCAAGAACATGTGATCCTAGAGGTAATCAGAGATTAACTCCTGCTAGCCCGATCACTGAGAACACACCCGAGCCTGACTGTGCAACTCAGAAGTATAGGAAACACCACAACGTGGAGTGTCAGAGTCTATAGTGTGAACAGCGCCAGATGACGCCATGACACTGCCAGTTTTGAGCCAAACGCCCCGACATTAAATTGATTATGCATCTCAACAACAGACTTGTCCGACCTCCATCTGCACTGCTTTAGAGAAAAAAAGATATATATATATTTTTTTTTACAATTTTAGGTCTTTATAAAGCTGCTGAAAGTCCCAGTAAAGGGCTTAGACTAATCCTGTCCCAGAGCGGGAGGATGTGTATAGCTTGGGGGCAATACATGGCGAGATGTCTCAATTTTGCCCATTGCTGTGTTGGTAAATATGTCAAGGTTCCGCTCTTTAAGAATAAAGATTCGTGGACCTACAAGTCCCAGTGAATCAATCCCAGATTTACACCAGAGTAGAGATCCACCTATGCAACACATACCGGCCATTTATAGTACAGCCGGTCACTACATCACAGCAGATTTACCAAAATGACATTTATTAGAATAAAGAGTCAAACTTTGTAATATTGGTAAATATGTCAATAACATGTTCTTTTAGAATAAAGGGCACCACAGTGGGAACCCGGTTTGTCCCTCATTATCCATGATATTTCTTTATAAGTGAAACTTTGTTATTAGCAGCGCTCGCTGAATGTATTAGGCTAAACTCACTTTCCTGAGGTTACCTTAGCAAGGTCGTAGCAGATTCCCATCACATTGTCTGATAAATATATGGTCCCAGGAGCTGCCGTAAGCTCCCCACCCGATCTCCTCATCATGTGCTTCCAGCCAGCTTGTCCACTTCCAGGACCTGGCTAGCATCAGAGACTATGTGACCCAGAACCAGTCACCTGATATATTAGCTGACACACCCATGGGAGGTATGTGGTTAGCCAGACCCGCCCAGCATTCTTGCTAGCCTGTAAATCCAGCTCTGAATACATTAAATAGAATTTGTGGAACCAGGGTTTTGGAGTCTGCAAGTAAAACCATCGACTCCAACTCCTCAATTTCCCTGACTCCACGACTCAAACATGAGTCATGTATAAAGGAGTCTAAGTGATACATTTACAGTAGGACAATTTAATGACATTTTAATCATTACTTTGATACAATAATCAAGCTACTAACAACATAATAATTCATAATATTCAGCATATATTGCATTGAACTAATCTACCCAATTTACATATTTTTGGAGTTGGAGTCAGTCCATTTTTTACCGACTCCACAGACCTGCGTCAAACTACAAATCTGGATTTACATCGCAGTAGAGCTCCGCCTATGCATTACATACCGGCCATTTATAATGCAGCCGGTCACTATACATCAATGCGTATTTAGCAAGACTAAAGTTTATACAATAAAGAGCACCGCAGTGGGAACCAGGTTTGCCTCTCATTACCCATTGATTGTCAGGGGCGGACTGGCCCAGGTGGCAGGGGGGCAAGTTCCCCCCAGGCTGGTGGTATTGCCCTCATCTAGGGCTGCCCCCCCCACTGAAATGGGCTGGCCGGAGCTTCCGGCAGCACAGCAGGTGACGCGACGGTCCTCCTGGTTAGTGAGCACCGATACCCTCCCCCCTTCCGATAACACGATAGAACCCCCCCGCTCCTCACCGCATCCGATAGCAGATAGCACCCCCACCTTCCCCCCCCCAGGTCCTCACCTAGGGCTGGCAGGAACACACTGCCACCTGAAATAAGAAGCACCAGCCCATCCCTGTTGACCGTTTACAGTATTTGCAAGTGAAACTTAGTAATTTTGGTAAATATGCCAATCACTCATTTTTTAGAATAAAGGGAACTAAGTTCACCCCTCTACCATATTTGTAGGCGAAACATTATAATTTTGGTAAATATGCCAATAACACATTCTTTAGAATAAAGAGCACCATAGCAGGAACCAGGTTTGCCACTCATCCATTTCTTTGTAAGTGAAACATTGTTGTTGGCATACTTACCAAAATGACATTCTTATGAATTGGGTGCCAGGTTTGCCTTTTATTACCCATTAACCGTTTACAGTATTTGCAAGTGTGTAAATATGACAACAACACATTCTTTAAAAGAGCCCCATAGCAGGATCCAGGTTGGCCACTCATCCATTTCTTTGTAAGTGAAACATTGTCATTGGCATATTTACCAACACAACATTCTTTAGAATAAAGTGCACCACGTTGGGCGCCAGGTTTGCTTTCTATTTCTTTGTAAGTAAAACTTTGTCATTTTGCCACTGCGACTGTTTGATAGTTTTTGCCCCCTATGTGCCATCAATTCCACATATACGCCTTGATATAGTGTGACCCTCTACGATTCATTTTTAGTTATTTCATCCTCAAAAGGGAGCACAGAAGCTTTATTAAAAAAAAAAAAAAATAGTACAAATTTGAGGCCGAATATAATCATAAACACTTGCATCTTAACCCAATTCTGGGCACGAGATCCAATGCTCATATTCCAGTCTCTGATGCTGCCCTTTCAGGTATTAAAGCTGGCTCGTGTTCTTACCTATTACACCGCCAACCTAACAACACGAAAGGTGATTAGCGGAGGAAAGTTGCCAGTGATTTCTAGGAATACTAAGTGACTGAGCCAGGTCCACCATCACCAGCGCCTCTGTTCCTAAAAGTCAGTGAAATGGACTCGACATGTGTCATGGCGGAAAATGGCTGTAATAAGGAGCCCGAAATTAAACATGGATGGTAACGTAAATCCCAAAACTAGTGATCATTGAGGAGGAACCAGGGGGGGAAAGACCATAGGGTAAAGGGTTCACATTCACCTCCAAAGTGGATTGAATCGTGTATTATTGGACTATAAGGAGCCCATATATTGTTTTGCACTGGGGTCCTCTTGTTTGTGTTTACTTCTTGATGGAACACAACCATCAGTGAAATGAATGTAAGGGGGTACAGAGGTAGACGTTGAACTCAAGTCATGAGTTATTGCGGTGTCTAATGGTTTCTTAGTGATATAAGGTCTTGTACAATGTGAAGTATCTGAATTTAAAGGAGTGTTCCCATGACTTTAATTGAAGGGACCAACGCAGACTAGAAGTGGCAGAGCTCTCTACATCTATATTGACAAGCACATAAGTATTACAACACTGGTAAAAGGGTAACTGGTTCCTGTACAGACTAGTATTCCTAGCTGCAAAGTCCCTAGTAGACCGTGCACAGGCTGTAATATCTCTAGCCACAACAATTGGAAACCACAACTTGGACCTGGCTGCCTGAAAGGTCGTCGAGTTGTTCCTCTGGTTTCTAACTAGGTATGAGGAAGATAGCTGAACACTGTAACCTAGGATAGGGAAAGCATGCAGAGATAGGCCAGGAGACAGGACTCAAGGTGTAGAAACATAATATATGTGCACAAGTTGAAAGAGGTTATAGGAGGCAATCCTATCTTGCAGTTGTTCCTTCACCTAACAACCTACAGGAAAAAGGAGTAAGTTAGACGAGTGAGATAGCAAAGAACAAATACCAAGCTAGTCTTATCTGACAAAAAAATCCTTAGCAATGGGGCTGCAATTCCTAGCAGGATCCACAAAGGAATATAGACAGCAGGGGAAGACAAGCATAAGGAGGATATGTGGCACCCCTGCAGGGGATTGCCACAGGATCCACGGTTGCAAGGAGGGATTTACACCTTGGTAAACACAGCACACAACACCTTCCACCCCAGACCTGAAGGGGGAAGCTCTACTGGCTGCCTTAAGCCAGATCCCCTACAAAAGATCCAGGCCACTCCCCTCATCCACCCTGCTGCCCTGAGGTAAAGCTCCACCTGTGGGGAGTTGTACTACACTGAGCTGCACTTCCATCACATCAGCGGCCGGCCGCAGTGCTGGTATACCCGTTACCAGGTAGCACAGGTGGCGTCACGTAACCAATCCCCTTCACCACCATCATCCCCTCCATTGAGAGTCCAGGGCACGGGACCAGGGACCGACCATCCGTGATCCCCCATCCAAGTCGCCATCAGCCCCGGTATCGGAGTACCCCCTACCCTGTCTACCGCCTCAGATATAAATAGTCGCATCCACAATGGCATAGGACAGAGTAAGTCACACCATGACCAACTCTTCTCAGCCGAAATGCGTTGGTTCCACTTCAGCCTGTTTACCTGCCTTTGTTGGGATGATATTCACTGGATCTTCTTTTGTCCTTTGATAGCGCTGCCTCCACCACAGTTTGATCCGTACACAGTTCATCCATCAGGAAGCACAGCTCCGAAGCAAAAACTTCTGCTCTAAATGACAAAGTCCAACAAACCTCTCAAATGCAAATTCTTACCAACTTTTTACTAAAATGAACCGACATAGTTTAAAGTGGATGAGGAAGAATCATTTTGCTGCATCATGGATCTCGCCGCCTCATCAGGTTTTGCTTTTCTCCTTCTACACCTGGTTTTACAATGGGCAATCGTCGCGCTGCAGACAGTACACAAAACCCCGGAGTGCCGCCGTATATCTCCGTGCCAGGTAAAAAGCGTACTTAAACATATAAATTGTCAATGAAACACGTTGCCACTAGACTGTACCTAGGAAGAGTTTACGGCATTATTTATGTGCCCGGTATGGTGGTGGGGGCCATTACAAAGCCCCAGTCGTTCATCAGACGTCCCAAGCCGTTGTGTTGCCTGAGACTGACCCGCCGTAGAGCGTATATCTTTATTCAATCCCCGGTCTCTCTTGGTTTCTCCACTGACCGAAAGGATATATTCTGCTACTCAACTTCCCGAGTGTGTCATTTCCCCACAATTTACGCCCTGGCGGATATTTCCCCCCTTGTGCGTCTTGCATATAACTCAGGGCTGACTCGCATATCTTGCCTGGACAACCTGTCGTGTTTATTGCGTTGTGCTGATAGAAGCGAGACGAAGAGAAACTGGCAGCCGCAGAAAGGCTGAAGTCAGCTGAGCACGCTGCCAGCTACCGGCACGGAGGCAGGAGGGGGGCAGGTGGCGCGAAGACCCATCAACTCAGACTAATTATCCTACTATCCCTGCAGAGAGCGCACATTGGCATCTCAGATCGTATGGGTCATGCGCTTGACGGCTGGCATGCACCATGGGCAAATTACTGTATAGGCACGGTTGATAAGCTGTAAGCCGCCGAGGCAAAATGTGGCCACGTAGGACGTGCGGCTTCTGCCTGGCAGGATGGCTGTTTGAACTGCATCAGATAAGATGAGGCTTCGGGTCTCTGACTCTTACAGTTGTGCGACTCTGCTTTCATACATGATGTAGAGGTGAGGCTGTTGAGCGTAGCGGTAAGGGTCTAGAGGCCATGGACAAACCAAGGCGCAGAGGCCATGGAAAACCAAGGCGCAGAGGCCATGGACAAACCAAGGCGCAGAGGCCATGGACAAACCAAGGCGCAGAGGCCATGGACAAACCAAGGCGCAGAGGCCATGGACAAACCAAGGCGCAGAGGCCATGGACAAACCAAGGCGCAGAGGCCATGGACAAACAAGGCGCAGAGGCCAGGCAAACCAAGGCGCAGAGGCCATGGACAAACCAAGGCGCAGAGGCCATGGACAAACCAAGGCGCAGAGGCCATGGACAAACCAAGGCGCAGAGGCCATGGACAAACCAAGGCGCAGAGGCCATGGACAAACCAAGGCGCAGAGGCCATGGACAAACCAAGGCACTGAGGCCATGGACAAACCAAGGCACTGAGGCCATGGACAAACCAAGGCACTGAGGCCATGGACAAACCAAGGCACTGAGGCCATGGACAAACCAAGGCACTGAGGCCATGGACAAACCAAGGCACTGAGGCCATGGACAAACCAAGGCACTGAGGCCATGGATAAACCAAGGCACTGAGGCCATGGATAAACCAAGGCACTGAGGCCATGGATAAACCAAAGGTGGAAAGAGGCCATGGATAAACCAAGGCACTGAGGTCATGGATAAACCAAGGCACTGAGGCCATGGATAAACCAAGGCACTGAGGTCATGGATAAACCAAGGCACTGAGGCCATGGATAAACCAAGGTGAAGAGGCCATGGATAAACCAAGGCGAAGAGGCCATGGATAAACCAAGGCACTGAGGCCATGGATAAACCAAGGCACTGAGGCCATGGAGAAACCAAGGCCTGAGGCCAAGGACAAACCAAGGCACTGAGGCCATGGATAAACCAAGGCGGTTGAGGCCACGGATAAACCAAGGCACTGAGGCCATGGAAAAACCCCATGGTGGGGTCATGCAACAGGACGGCAGAAGTATGAATGGTAATGTGGAGCCAAACACATTGTAAATCTTGACTTAACATTCTAATATATGTAATTTACTCTCATACATTGCAATTTGTTAAAGGTCACACATACCGTTTTTGATTCTACAGTGCAAACACAAGCAAGGGCAAAAAAAATAATGCAAAAACTTTGGGCAATGTTGTTGCACTTTTTTGTGAGAGTGTTAAGCCTCCAATCTTAATGGGCAAAAACTGCAGTTAAAAACATTCTTAAAGGGCTCGTCCAGTCTTTTGACAAGTCTGCAGATGCTCTACGTGTACCACACACTGTCATTCTGCAGTACGAGTGCAAGCAGTGGCCAGAAAAACACAGCAAAACCTTTGTGCATATTGGGTGCACTTTGTTGTGTTAAGCCTTTAATCTCAATGGGCAAAATACTTTAGGACTTGATATGTGACATTCTTAAAGGGGGTGTCCAGTCTTTCAATAAGTCTGCAGTCACACCGGGTGTACGGCACACTGTCAGAATCCCCTCCTGTGTGGTCACGTGACTGCATCTATACGATGTACAGACTTCCCGCCACAGTCAGACTAGTTGTGCTCATCCTCACTCAACTCACATCTAGTTGGCATGTGACCAAATCTATGCAAAATGCATACTTGTGGTCATGTTGCCACCCGATCTCACTGGCAATGCCAGCAGGGGTGTGCATGCTGCAAGGATTCAGAAGTCTGCAGTCTCAAAGGAGTTGTCCAGTCTTTTGAGAAGTCTGCAGCCGCTCCATGTGTGTGGCACACTGTCAGGATTCTCTCCCGTGTGGTCACAAGACTGCAACTGTGGTGATGTGACTACCTCATCTTACCAGCAATACCAACAGTGTTGCACATGCTGCAAGGGTTCAGAAGTCTGCAGTCATATAGAGATCTGACTAGTCGTGCTCAGCCTCACTCAACTCACGTCTAGTTGGCATGTGACCACATCTATGCAAATCACAAACTTCTTGACAGAAGTGACCTCCCGATCTCTCCGGCAAGTCCAGTCCATCCTGACAGTGTGCAGTGCACGTGCCGCAATAATTCAGAAGTCTTCAGTCATATAAAGCAACTGCAGACTTAAGCCCCTTTAAGAGTGTGGCATTTTAATCCTTAAAGCATTTTAAGTACAGTCTTCACCCAATGAGTTCAGAGATTTAACATAAAAAAGACCAACATTTTTCCTGCAGGAAATATTGCATCAAAAATGCATCAAAAACGCTACCATCAATAATACCTTCAGCTCATCCAAAGACGAGTCACAGATTTTACAATCCGCACCGCAGGTCAATTTGTGCTGGGAAAATGTTCAGAATGTGAGATTGCATCTGATTAAAAAACTAACTGCCGATTCTGTATTATGCTGTGGATACATTTTTTTTCAGTATTGATCGCAGTGAACTTACTGATCGGTGAGGGTCAGACATCACTGGACAACCCCTTTAAATAGGAGAGGTGTACAATGCCTGCCTCCAGGCAGGAGCCCAATGCCCAACCGGGCATTATTATTATTTATTTATAGAGCACCATTGATTCCATGGTCTGTACATGAGAAAGGGATACATACAAACAAGTTACAAATACAATGAACAAACTAACAGTGACAGACTGGTACAGAGGGGAGAGAGGAACCTGCCCTTGCGGGATAACATTCTACAGGGCAATGAGGAGGGAGACAGTAGGTTGGGTCTGCTCTGGTGGTGGTGGAGCACCGGGTCCATGGTGGTGGAGCACCGGGTCCAGTGGTGGTGGAGCACCAGGTCCAGTGGTGGTGGAGCGCCAGGTCCAGTGGTGGTGGAGCACCAGGTCCAGTGGTGGAGGAGCACCGGGTCCAGTGGTGGTGGAGCGCCGGGTCCAGTGGTGGTGGAGCACCGGGTCCAGTGGTGGTGGAGCACCGGGTCCAGTGGTGGTGGAGCACCAGGTCCAGTGCTGGTGGAGCACCAGGTCCAGTGGTGGTGGAGCGCCGGTCCAGTGGTGGTGGAGCACCAGGTCCAGTGGTGGTGGAGCACCAGTCCAGTGGTGTGGAGCACCAGGTCCAGTGGTGGTGGAGCACCGGTCCCAGTGTCCCTTGAAGGCCATCCCCTCCATGTCCCTTGACGGCCCCCCCAGTGTCCCTTGAAGGCCCCATTCTCTTTCAAGGTCCCTTTTTTTGAAGGACTGTTCTTTTAAAAAGTTTCCATTTTTTGAAGGTTCCGTCTTTTTAACATTGGAGTCTATGGAAAACGGATCCGTTAACCGATTGCCGTTTATCTTCCATTGGAAGCCAATAGCAGATATTTATAAATTAAATAAAAACAGAAGCTAAATAGTGATCAGTTACCGGATCCGTTCTCCATAGACTCCAATGTTAAAAGAAAAGGATCCCGGAAAATTTTTATTTTTTTGCAAAATGGACAAAAAAAAAAAAGTTGTGTTTACAGAAAAGAAAACACCGGATCCGATGTAACGGACGATCACTGGACGTGTGACCCTAACCCTATACATAGTCATCAGGAATTGCAATAAACAAGTATCACTATTATCAGGACTCTTCATCATTATCAGTAGTGGAAACAATCAGTAACTGCTGAAGGCCTCCACATCCTCATCTTCTGCCTCCATCTATTTGGCTGTATAGCGCCCCCTGCTGTGATCAGTCTGGGAGGATGATTGACTCATTAACACTTTCCGCTCCCCCCCCCTTCCCCCCCTGCAGGGCTCGGCATTAACATATGAATATACAAAGAGGGTGTCAATTGCATTATTTATTAACATATTACATATTAATTCATCTCCTGGATGTATATGTGTTCAAATATTTACATGGTAATGAGCCGAGCTGTAAGTCATCACACAAACCAGACTCCTGTTATAGAGACAGTAACATCACTATAAGGCCTATCAGCACATTCACTGATGGTGTCCGATAAAATAGACAGACTGCATATGGCTTAAAATAATACAAAAATCAAATCGAAGGCTTAAATTAATCTGAA
Organism: Allobates femoralis; assembly: GCA_033576535.1. Lineage (NCBI taxonomy): Eukaryota > Metazoa > Chordata > Amphibia > Anura > Aromobatidae > Allobates > Allobates femoralis. The sequence continues at coordinate 61,757,446 of JARQOC010000009.1, forward strand.
ATCAATGTATTTAACGTACATTAGAATTAGCCATTGGCAAGTCCTCCCCCAAGATAGAGTTTTTCTATCCAGGTTTATGATCACTATCATTCTTGTTGATAATTTCCACTAAATTATACAGCGACGCCCACCAGGGCCTTGGGGTACTCGGTAACCGGGTCGGTCAGTTCTTTGGGAGGTCATGGTGGTGGTGACCCGGTTCCGTGGCCCTGGCCGTGTAGTTAAGGGGGTAGTATTTACAGGGAATGAAAACGACGTCACCTGTGGTGTTCGGCAGGGATGGCCAACGCTGCAGGTTAAGACCGCTGGGGCAGAGGGTATCACTCTCCACAGGTGAAGCGGGCTCCAAGGATAGACAATCAGTCACTAGACAATGACGGTGGGCAGTGATGATGTTGTGCAGGAGGTAGCAGGGAAGGCGCGCAATAACTGGAGGACACCTGGAAAGTACCTTTTACTTGGTGATCAGGCAGTACAACCCGGCCGAATCCTGTGCTCTCCCAGGACGCAGCTTGGCCAGCTCTCAGTTGATTTGGGGCCGCTGCACCAAGACACCTGTCCTTAAGCCTTTCCCGGTTGACTCTCTCCCACGCTGATCTTTCCTGCGTCTTCATAGCCTACCACATCCTGCGGCAGGCGGCTGTGGGCCCTGTCGAGCGACGGCCAGGCACATCCTCTGGCCCTAGTATAACCACTGTGCCTGGATGGGTCCACGGCTTCGGCCAGTTTCCTAGGTAAGGCATACAGTCCTTTCGCTAGATCGGGGCCGGTCCTCTCTTGCAACCTAGTCCCTCCACTCACCTCCAGCCGGCGGTGGATTCCTCACTCCTATGCCCTCTGGGATCCTTCTCTCTACTCCACCAACTCCAAACTCTACTCCTCCTCATCTCCCACCCCCTTTACCTCTTCTCTTCCCCTAGCCCGAGGATCGGGGCCCCCCCTCAAAATAAAGTCCACCCAGCATCCCCTGGCCTGGTGTCAGGATGGTGTTGGGTCCAGTGTTTGTGTCTTGGCTTTGCTAACTCCTCTCACCTGAGAGCGGCGACCCCGTACCTGTGGAGTAGGTGCGGCATCACCAATCTGCAGGGGCGTTACAATACATCTTGCAAAAGGCTTAAAATAATCTGTAACCACTTTACATTCATCATGATTTAGCTGTGTCAGGCCCGGTGCCAGCACCCGGCGCACCCGGGCAAGTGCCGGGGCCCGACTGCTTGGAGGGGGCCCACAGGGCCCCTGAGGCTAGGGTCACAACACAAGTGTGACCCTGTGGTCAACCTCTCTCCCCCAACAAACAGAGTTTTCCTATCCAGAGTTATGATCGCTGTCCTCCTCGCTGATGGTTTCCACTAACATATACATATTGGCTTCCACTAAAAGGCATACAATACCTGCAAATTGATGTCATATTAAGATGTAGCCAGAAAAATAGTGTTTTCCTATCCAGGCCTGTGAACATAGCTATCCTACTTGTTGATGGTTTCCATTAGGAGATATGTAAATGTCTATAGAATGCAAATAAATGATAGATTATTTTTGATTAGAGACTCAATAGGGAATAATAAGAAGGTTTCGCTGTAAGGGAGAATGTATCACAATGGACGCCAGGTCCACCAGGCCGATACCGGAGGTCCTTCTACCAGTCTAGGTCTATGGCGGCCTGTGATCTTGAACCATTTTTCCTCATTGCAGACTGTAATTATGTTTCTCGAAAGCAGCAACTGATAAAAAGACATGAAAAAAAAAAGCCTAAATAGCTGCCGGCCATTATATTGTTAGCAGCAGGTAATAAAGCTTATTAAGAGATGTTTGAGGAGGGGCGATGACTTCAAGGCAAAGGGTTACTCGGATTTCTCACATTTCCTGGGATAAGTCAAGATTTGACGCCTTTGATTGGATCACCTCCCTGCAAAGAGTTAAACCTTGCATTGCACGGAGGCAATGAAATGGTTAATGCCATGCTTCACCTGTGTCAATCAGCTGCAGCAAGACCCCCCCCCAGCATATCTATCAAGGTGAAGGTCCAATGCAATGGGCCCCAATGGAAAAGCTTCAACGGGGCCCTCAATTATTGCAAATCTTTGCTAGCAATAGTCTTTTACTATAGGCTAAAGGGACTATTGGGGCCCCAGGCTCCAGGGCTCGGGTGTGATTGCAGCCCCTCCAACTATTGTAGTTACACCCCAGCCTAAGGAACGTCTTTGTGGGCCCCCTGAGCTCCAAGGCCCAGGTGTGATTGAAGCACCTGCATCCAGGGGTATAACTATAAAGCTATAATAGGTGCAGGGGTTGCAATCGCACCCAGGCCCTGGAGCCCAGGGGGCCCACAAAGACGTTCCTTAGGCTGGGGTGTAGCTACAATGGGTGCAGGGGTTGCAACCGCACCAGGCCCTGGAGCCTAGGGGGCCCCAAAGGTCACTTTGGCCTATAGAAAAACACTATTGGTATTACAAAACTGCAACAATTGGGGCCCCATTGGAGCTTTTGCATTAGGGCCCATGAGCTTCAAGTTAGACCACTGCCTGCTTGTATTGTAGTTACACTCCAATCTAAGGAACTTTTTTGGGCTCCCTTGGCTCCGGGGCCCGGGTGCGATAGCAACCCCTACACCTATTGTAGTTATGATGGTGTTTAAAGGGCAACATAATTGATACCAACAGGGTGCATTCGTGGGGGGTTTGCTCTTGGAAGGGGCTACAGGACCAAGGAACAGGTGCAGGGGTTGCAATTGCACCCGGGCCCTGGAGCCCAGGGGGCCCCAAAAGACAAAGGCCCCTAAAGATTTGCAACAATTGGGGGCCCCTTTGGAGCTTTCCCATCAGGGTCCATGAGCTTCAAGTTACTCCACTGTACAGGACCTTGGCAGACAAGGAGTTAATGATACCTAGTATTGAGAACATTCTGCTGCAACCACAAACATAAATAAAGGAAGGTGTGATGATAAATCAGACTGGTGACATCCGGCAGTGAAAGGGTTATGGAACCTTGTAATCAATGATACATTGTTTGAATAACAAAAAGTAACAGTTAACATTCCATCCTGGAATCATTGACCAATCAGGACACTCGGCTGTGACTTTTTCTGAATCCACAGCAGCATCCTGACATCTCCGCATCTCGAGTGTCCAAAATCTCCGACAACCGTCCTCACATCTGGATCTCCCCAACCGGAGACAGAACCGGCGACATGAGAGCAATCCAGGAAAGGGTTAACATACAAAGGGTTAACCCTCCAGGAGGCTCAGCCTCATCTCTCCCAGGCTTTGCAGGGTTAAGACGTAGAATCAGGGCCCGGGGCCCCTCTGTGATAATGTTCTAATAACCGCCACCATTCTGGGGACGTTTCTGCTGCTCCAGACTGAAAAGGTTAATACGGGTCATAAGGGGTTAAACGACGCTGCTCCACCGCAAACGGCACAAAAAGTCATTTCTCCTCCAACCGTGAGAAGGAAAGAGTTAATGAGAGGAAACCGCAACTAATCAGAGGGATCCGAAGTGATAAAATACATCCAAGGAGGAGAACATTAACACAGACAAGCACACCGCCACCGGTATACAGTATACACCGCCACTACGGTATACACACCGACACCACTATCTACGCACACTGTGCGCACCTGAGCAGACAGTATATACACCGACACCGCTATCTACGCACACTGTGCGCACCTGGACAGTATATACAGTATACACCGCCACTACGGTATACACACCGACACCACTATCTACGCACACTGTGCGCACCTGAGCAGACAGTATATACACCGACACCGCTATCTACGCACACTGTGCGCACCTGAGCAGACAGTATATACACCGACACCACTATCTACGCACACTGTGCGCACCTGAGCAGACAGTATATACACCGACACCGCTATCTACGCACACTGTGCGCACCTGAGCAGACAGTATATACAGTATATACACTGACACCGCTATCTACGCACACTGTGCGCACCTGAGCAGACAGTATATACACCGACACCGCTATCTACGCACACTGTGCGCACCTGAGCAGACAGTATATACAGTATATACACTGACACCGCTATCTACGCACACTGTGCGCACCTGAGCAGACAGTATATACAGTATATACACTGACACCACTATCTACTCACACTGTGCACACCTCAGCAGACAGTATATACACCGACACCGCTATCTACGCACACTGTACGCACCTGGACAGTATATACAGTATACACCGCCACCACAGTAGATACACCGATACCAGTATCTACATACATTGTGCGCACCTGAGCAGACAATATATGCAGTATATACACTGACACCACATTATATACTCCAACACCGCTATCTACGCACACTGTGCGCACCTGAGCAGAGAGCATATATAGTATACACCGCCACCACAGTATATACACCGACACCAGTATATACATACATTGTGCGCACCTCAGCAGACAGTATATATAGTATACACCGCCACCACAGTATATACACCGACACCAGTATATACATACATTGTGCGCACCTGAGCAGACAGTATATACAGTGTACACTGCCACACACAGTATATACACCGACACCAGTATCTATGCACACTGTGCGCACCTGAGCAGACAGTATATACAGTGTACACTGCCACACACAGTATATACACTGACACCAGTATGTATGCACACTGTGCGCACCTGAGCAGACAGTATATACAGTGTACACTGCCACACACAGTATATACACTGACACCAGTATGTATGCACACTGTGCGCACCTGAGCAGACAGTATATACAGCCAAGGTATACACTGCCACACACAGCATATACCGCATACACAGCCATACCCACACACACACAGTATATACTGCATGCACACCAACCGGTATCTAAGTACACTGCGTGCACACAGTATATAGAGTCCCACATAGTAAATATAGTATACACAGCTACACACACAGACACAGTATATACTGCACGCATCAAAACAGGTATCTACATACACTGTGCGCACCTGAGCGCACACACACTGAACATACCGCATGCACAGCCACCTACACACTGTATACACAGCCATATAGTGTATATACATGGCATACACAGCCAGTGTATATAGACACACACATAGTATATACTGCACACACAGCCACACATACACAGTATATACCATATGCACAGACACATATGGAATATACTGCATACACAGGCACACACTCACATATACATACACAGTTGTATACATTACACAGCAATGTACATATACTGTGCAAACCTAACCACACACACCTATACACACCCACACAACTGATCACATCTACTCATATGTACACAGCCACATATATCTATAAAAAACATATATAGTAGAGCTGCATGCTATGCAAAATTCACACATACTGTACAGTCACATGCAAAGCTTCATACATCCAGTGACACAACAGCACATACATCTACACATGCTGACTGCTGACCCTTACATATTACAGGGCCCCTGCTCATACATACTAATGCACTCATCTATATACAATTGCACATATATACATACTGGTACACAGGCATACAGTACATGCTCATATGCACACACTTGCACTGATTCATACACACAATATTGTACATCCAGGAGCACATACATACTCATACATTCATTTGCACTCACAGTACGTGCTCATACACATCCATAGAGCACCCTCATACACACACACACACACACACACTTTCACTCATCCAGCTACGTACACATCAAAAGAGCACATACATACATCCATATAGTACATTCACACTCCTATACATACATACATCCATATAGTACATTCAGATTCCTATACATACATACTCATATACACACATCCATATAGTACATTCACACTCCTATACATACTTCCATATAGTACATTCACACTCCTATACATACTTCCATATAGTACATTCACACTCCTATACATACATACTCATATACATACTTCCATATAGTACATTCACACTCCTATACATACATACTCGCACACATTCCCTCCCTCTGTCACAGCTGTGTATATAGAGGTATACTTGTGTTATAGACAGAGCGGCCATGTACTGTCATCCAGTGCCACTCTACAGTGATGGCCTCTAATGAAGACACAAATACGTGCTCCTCTGGCAGGTTCCCGCCGGCTCACCATACAGTATATACACACTGCAGATGGGGACTATCCAGCACTACAGACATGCAGCCATGATCCCCCCCATCCCCAGAGCTGTATGAGCATCCCCCCCCCCCCACCATCGCCCCTCTACTGGGGTCTCACAGTGGGATCAGAGGTCACCGCAGACCCTCCTCCTATTTATCATTCGCCTTATTGATCCAACAACATGTCCTTTCCTCCGGGACCAGCCCGGCTCTCATCCCTTTAACCCCTTCCCCTCCGGTAATGACTCCACCACAGTGTGTACTGAATGGATAATAAGAATGTCACAGAAGGATTGTCATTATGAGGATCCCCCCCCCTCCACCCTTCTCCCTTTCTCCCACCCCATCCCCCGCAGCAGTTTTTCACCCACCGTCCCCAATCCATGACTTCATTAATACATTTCTATTTATTAACCTTTGACAATTAATGATGTATTCAACCCACTAACAGATTCACAGGAGGGGACGGCGGGGGAGTAGTTGGATCCAATTCACCGATTGAAGAATTCCTGCACTGAATCCTTATCCAGTATCAATGCAGAAACTACCTGGACTGATGGATCAAGAGTCGACCCCCATCACCCTACACATAACCCATCACGTCAACTCAACTTCCCCATCATCGTCATTCTCCGTTGGCCAACTTTCCAAGAAATCCTTCCCAAAACATAGAAGAACATTAGAATCTGAGAGTCCTCGGTGATTGATACCTTTCGATGGCCAACTGAAAGGATGGTAAGCATAGCAAGCTTTCGAGAGTCTAAGGTCTCTTCTCCAGGCTGGTATAAGACCAAACATAACATCCAAGACATAAGCATGAACCCAAACATCCAAGACATAGGCGTCAACCCCAACATCCAAGACATAGGCGTCAACCCCAACATCCAAGACATAAGCGTCAACCCCAACATCCAAGACATAAGCGTCAACCCCAACATCCAAGACATAAGCGTCAACCCCAACATCCAAGACATAAGCGTCAACCCCAACATCCAAGACATAAGCGTCAACCCCAACATCCAAGACATAGGCGTCAACCCCAACATCCAAGACATAAGCGTCAACCCCAACATCCAAGACATAAGCGTCAACCCCAACATCCAAGACATAAGCGTCAACCCTAACATCCAAGACATAAGCGTCAACCCTAACATCCAAGACATAAGGGTCAACCCTAACATCCAAGACATAAGCCTCAACCCCAACATCCAAGACATAAGCCTCAACCCTAACATCCAAGACATAATCCTCAACCCCAACATCCAAGACATAAGCGTCAACCCTAACATCCAAGACATAAGCGTCAACCCCAACATCCAAGACATAAGCGTCAACCCCAACATCCAAGACATAAGCGTCAACCCTAACATCCAAGACATAAGCGTCAACCCTAACATCCAAGACATAAGCCTCAACCCAACATCCAAGACATAAGCGTCAACCCCAACATCCAAGACATAAGCGTCAACCCTAACATCTAAGACATAAGCGTCAACCCTAACATCCAAGACATAAGCGTCAACCCTAACATCCAAGACATAAGCGTCAACCCTAACATCCAAGACATAAGCGTCAACCCTAACATCAAGACATAGAGCGTCAACCCTAACATCCAAGACATAAGCGTCAACCCTAACATCCAAGACATGAGCGTCAACCCTAACATCCAAGACATAAGCGTCAACCCTAACATCCAAGACATGAAGCGTCAACCCAACATCCAAGACATAAGCCTCAACCCCAACATCCAAGACATAAGCCGTCAACCCAACATCCAAGACATAAGCGTCAACCCAACATCCAAGACATAAGCCTCAACCCAACATCCAAGACATAAGCATCAATCCAAACCCAGCTCTCATGGTTGGAACTAAAAGCCCCGGGACCGGCAGCCGGCCGCCTTCCTACGACACAATCCTGGAAATCCCGCAGAGATCGGATGAAGCATGCCAAGGGTCATTGTAATGTGGTACCTTGTGTCAGCATCACGGTGAGGACCACGCTGGCCAGGTTCACCCTCCGGAGTGGCGTCTTCATCTTTATGTTTTTAGTCCTTCTCCGCTATCTCGGTGCCTCGTCCTTCTGTTTTCCCTCTTTATTTTCCGTCTTTTTCCCCCCTTCTTTATTTTGTCTCCCCCGACGCTCTCTCCTCGTTAACCCTCTTCCCCCCTCCCGCCCGGTTTGCTGTATTTTCCAGTACAGTCGCTCGATGGCAAGCGAAGGACGGTGTGGAGAGCGGTGATGCAGGGATGGATGGAGGACAGACGGAATTCAGGATTGGGAATCTCTATCAAGCCCCCCCTCTCTTCTCTCTTCCTCGCCTTCTCTTTTTTTTTCTCTCTCTCTCTCTTTTTCCCAGTGCCCCCTCCTTCTGCTGTTCCCCTTTCACCCCCCTTTAACACACGCATACAAACAGACACACACACACTTCCCTCGCCTTCTGCAAACCATATGGGGTTTCTGACAGATGGAAATTGAGTGGCAGCCCCGGCGAGCCAATCCTGACCTGCGCTGGGCAGGGGCCCGGCTCTCCAATGGCAGGTGCCGCAGCCAATCACAAGGTGGCGAGGGTTCGCTTGGAAAAATAAGGATGCCAGGCTGGTTGGGCTTTCTGATGCCTTGACTTGATTTATCCAGAAGGGTTTTTGTTACTGCAGCACTGCTGCCTCCTGCTCCGCGCTGCACATGTAGCAGAGTCAAACTTGGGATTAACCCCTGTCTGGTGCCACATGCAGCCTGCATGAGGTCATACTGACCCCATGGTACCCGGCGAGGGTTAAAAGTCCATTTTACTATCATGCAGAAGAATTGCAATCTGCATGGGGTCACATTAAACCTTGTTGGGTACCATTTGGTCAAAGTCCACTTTGCAATAATGCACAAAATGAACAAAAAATGCAACCTGCGTGGGGTCACATTAGTCCTATTCTGGTTCCACGGGGTCAATGTGACGTTGCATATGTACTGATTTGACTTTTTTTTGTACAGTTTTGGGTTATATTTGCTGCATTCCCATACAATCCACTTTAACCCTTGTCGTGTACCATGGGGTCCATCTGACTCCATGCACATTGCATATGAAGTAATTGCATTTTGGGTATTTTTTACATAGTTCTGTGTTTAGAGTTGTTGCATTGTAGCAAAAATGAACTTTATTCCTACTCTGGTTCCATGGGGTCAATATGACCTCATACAGGTTGCAAGCCATGGAAGCAGTATAGGAATAAAGTTCATTTTTGCTACAATGCAGCAACTATAAACACAGAACTATGTAACAAAGTCACAAAAATGCAATATGCACGGGGTCAATTGACCCCTTGGATCCAACGAGGGTTCAAGTCCATTTGCTACAATGCAACTAAAAGGAACACAGAACTGGGTAAAAAATAAGCATTAATGCAGTCACTATATGTGCAACCTGTATGGGGTTCATATTGACCCCACTGGCACCAGATGGGGAAAACGTATGACCCCATGGCACCAGATGGGGAATCGTATGACCCCACGGCACCAGATGAGGAATCGTATGACCCCATAGTACCAGATGAGGAATCGCATGACCCCATGGTACCAGATGAGGAATCGTATGACCCCATAGTACCAGATGAGGAATCGCATGACCCCACGGCACCAGATGAGGAATCGTATGACCCCATGGTACCAGATGAGGAATCGTATGACCCCATAGTACCAGATGAGGAATCGCATGACCCCATGGTACAGATGAGGAATCGTATGACCCCATAGTACCAGATGAGGAATCGCATGACCCCACGGCACCAGATGAGGAATCGTATGACCCCATGGTACCAGATGAGGAATCGTATGACCCCATAGTACCAGATGAGGAATCGCATGACCCCATGGTACCAGATGAGGAATCGCATGACCCATGGTACCAGATGAGGAATCGTATGACCCCATAGTACCAGATGAGGAATCGCATGACCCCATGGTACCAGATGAGGAATCGTATGACCCCATAGTACCAGATGAGGAATCGCATGACCCCATGGTACCAGATGAGGAATCGTATGACCCCACGGCACCAGATGAGGAATCGTATGACCCCATAGTACCAGATGAGGAATCGCATGACCCCATGGTACCAGATGAGGAATCGTATGACCCATAGTACCAGATGAGGAATCGCATGACCCCACGGCACCAGATAGGAATCGTATGACCCCATGGTACCAGATGAGGAATCGTATGACCCCATAGTACCAGATGAGGAATCGCATGACCCCATGCGTACCAGATGAGGAATCGCATGACCCCATGGTACCAGATGAGGAATCGTATGACCCCATAGTACCAGATGAGGAATCGCATGACCCCATGGTACCAGATGAGGAATCGTATGACCCCATAGCACCAGATGAGGAATCGCATGACCCCATGGTACCAGATGAGGAATCGTATGACCCCATAGTACCAGATGAGGGAATCGCATGACCCCATGGTACCAGATGAGGAATCGTATGACCCCATAGTACCAGATGAGGAATCGATGACCCCATGGTACCAGATGAGGAATCGTATGACCCCATGGTACCAGATGGGAATCGTATGACCCCATAGTACCAATGAGGAATCGCATGACCCCATGGTACTAGATGAGGAATCGCATGACCCCATGGTACCAGATGAGGAATTGTATGGCCCCATGGTACCAGATGAGGAATCGTATGACCCCATGGTACCAGATGAGGAATCGATGACCCCATGGTACCAGATGAGGAATCGTATGACCCCATAGTACCAGATGAGGAATCGCATGAACCCCATGGTACTAGATGAGGAATCGCATGACCCCATGGTACCAGATGAGGAATCGTATGACCCCATGCAGGTTACACATGTAGAGATTTGAATTTTTGTTTATTACACGCAGTTCTGTATATATATTTGCTGCATTTTTGCAAAATGGATTTTTAATCCTCATCTGGTACCATGGGGGGGGGTCAATATCACCCCGTGCAGATTACATAAGTAATTGCATTAATGTGTATTTCTTTTTTTACACAGTTAGGCATTTATCTTGTTGCACTGTAGTAAAATGGAATTACGATAAATGCAATCTGTATGGGGTAACTGACACCATCGATCCAGATGAGGGTTCTTGTTATTTCTTACATAGGACTGTGTTTATACTTAGTGCATTGGAGCAAAATGAACTTCATCCACTGTCTGGAACCGAGGGGGGGGGGGGGTCAATGTGACCCCAAGCAGGTTGCATATGAATTGATTGCAACCTGCATGGAGTCAAATTGACACCATGGAACCAGAATGGGGATAAAGTCCATTTTGCTACAATGCAGCAAATATAAACACAGAGCTGGGTAAGGCTGGGTGCACACTACTGTATTTTTGGAATCCAGGGGGGGAATGCAGTAAAACTTGCACCCCCCTTCCCCCAGATTCCTCTGCAATTGCACCCACACTGGTATTATCATGATCTGTCTCATGGCATGGGCACATCTATTGCATCCTGTTGACCATCTGTTTCCTCTGGATGTAGCAAAATGGACTTGAACCCTTGTCTTATACCACAGTCCATTTTGCTACAATTTAGCAAACAAACACATAACTTTGCAAAAAATAAGTAAAAACGCAATGTACATGGGTAGTGGAGCTTCGTGAAGCTTATGGGCCCCGATGTTAAAGCTGCAACAGGCCCCAATTACTGTAGATCTTGAATAGCATTAGTCTTTTTCTATAGGCTAAAAGGACTTTTGGGGCCCCCTAGGCTCCAGGGCCCGGGTGCGACTGCAACCCCTGCACCTGTTGTAATTACAACCCTGTACAAGGGTTCATATTGACCTCCTGATAACAGACAAGGCACGAAGTCCATTTATAAACATAGAAAAGGGTAAATAATAAGCATAAATGCACCATAATATCGACCCAAGCGAAGCCACAAACTCAGAGCGTTATCTGACCGACTCAGCTCTGCTACATCAGCAGCGGAAATCTGCAAAGCAAAAAAGCTCAAGTCATCGAGTAAAGTGAGCGTTCAGCAGAGAGGAGGGGACGCCGCGCCCAACGCAAGACTCAACTCCTTACATTGTTCTGTAACATTTCCCTAAATAGCGAATGAAGGATATTTATATGGAATCTAAATAAGATCAGGTTTAGTACAATTTCTCAGCTTGTAATACAGACGCATTTTATATTTATCATCATCCGGCCAAAAATAACATGTTAAAACTAAAAAGAGAGAATCTATAATGGCAGAAAGTCTGAAATGAACTAAATCACAAGATCCAAAACATCACCATAATTTGTGTGTAATACTTAAGAAACACATGTGACCAATGTCGCCCCCTGCTGGTTAATGTATGTCTGGAAAAAAGATGCACACACAATAACTGATAATACTGCCCCCTATGTACAGGAATATAACTACTATAATATTGCCCCTATGTACAAGAATATAACTACTATAATACTGCCCCTATATACAAGAATATAACTACTATAATACTGCTCCTATGTACAAGAATATAACTACTATAATACTGCCCCTTGTACAAGAATATAACTACTATAATACTGCTCCTATATACAAGAATATAACTACTATAATACTGCCCCTATATACAAGAATATAACTACTATAATACTGCTCATATACACAAGAATATAACTACTATAATACTGCCCCTATATACAAGAATATAACTACTATACCACTGCTCCTATATACAGGAATATAACTACTATACCACTGCCCCTATATACAAGAATATAACTACTATAATACTGCTCCTATATACAAGAATATAACTACTATAATACTGCCCCTATATACAAGAATATAACTACTATACCACTGCCCCTATGTACAAGAATATAACTACTATAATACTGCCCCTATGTACAAGAATATATAACTACTATAATACTGCTCTCCATATACAAGAATATAACTACTATAATACTGCCCCCATATACAAGAATATAACTACTATAATACTGCTCCTATATACAAGACTATAACTAATATAATACTGCTCCTATATACAAGAATATAACTACTATAATACTGCTCCTATATACAAGAATATAACTGCTATAATACTGCTCCTATATACAAGAATATAACTACTATAATACTGCCCCTATATACAAGAATATAACTACTATAATACTGCTCCTATGTACAAGAATATAACTACTATAATACTGCCCCTATATACAAGAATATAACTACTATAATACTGCTCCTATGTACAAGAATATAACTACTATAATACTGCCCCCATATACAAGAATATAACTACTATAATACTGCTCCTATATACAAGAATATAACTGCTATAATACTGCTCCTATATACAAGAATATAACTACTATAATACTGCCCCTATATACAAGAATATAACTACTATAATACTTCTCCTATGTACAAGAATATAACTACTATAATACTGCTCCTATGTACAAGAATATAACTACTATAATACTGCCCCTATATACAAGAATATAACTACTATAATACTGCCCCTATATACAAGAATATAACTACTATAATACTGCCCCTATGTACAAGAATATAACTACTATAATACTGCCCCTATATACAAGAATATAACTACTATAATACTGCTCCTATATACAAGAATATAACTACTATAATACTGCTCCTATATACAAGAATATAACTACTATAATACTGCTCCTATGTACAAGAATATAACTACTATAATACACATCGTCTCCATTGTGATCTGGATGTCACGCAGTGGCGCCGGCTCTCTCCTCGCGCTCTCCTGCCGGTGGTCTGACTATTCCTTTGTCAGCCATGTTCTATCCATTACAGTGATCAGGTTCTTATCAGGATACAAATTACACGTTTTTATGGTCCTAATGGACCCTCGTTGCTTGTTCCGTATTATTTAGCCTCTTTGATTGACAGTCTGCGGTTATTTAGCGAAATGTTAAATATCGGGACATTTTATTTCCCTGTGACATTCTTCTTGCAGAAGCTTTTCGGAGATGTTACCACCACTATTATCTAATAAATGAGGCTGATGTCATGTGGAGACATAAATTATAAAGAGATATAAAACGCAGTTCACGTTGAGTTGGATTGAAGTCTCCTAGACAGAAGCAAACAAGACTCTGCTAGGAGGAAGGTATCTGGTTATAACTCAGGTCTTTTCAGGACATACAAACCCTCGTCTTCTTCTTTGAGAACAGCCAAAATATGGAAATCTGGTCAGCGACCTCCTGAGACTGGAAAGGTCTCATCTGATATTGGCATCTATCACCTCTATGATCACCATCATCATCATGTCATGTGTTGACTGCTTGGCCATCCACAAGTGCCGCTGCTGTGATTAAATCGGAGTATTTCTTTCCCTAATCTACTGTGCACTGATCTGCAGGTGGAGGGGTGTGTCTTAGTATTCAGATCTCCACTCCCCCAGCCTACACTAGGTGTCGCAGTTAGAGTTAATTTCTACTTGGAACCTGTGCTGTGAAGTCGTGCTGTGCTGTGTTTTTGCTGCCACTGACTTCTAGGTTTTCCCATGTCCTTGGGTGAAGGTAGAGGCTGTTAGCCTAGGACCTAGCGAAGGGCTAGGGTGGCGGCCCGAACCTTCTCACCTTCAGAGGTATCTTCGGGAACAGGGCTAGTAAGGGACCCCAAGTCCAGGGCCAGACTAGCTCCCTTGAACGCCCTTACCCGTCTTACCTCCTGATTCCATATCCCTTATACTGTCCATGACACATCATCATTGTAGAGACAAGGGGGTTAGTGGGTGCTTTTGTCCACTGGCCCGGCCGCCTTTAGGAAGACCGCATGGACCACGGCTCATTCCCAACTGAACTCCCAAACTCCTTACCCATGGTTGGAACACTACTCAGATAACACTGGGCGAGGGAACCGCACAATGGTAAGACTTTATTGCATCTTCAACAGTCAAAGTCATATAACACACAATGTAACAGGTAGTCTCACCCTTCCACTGGCTCACCAGAGATTAGAATGTTCATGCCTTCAGGGCTTCCAGGGCCATTTACCCCAGTCCAGCAGCCCCCACCAAGAAAGGAATGACATGCAAGTTTAGGAAGCTAGCCGAGCACAGCAAGGCCTGTACCAGGTGACCAAAGTGTCCCAACCTTGGTATACTCCTTACGTAGTCTTTGATATTCCATCCGAATCCTAGGCTGAATTTCTGCAGAATATAATCCAGTTTTGGTGCTCCTCTAGTCAGACCTGAAGCTCCTAGACTGAGGCCATGCAGAGTATGATGACATGATGTAATCCTGGCAGCCAGAACTGAAATTCCTAGGCTGAGGTTATGGTCTTCTAACCAGGACCGAAGCCCCTAGATTGAAGCCATGTGGCATATGAAGACAGAATATGTTCCTCTAGTCGGGGCCAAAGTCCCTAGATTGAAGCTTTGTAGCATATGGACAACTAGTGACCTTTTTATATCCCACGCCTACACATCGGGTATATTGTGTTCTTCCAGGATAAGTGGGATAAGGCTATGCTCTAATAGGTTGGCATTTTAATAAGATATCTCCTGCATAATTCTCCTCTGAGCGATATAGATAGAGTGGGTGAGGTAATCTACATTAAATCAGCAAACTACACACTCAGACAATGAAGGTTCTGAATAGTCTGGCAAGAAAAAAAAATGACAAACTTGAGTTAACAAACAAAAGAACAGCACGTCTGGTCAAATTAAGAAAATTTAACCCACGTCACACATTGTAAAAGGCTGTGTGGTCACAATCATCATCAATGAGGACCCTTCATAAATATGTAACGTTCCCCCCTAGTTAAAATGCAGATGTCCTCGTGAATCCGAATTCCGTTACAAAGATATGGTCAATTCTTCCTCGTATATAAATCTAGTCTTTAAAGCCAAGTGGGAGTGATCCTCACCCCTTATTTTGGCATGTCTACTTGAGGACCACGCCCAGTTGGCTAAATAGACTAGATTTATATGGAGCTAAGATAGGAGGCCATATCTCGGGAACAGAGAAGAGCAGGAATGAAAGAAAAACAATATCAGATTCGGGAGAAATTCAGCATTTACAATAGGTCAGTATATATTAACACAAAGTTAAAAGGTACTTCTTAAAGGGATCATAATCTTATTTATGGTTTGATTGGTCAGAGAAGTAGATGGAACCCGTTGATCCAAAATTTTGACATAGTAATGGTGTTTAGACACTAAAATAGGAAAAACCCATCTGTACCTGGGTGGTTAAAAAAAAGGGTTCAATAAGACGACCACCCAAATTAAAAATGTAAATACCCCTTTAAGTAAAACAAGTGCTATCATTTTGAAGAATTTCTACTCACATTTCAACCCAAGGTGACTACTGGGATTTAAGACCCTCTTCCATCCTAATTACTACCCTATCATTACCCAATACTCTAGGCCACCAGGGAATCAAGTATCACCTCCTGTTCTACCCTATACCACCAGGTACAAAATAGAACCCTTTTCTATATTTACCAGGGAGACAACTATAAACTTTTTTTTTTACCCTAGACCACCAGGAATCATATAATCTACTCTTGTACCAAGGACCAATTAGAGAGAGGACTTAACACCAGCCCAACTGGGAAAACAAATAGTATTCACTTACTCAACCACGAGGGAATAAAAAGAATAATATTTTTTGTGCCTTAGGGGAGATTTCCTTAAACCATTAAGCAATTAGATACTAAACTTCTTCTGTACCCTAGGCCAGCTGGGAAAAAGTATTAACCCACTCTTACACCCTTGACCAACCTAGGTTATAAATAAAGTAAAATGTATCATCCTTTTCTACATTTTATCATGAAAGAGTCAAACAATAAACTTTCTCCTACACCCTATACCACCAGGGACCGATTACAGGATAAATTACCCTGGAGTGGACCAAAAAGAAAGGAAATATTCTGGTCCTCAAGGCTAAATCATAGGAGAATACTGTATTAACCCATGCTCTATATCAAATGGAAGTTACTCTAGACCACCAGGGACTTTAGTAACCTGTTAAAGAACCCTTGAGAAAATATTTAACATATTTTCAAGTAACAAAGGGGCTATTGCTCTAGATCCCTTGGAAATGTAATATTACCCAAGACCACCAGGGAACATATATTTCCTTAGAGGCTTAGACCAACAAGGAATTAAATTATTCTCCTCTTCCTCAAGCCATGGTGACTACAAGCCTTTTCACTAGCCCACCATGGAATTATAACGTAACCTGGTCTAGATCCCTAGAGAAAATATTACACATATTTTACATCTTTCAAGAACCAAGAAAGTGACTATTAACCTGGATGCTTAGGATATGGAATATCCACCAAGGCCACCAGGGAGCGTATATGTCCATAGACCAACAAGGAATTAAATACGCTCTTCTTCCTAAAGCATTGGTGAATACTATACTAACCTCCACCCTATAACCAAAGAAGGACTTTACACTAGCCCACCAGGGAATTATATAGCAACATGTTCTATCTTCCCCTATCCAAATATTTGAGCCATTTTCTACCTTTTGACCGTCAATTGATCATTGACCTAGATGCCTAGGAAATGGAATATTAACCACTTGATTAATCAAGACCACCAGGGAACGTATATTTCCATAGACCAACAAGAAATGTAATATGCTTCTCTTCCACAACCCTTGGTGATGACAATACTTACCTTCGCCCTATGCCAACTGTTTAAAGTCTTTACACTAGCCCACCAGGGAATTATATAGTAACCAGTTCTACATCCCAGAGAAAATATTACGTATATTTTACATCTTTCAAGTATCAAGGAAGGGACCATTAACACAGATGCTTAGCAAAAAGGAATATTAACCACTTTATTACTCAAGACCACCAGGGAACATATGTTTCCATAGACCAACTAGGAATTTAATAGCCTTCCCTTCCTCAAGCCTAGGTGAATACAATACTAACCCCTGCCCTATACTAACCAATGTAAGACTTTACACTAGCCCACCAGTGATTTATATAGTAAAACGTTCTATTTCACTATTCCACATAGTCAACCTATTTCCTACCTTTTGACCATGAAGTGCTCATTAACCTAGAAGGTTAGGAAATATGTAAACCAAAATGACCCAAGACCACCAGGGAATGTATATTTCCATACACCAACAAGAAATTAAATATTCTCCTCCGCCTGAAGCCATGGTGGATACAATACTAAACCTCCACCCTATACCAACCAATGAAAGACTTTACACCAGCCCACCAGGGCTAATATAGTAACATTTTTTTTTTCCTCTAGACAAAATATTTGAGCCATTTTCTACCTTTTGTCCACAAAGTCACCATCATTGACCTAGAAGATTAGGAAATAATATTTAAACCACAATTACCCCAGACCACCAGGGAACATACATTTCCATGTATCAATAAGACATTTAATATGCTTCTCTTCCACAACCCTTGGTGGTTACAATACTTACCTCTGCCTTTTACCAACGAAAAACTTTACACTAGCCCACCAGGGAATTATATAGTAACATCTTCTATTTCCCCTGACCAAATACTTGAGTGGTTTTCTACCTTTAGACCACCACGTGACCATTAACTTAGATGCCTAGGGTATGGAATAGGAACCAATTACCCAAGGCCACCAGGGAACATATATTTCCTTAGAGCAACAAGGAAGTAAATATTCTCTTTCTCAAGCCTTGGTGGACACAATATTAACCTTCACCCTATATAAACCAATGAAAGACTTTCCACTAGCCCACCAGGACATTATATAGTAGCCTGTTCTATATCCCTAGAGAAAATATTAGACATTTACCATCTTTCAAGTACCAAGAGTATTAAACAATTACCCAAGACTACTAGAGACCATATATGTCCATGGACCAAAAAGGAATTTAATACTCTTCTCTTACTCAAGCCTTGGTGAATAGAATATCGACCTCCGCCCTATATCAGGCAAAGACTTTACACTAGCCCACCAGGGAATGAAATAGCAACATGTTTTTATCCCCAAATATATTTGAACCAATTTCTTCCCTTTGACCTTCAAATGATCAATAACCTAGAAGGCTAGGAATATTTAACCCCTATTACCCTAGGCCACCAGGGAGCGTATATCCCCATAGACCAACAAGTAATATAATATTCTCTTGGTCCTCAAGCCTTGGTGAATACAATACTAACCTCCACCCTACACAAACCAATGAAAGACTTAACACAAGCCCACCAGGGAATCATGCTTTTTCCCTCAGACCAAATATTTGAGACATTTTCTGCATTTTGACCCTGAAGTGATCATTAACCTAAAAGCCTCAGGAAATACTATATTAACCACCATTACCCTAGACCACCAGGGAATATATATGTCCATAGACCAACAAGGAATTTAATACTCTTCTCTTCCTCATGCCTTGGTGAATACAATAGTAATTTCCGCCCTATATCAACTAATGAAAGACTTTACACTAGCCCACCAGGGAGTCATATATCAACACATTCTACCTTTTGACCCCCAAGTAGGTGAATAGGAAATTAAATATTAACCCCTTTATTACCCCAGACCACTCGATCTGGTGGTAGTAACCTTTTAACTATGAGGAAAGTTTTTGCTAACTTAATTGTGGGTTTGTTTGCAAACAGTAAAATATGAGAAATCAGTGAATAAATGGACTTTGTACCCCCGGTGCGGGGCGGCGGACGCCTCCTCCAGACATGTCCCCGGTTTCGCCGTTGGTCCATTTTCCGCCGTCTCTCCTCTCCGTGGATTACAAGTTTCATTACCTGTTTACGAGTCTCGGCTCCGACTTTACGAGACCAACAACAAACTCAATGTACTTCCAGCAAGATTATTAAAATGGAACAATAACGGAGGACGGCGGGAAACGGCTTCTATATATTTATCCCAAACCTCCGGCCCCGTCCAATGACCACTCTGACTATATTGTAATTTCTCTTTTCATGTCTTACTTACTCCAGGTTTTCTTTATTCAGGACCAAAAAGTCTTAAAATTCAGCATAAAATGCTCTTAGATTGGTGTCAGCGCTTTACTATGATGGAACAAGCCGCTGCTCCGGCGCCGAATAAACTCAAATTACTACAAAATCCACAGTAAATCCCTGTAAGGACCCATCGGAGTCATTATCTGCTGCTCAGCTGTAGGTGATTCTGGGAGGCAGCGATTACCGATCCCACAGATACAACCACCCAGCTTTTCCAGACTCCCGACAATCATACAGGCCCGGACTGGTAGGCGGGAGTAGTGGGAATTTTTCAGGTGGGCCTGTGGTAGTGTTGTGTCATATAATGTTCCTGTATCTACAACTCTTGTAGAGTCTTGGAAAGCTGGATGACATATCAGTCTTGTACAAGCTGGCAGATCCATGCAGTAGTGAAGGCAAAAAAACATTCAATCCCATAAATTAGCAGATCCAAAACCTTTCAATTATAACCCATATCAGGTCTCTAAATTATAAGACATCAGATGCCTCAATTATTGAATCCAAGCTGAGATCACCAAATTGTCAGACCCCCAAACCCCTACATCATTAGACCTCAGAATCGATCAAGGCAAGTTAATAGCCAGAGCCCAAAATTAGCAGACCCCAAACGTTAATATTTTCCCCATATCAGGTCTCTAAATGATCAGACACTGGATTTCTCAATGAATTAATCTAAGCAGAGATCATAAAATGACCAGTCCCCCTAAATAATCCATCAGACCCTGTAGTCAGTCACCCAACAGGACCCTTCACTCACCCATCAGAACCTCCCCTGCCCCTCCCAGAAGTCACCCACTAGCCCCCCGTCATCCATCAGAATCCTCCCACCCACAAGAACCTCGCCCCCACCCATAAGGCCATCCACCCCCCCACCCCAAGTTAATCAGAACCCCCACTTTTCCCCCGCCCGCCAAATACACCCCCCCTCCCGAGTCACCCATCAGACCCCTTAAGAATAAAACTTCAGCCATGATGCCTAAATCAGCAGGTCTTTGACTAAACTCCTCCAACCCCAAATTCCTCAGACACATCCATTCGGTTTGGTCAAGGGTCCACTAATTATGAAACCTTGACCCAATCCAAAAGTACGAGCCCCCCCCCTTGCCCCAATTCCTAAATTCTCAGAACCCAGATCCTACAATATCATACCCAAGACCAGACCACTGCTCCTCCAATAGTCAGCCCCCAGAAAAGACCACAAGTATAAACTCCGGCCATGATGTCTACATGAGCAGATCCCCGTCACCTAAATTTTGAAGCTCCCGTTCTGTAAACTGTTAAACCCAAGGCTGGACCCCAATAGACACTTATGATCCAGTTTGAGGTCTGGCAATCTTTGGGGGTTTAATTTAGGGTCAATTTCAGACTCCAAACCATACCAGAATTTATTAGACTTCAGACCCATCAAGACCAAACCCAAAATTCAGGGTCTCCAGACATTAAACCATCAGACCCCGAAATTATCTAGAATAGCCTTAACTCATAAGTTTTAAAACTCTGATGATTAGAACCCCTAAATGTAACAGACACACGATCCAACGTTCCTATAAAACCTTCTCTTTTTCTGTTGGTAAATAGAACTCCATAAAAAAGTAACAAAACTACATTATTCAAAAGCACAACTGACATTTTTTTGTGACTTTTAGGAAACAAAAAGGAAACAAAAAACCCCAGAAATTGTATATTTTATTTTTTCTTAAATACGGTTTTATCTATTTTTCACAACTTATGGATAATACATTGTACTACCTAAGTAGTGCAGTGCATCATATGTGTCAGTGTTTGACAGGTGGCCTATTAGTCCTCTCCTCCGGTGGGATCTAGTGGACGGCTGTATATGTCGGGCACATAGGCCATTGACAGGCCTTCAGCTGATATAATAAACCATCAGTACCCTGGATTTGCCATCCTGAGGGACCCAATCTCCCCCCGTCAAATGACTTACTTGCTCCTGGGATTGCAGAAGAAGCTCAGCAGTTCATTACAGCTGGCTCCTGATGCCAATGAGACTGGCACTTGTACAGTATATGCCATCTGAGATATCATATACCTGTGTACTCCAGGTTCCAGCTACACCCTATTTGTGTGAACAGAGGCCCCAAAATACAAAAGGACCCCTACTTTGGAGATGGTAGTGGCCCCTTTACCCCTTGGGCCCCTGGTTGTGCCAATGATATATCCGCCCCTGGGTGGGAAGGCGTCAATCGCAACCCAAAAAAAGATGCAATCTTCCTTTTTATTATATGGGAAAACTAATTACAAAGTTTCCTGCAGATGTGTTAGTAAAGGGCGGAACAACGCAACTCATTAGGAGGACACAGTGGTCTGTTCACAATGCAGCATTAGGGTGGAAACACGCTATGCGAGCTGCATGCATCTCACATGAGTCACCCGGCTCTCTGAATGGGAGGATGGAGCCAATTGCATTTCTATGGAGCTCCACACTCCCAATCAGGGGCCGGGTGACTCATGTGAGATGCATGTTACATGCTCACATTTGTGTTCTTTGTGTCCCTGCCCTTACAAGGTGATACACAGGTTCTGAGCACAACATTTCCCAAAACCCTTACAACCCGAAAAATCATCATTTTAATTATATATAGTCCCAAATTTATATTCCGCAAATTAAACAGGGGCCCTTATATAACAACTTATTTATATAGGGGAAAAACTTTTATGGAACCTAAACAACATGTAAAAAAACACTGAGAGTTTTGTCAGTAAATTAAAAACAGAAAGTTTGGTGAATGTGCGGAAAAAGAAAGTCCCCGGCCCATGATAAAACCATAGACTATTTTTAAAAAACCCAAATTTTACAAAAATATTCAAAAATAAAATAAGGGGCCCCTCCCCTTTAAAAAAACCCCTTTTATTCAGGGGTTTTTAAAAAAGCGGTCGGGCCCAAAGAATTCCAATCAAGGATGCCCATTTTTTGGGATTATCCCTCTTAAAAGGGTGGGATTGTTAAGGAAAGGGTAGCAAAAAACATGTATCCTTCATTGCTAAATGTTTGGCCCCTACCCTGTTTTTTTAAGGGGCACTGAAAAAAAGGGTTTGGTTAACTAAGGCCATTTAAAACCCCCGTGCTAAACCTGGGGCCCCCGGGGTTTTGGGGAGGGGGGGCCCAACCCCTGGACAAAGGTGTGAATGAGGGGTCTTCAGTGGTACCCGGGGGATCCCAATAGCAAATAACCCTTCCCTCCAATTCCCCCTTTGCGGGCTCCTTTTCCCCTTAGGGGGCTTCTTTTTAAAGGGTTTAAATATTTGGTTTAAGCGGCAGGGAAGAGGAGGAAAACTTTTGCGCTGGGCGGGGCGGCTTTGAAAACCTTTTTTTTTAATTTTTTTTCTTTTGTCCGGGGGTTGTGTACAGGAAATGTGGGGGGAAACCCCTGTCGGGAGGGTTTTACAAAAAAAGCGGTCCCGTGGCCCCTAAAAACGAGTTGCTTGGAAAAGGGCCCCAATTTTGGCCCGTGGAATCGGACGTTGTACCAAGGGAAATTGGCCCCGAAATTCCCTTGGGCCCTGTGGCACGGACTTTTAGTCCGGGAGGAAAGTAAATGAGCCAAAGGGGCAAACGTCCCAAAACGTCCTCCACATTTTGGGAAAAGGGGAAAAATTTCCGAAAAAGGTTTTTATATTCCCCGCCCGGGGGAATTTCCTCTTTTTTTTGCCCCTCTTTAAAGGCTCATGAATTTTCCCTTTTAACTGGGGGCCCAAAGCCCGGGAAATGAGAATTTCCCGAAAGGGGAAAAGGGGGCGAAGGGGGGCTCAAAGGCCGGGTCTTTTCCCTGGATAGGGTGGAAACGGCAGTCCCAGTGTCACACGCCTAAAATTGGGTCAACCCGCCCCAAAGGGGGCCTTGTTCCATTTTTCTGGAACCCAACTTTTATTTTCGCGATTTTTTTTTCCCCATTGAAATAAATAAAAAAGAAAAAAACAAAACGGGGTTGTTTAAAATTTAACAAAAAAAAGTTTTTTTTTTGGGAAAACATTTTTTAAAACCAAAAATTTTGTGCAAAAACCAACAAAACCCCCCACTTGTCCCTATCCAAATTTATATAAAACATTTTCTGAACTTTTGAGGGGTTTTGTAGGGGGGGCAGAAGCGGCTGTCAAAAAACTGAATAACCCTGATCAAAGTGGTTTTTTGTGCTAAGTGTTTTCAACGAGGGGGGAACAAAAGTAAAATATGTTAAATAATTTTCTTTTGGAGTTTTTTCCCCTTTTTTCCCAAAAGGAAATTTGGGGCCCCCATGCAAAGGTTCAAGGAATTTTTTGGGCCTGGGGTTAGAGGTCTCTTTGGGGGGGTAACCGGGGGCCTCAGTGAAAGCTACCCCAATCCCCGGGGGCCCCTGCAGGGGGTCTCCAGGGGGGTCCCGGGGCCCCCCGGTCAGAGGTTCACAGGGGGTCACCTGGGGCCTCCGGAAAAAGGGGCCATCAGGGTCCCCGGGGCCCTTCCATGCAATCTCTTTAGGGGTCCCCCGCGGCCCCCGGTGCAGAGGCCTCGGGGGACCTGGGGCCCCCTTGCAGAGGTCCCTCAGGGGGAAACCGGGGGGCCTCGGGCAGAGGCTAAATTCGGAGGTCCCCGGGGGCTCCGGGGGAAAGGGGGCCCCAAAGGGGGGCCCCCGGGGCCCCCGTGAGGGTCCCTTAGGGAACCCTGGGGCCCCCGGCGAGGTTCTCGGGGGGCCCCTCGGTGGGGCAGGCCCTTTTTGGAGGTCACCAGGGGCCTCCGGTGCAGAGGTTCATCAGGAGGTCACCTGGGGCCTCCAGTGCAGAGGTCTTATCAGGAGGTCACCTGGGGCCTCCGGTGCAGAGGTCTCATCAGGAGGTCACCTGGGGCCTCCAGTGCAGAGGTCTTATCAGGGATCACCTGGGGCCTCCAGTGCAGAGGTCTCATCAGGAGGTCACCTGGGGCCTCCGGTGCAGAGGTCCCATCAGGAGGTCACCTGGGGCCTCCGGTGCAGAGGTCTCATCAGGAGGTCACCTGGGGCCTCCAGTGCAGAGGTCCCATCAGGAGGTCACCTGGGGCCTCCAGTGCAGAGGTCTTATCAGGGATCACCTGGGGCCTCCGGTGCAGAGGTCCCATCAGGAGATCACCTGGGGCCTCCGGTGCAGAGGTCCCATCAGGAGGTCACCTGGGGCCTCCGGTGCAGAGGTCTTATCAGGGATCACCTGGGGCCTCCAGTGCAGAGGTCCCATCAGGAGGTCACCTGGGGCCTCCAGTGCAGAGGTCTCATCAGGAGGTCACCTGGGGCCTCCAGTGCAGAGGTCCCATCAGGAGGTCACCTGGGGCCTCCGGTGCAGAGGTCCATCAGGAGGTCACCTGGGGCCTCCGGTGCAGAGGTCCCATCAGGAGGTCACCTGGGGCCTCCGTGTGCAGAGGTCCCATCAGGAGGTCACCTGGGGCCTCCGGTGCAGAGGTCTCATCAGGAGGTCACCTGGGGCCTCCGGTGCAGAGGTCTCATCAGGAGGTCACCTGGGGCCTCCGGTGCAGAGGTCCCATCAGGAGGTCACCTGGGGCCTCCGGTGCAGAGGTCCATCAGGAGGTCACCTGCGGCCTCCGGTGCAGAGGTCCATCAGGAGGTCACCTGGGGCCTCCGGTGCAGAGGTCCCATCAGGAGGTCACCTGCGGCCTCCGGTGCAGAGGTCCCATCAGGAGGTCACCTGGGGCCTCCAGTGCAGAGGTCCATCAGGAGGTCACCTGCGGCCTCCGGTGCAGAGGTCCCATCAGGAGGTCACCTGGGGCCTCCGGTGCAGAGGTCCCATCAGGAGGTCACCTGGGGCCTCCGGTGCAGAGGTCCCATCAGGAGGTCACCTGGGGCCTCCGGTGCAGAGGTCCATCAGGAGGTCACCTGCGGCCTCCGGTGCAGAGGTCCCATCAGGAGGTCACCTGGGGCCTCCGGTGCAGAGGTCCATCAGGAGGTCACCTGGGGCCTCCGATGCAGAGGTCCCATCAGGAGGTCACCTGGGGCCTCCGGTGCAGAGGTCTTATCAGGGATCACCTGGGGCCTCCAGTGCAGAGGTCTCATCAGGAGGTCACCTGGGGCCTCCAGTGCAGAGGTCCATCAGGAGGTCACCTGGGGCCTCCAGTGCAGAGGTCTCATCAGGAGGTCACCTGGGGCCTCCAGTGCAGAGGTCTCATCAGGGATCACCTGGGGCCTCCAGTGCAGAGGTCTCATCAGGAGGTCACCTGGGGCCTCCAGTGCAGAGGTCTCATCAGGGATCACCTGGGGCCTCCAGTGCAGAGGTCTCATCAGGAGGTCACCTGGGGCCTCCAGTGCAGAGGTCTCATCAGGAGGTCACCTGGGGCCTCCGATGCAGAGGTCCCATCAGGAGGTCACCTGGGGCCTCCGGTGCAGAGGTCCATCAGGAGGTCACCTGGGGCCTCCGGTGCAGAGGTCCCATCAGGAGGTCACCTGGGGCCTCCGGTGCAGAGGTCCATCAGGAGGTCACCTGCGGCCTCCGGTGCAGAGGTCCCATCAGGAGGTCACCTGGGGCCTCCGGTGCAGAGGTCCATCAGGAGGTCACCTGGGGCCTCCGGTGCAGAGGTCTTATCAGGATCACCTGGGGCCTCCAGTGCAGAGGTCTCATCAGGAGTCACCTGGGGCCTCCAGTGCAGAGGTCCATCAGGAGGTCACCTGGGGCCTCCAGTGCAGAGGTCTCATCAGGAGGTCACCTGGGGCCTCCAGTGCAGAGGTCTCATCAGGGATCACCTGGGGCCTCCAGTGCAGAGGTCTCATCAGGAGGTCACCTGGGGCCTCCTGTGCAGAGGTCTCATCAGGAGGTCACCTGTGCAATCACCGGCCCAGAATGTGGGACGTTCAGGTGTAAGATGAGACCACAGATCAGATCAGTGTGCGCCAACATTCATTCCAAACATTTCCTTGTGATGATTTTTTTTACTGCACTTTAGGCCTAATTCACACAGCTGTGGTCAGTGCCGACACATGCCGGAGGCACGGACATACAGAGACACATGTTCCCCTATGGTCCCCTTCACATGTCCATATTTCCGCACGGATCGTTTCGCCGTGTGGAGCAGATGAGTGTCCGTGTGCTCCACACAGCGACGTGTCTGTTTTTTTGCAGAGGTACGGACCGCTTTTGCTCCGAAACGTCCATGCACACGGATGTCATCAGTGTGACATCCGTGTGCACAGACTACGGACAAAAGTGAAAGTGTAAGGCTGGCTTCACACCTCGGCAAGGTCCGGTCCGGGGCTGTCCGGGATGACCCAGACAGCCCCGGACCAGATCAGCACACAGAACAGGAGGGCCAAATGTGCCCTCCGGTCCTGTGTGCAGCCGGATGCTGCTAATTGCAGCCGCAGCTGCTGATTTTTTTCCTGAAAGAACAGCGGCCTGCAGCCGCCAGTGTCTGCTTGCCGGATCCTCACGGACCGGGGCAATCCTGCCCCATAGGCTCCCATGTTAGGGAGCGCTGGATTGCCCCGGATACGGGAGGAATCCAAGATCCAGAAAATGGGGAAATTTTTCTCCTCGGACAAAAAACTGATGAAAGCATAATTTTTAAGGCCGGAGAGAATAATCTGTATTCCCCCGGAGTGTCACGGAGTGATGAAACCGGATGGCAGAGAGCTGCCATCCGGCTCCATCCGGCCCCATAGGATACTATGGGGCCAAAAACCGGTCCGAGGCTGTCTGGTTTACACCGGACAGCCCCGGATCCAAAAAAAACGTGGTGTGAAGCCAGCCTAAGAAAAAAAATAAAAAAATTTCATACTCACCTTGCCCCAGCGCTGCCTGCTCCTCTCACTTCCGAAGCCGCTCATTAGGCTCATGAATATTCACTTCACTGAGCCCAACAACAGACCAGAAGAGAGAGGAGCAGCAGCGCTGGAGGGAGGTGAGTATGCGGTGACCGGCTGTGTGGCGCCCTGCGACCAGGGTGGCCACATAGGGAACTGCAGCCAGGCTGGAAGATAGACGGTTTGTGCAATAAACACCCTCAGCACACACCCACTAGGAGGCAGCACCCAACCAGGAGCCCGGGACTCTAGGCGGGCAAGGGGTGGTGGCTTTAGAGGAAAGTGGGTGGGAAGGTAGGTCAGGTGACAGAGAGCACAAATACAGATAAAAGAGGAGGAAGGCGTTAGTAGGCCGGAGTAGGCTGAGCAGAAAAGACCAGTAGGCCATAGTGAGCTGAGCAGACAAGAACAGAGAGAAAGTGACACACAACCCGGAGGGATTGGACTCCCTGGAGGCGCAGAATCCACAGACTCACAGAAACCATGGAGAGAAAGCTCGTCCATAGCCGGCATCCCAGAGGAATGTGAGGACAGAGAACGGACCGGTATCACCGGGTCCGAGGAACACGGCAGCACTGACTAACTGGTGGAGAAGTTTTCCCTAATTGTGCTGGAATCACACGGGTGAGGCTACTTTCACACTACGATTTTTTTCCTGTCCGTGGGATCCTACTTTTTGTAAGATCCCACGGACAGGAAAGGAAAGCATCGGAGTTGACCTCCAGATGTTTTTTTCTGTGTCCGGGGTCCATGATTATCATGGATCCGGACACAGCGGGGCACTTTCACTTCTGCAATGTATAATATACATTGCAGAAGTGAAATATAAGAAAGAGTTAAAAATAAAAAATCACTATTGTCACCTATCCTCTATCCACCGCTGCCTCCCAGCAAGGTCCGTGTTCTTGCAGGACCTGTGATGATGTCACAGAGCGTCATCAGGTCACATGACTGCAGCTACCACGGTATATTATACATTGCAGAAGTGTAATTAGAAGGGTTGGAGCAATTTTAGTGTACTGAGCATGCTCAGTACACTAAAATCGGGTCCGAAGAGACATCAGATGTGTCCTGGGACCCTGCTCCAAAGGGCCCCATGTTACTTGAATCGGATCAGATCGGATTTGGCATGATTGCCATCCAATCTGTCAGATCCGATTCTATCCGGTTTTTGATTCGGATGCAAAAATTGGAGCAGTCTCTGATTTTTGCACCGGAGTGAAATCGGACAAAATCGGACAATTATGCCAAATCCGAATCGGTCCGATCCCCATAGGAAGACACGGGGCCAAAATCGGATCCGAAGCTGTCCGATTTCTATCAGACAGCATCGGATTTGCAAAAGTCGTAGTGTGAAACCAGCTTTAGATGGAGCCTGGTAACACCTTGTAAAATAGGGTTACTGCAGACTAGGCACACACCAGAGTGTTGGCTCTGAGGGGAACTGAAGCAATATTACGGCTTCCCAGACAAACCGACGGGGAGCTTGAATTCCAGAGGGTTTGAGTGTGCGGAGTTAACTGACTGGGAACCATGTTAAGAACTGTACTGTGAGCTGTGTTACCTGTGAAGAGCTTGAAAATAAACCCGGTGAACCCTGCTTCAGTGTCCGTGTCTGATTCCAGGTATATTGAACTCTGCATACCTTTTACCCTGCCAGGAGCAGCCTGACCCACCGCGGGCTCATCCACCTGGCTGCGGCCCCATCATTCATCCATCCTCCTGGCAGAAGATGTGAGACTGGCGGTGAAGATGTGAGACTGGCGGTGAAGATGTGAGACTGGCGTGAAGATGTGAGACTGGCGGTGAGGATGTGAGACTGGCGGTGAGGATGTGAGACTGGTGGTGCTGAAGTGACACTGGCGGTGCTGAAGTGAGACTGGCGGTGAAGATGTGAGACTGGCGGTGAAGATGTGAGACTGGCGGTGAAGATGTGAGACTGGCGGTGAAGATGTGAGACTGCCGGTGAAGATGTGAGACTGGCGGTGAAGATGTGAGACTGGCGGTGATGATGTGAGACTGGCGGTGATGATGTGAGACTGGCGGTGCTGAAGTGACACTGGCGGTGCTGAAGTGAGACTGGCGGTGAAGATGTGAGACTGGCGGTGATGATGTGAGACTGGCGGTGCTGAAGTGACACTGGCGGTGCTGAAGTGAGACTGGCGGTGAAGATGTGAGACTGGCGGTGAAGATGTGAGACTGGCGGTGATGATGTGAGACTGGTGGTGCTGAAGTGACACTGGCGGTGAAGGTGTGAGACTGGCGGTGATGATGTGAGACTGGCGTGATGATGTGAGACTGGCGGTGAAGATGTGAGACTGGCGGTGAAGATGTGAGACTGGCGGTGCTGAAGTGACACTGGCGGTGCTGATATGAGACTGGCGGTGCTGACGTGAGACTGGCGGTGCTGACGTGAGACTGGCGGTGCTGACGTGAGACTGGCGGTGAAGACGTGAGACTGGCGGTGAAGACGTGAGACTGTCGGGGAAGGCGTGAGACTGGCGGTGAAGGTGTGAGACTGGCGGTGAAGGTGTGAGACTGGCGGTGAAGGTGTGAGACTGGCGGTGAAGGTGTGAGACTTCTGGTGTAGGTGTGAGACTGGCGGTGAAGGTGTGAGACTGGCGGTGAAGGTGTGAGACTGGCGGTGAAGGTGTGAGACTGGCGGTGAAGATGTGAGACTGGCGGTGAAGATGTGAGACTGGCGGTGAAGGAGGCGCTCTCTTTACGACGAGTCCTTGAAGGCCTTCTGGACGGGGTTTAATAGAATGTGTTTGTATCCGGTGTTTGGTTCCGTCTTTGTGGTTCTTTGTGATGGCTCGGAGTCAGGCAGGTAATGTAGCAGAGCCGGGCAGACGCACTGCAGGATTCTCCGCTTTATAGAATGGGTTATTAGGAGCAGGCGGGGAGAGCGCGGCTTGTAATACGGCTTTATAGATCACCGGTGAGATCTCCTCCGGAATATTGTGTTCTGTATGAAGGACCAGGAGGCATATTAAAACTTTGCCGGCTATGAAGATTTGCGGCCTGTCACATTAAAGCGACACATTAACCAATCGATGCTTTCTCTATTCTTGGGATTTTCGGTTGTTAGAACATTTTTCGAGACGTCTGTGGAACAAAAGGTTCAGTCTCGACCTCGGAGAAAGATCAAAAAGTCACATGAAAGCCCTAAAATCCCCGAGACGTCGCCTTCTCCTGTGTCCTCAATTGTCGGCTCGTGTCTCTCTCCGGTCCTGGAGATTCGCTAAAATTATCAGGGGGGAAATATTGATTACATGAATATACAATTATACAATTGTCACAATTAGAGGAGTTTCCCTCTCTGGATACGATTGTTCTACTGTGGGTTTCATTACATTTTATGCTTCTAAAGCCTCTGTGTTTCACCATTGTCTATTGGTGGCTAAATGTAACAGAGAAATCAGTGATGATAGGATGTAACTACTGGATCACAGCTACACTGCTTGGTGTGTAACTGCTGAATCACAGCTACACTGCTTAGTGTGTAACTGCTGGAGTCACAGCTACACTGCTTAGTGTGTAACTGCTGGAGTCACAGATACACTGCTTAGTATGTAACTGCTGGAGTCACAGCTACACTCTTAGTGTGTAACTACTGGACTCACAGCTACACTGCTAGTGTGTAACTGCTGGACTCACAGCTACACTGCTTAGTGTGTAACTGCTGGACTCACAGCTACACTCTTAGTGTGTAACTGCTGGACTCACAGCTACGCTGCTTAGTGTGTAACTGCTGGACTCACAGCTACACTGCTTAGTGTGTAACTGCTGGACTCACAGCTACACTGCTTAGTGTGTAACTGCTGAACTCACAGCTACACTGCTTAGTGTGTAACTGCTGAACTCACAGCTACACTGCTTAGTGTGTAACTGCTGACTCACAGCTACACTGCTTAGTGTGTAACTGCTGGACTCACAGCTACACTGCTTAGTGTGTAACTGCTGGACTCACAGCTACACTGCTTAGTGTGTTCACAGCTACATGCTTAGTGTGTAACTGCTGGACTCACAGCTACACTGCTTTGTTAGTGACTAGTAATCTAGTTGTCTGGACTCAGTACATGCTTATGTGTAACCTGGACTCACAGCTACACTGCTTAGTGTGTAACTGCTGGACTCACAGTACACTGCTTAGTCTTACTCTACTATGTCCCTTATGTTGATCCTTTCTAGTAACAGTTTTTTTTTCTCACACCAGAGGTGGATTCACAGATATACTGCTGAATACTACTGAATAAATTCCTCACTGCAGCTGCTTTCTAGTAAGTGTAATATTTTACCTTAATGCTGGATTCACAGCCACACTTCTCATTATAACTGTATGATGTTTTCCATGCTTTACCTTTCTAGTAACTGTTTTTTTTTTTTTTTATCACACTAGAGATGGATTCACAGCTGCACTAATCCTTACTTCAGGATAAAGTCCTCAATGCAAGCTTTCCTGTAAGTGTTTTATTTCATCACAGTGCTGAAAAATGAGGCATCAAAATTCTGCTAATGAGCTTGCTGTGACAGAATATAGGGAGTTTGTAACTGCTGGATTCACAGCTAGTCTTCTTAGTCTTACTGTATTATGTCCCCCATGATGTTGCTTTCTAGTATGTTTTTTCTTACATCAGAGGTGGGTTCACAGCTACACTGCTTGTTACTACACAATAAAGTCCTCCATACAGATGCTTTCTTGTAAGGTTTTATTTAATTACAGTGCGAAAATAGTCATCAAAATTCTGCTAATGACTTGCTGTGACAGAATGATAGGGAGTTTATAACGCTGGATCCCCAGCTACTTGCTTAGTCGTACTGTACGATGTTTACATGTTATTCTTTCTAGTATGTTTTTTTCTCACATCAGAGGTGGGTTCACAGTTACATGCTTGTTACTACACAATAAGTCCTCATGCAGCTTATTTGCTTCTAGTAAGTGTTTTATTCATCACAGTGTAAATGAGTCATCAACATTGAATGAACTTGCTGTAACAGAAAGATGGAATTTGTAGTCTGGATTCACAGCTAATCTGCTTAGTCTTAGTGTACGATGTCCCCCATATTGTTGCTTTCTAGTATACTTTTTCTCACATCAGGGATGGGATCACAGCTACACTGCTTGTTACTACACAATAAAGACCGCTATGCAGTTGCAGTGCTGCATAATGAGTCAACAGAGAATCTGTCATTGAACTATGACAGAATGATAGAGAGTTTGTAACTGCTGGTTTCACAGCTGCACTGCTTAGTCTTAATCTATAATGTCTCTCAAGTCATAGCTTTCTAGTATCGTTTTTTCTCACACCAGAGGTGGATTTACAGCTACACTGCTCATTACTACATGATAATGTCCTACATGCAGCTGCTTTCTAGTAAGCGTTTTATTTCACCACAGTGTTTCAAGAGATTCTGTCAGTGAGCCTGATTTAATGGAACGATAGGGAGTTTGTAACTGCTGGATTCACAGCTACACTGCTTAGTCTTACTGTACTATGTCCCTCATGTTGTTGCTTTCTAGTATCTTTTTTTCTCACAGCAGAGATGGATTCACAGCTACACTGCTCGATACAATACTGAAGGATAAAGTCCTCCATGCAGTTGCTTTCTAGTAACTGATTTTTTTCTCACACAAGATGTGGACTCACAGGTACAAGGCTCGTTACTGCTTCATAAAGTCCTCCATGCATCTGTTTCTAGTAAGTGTTTTATTTCACCACAGTGCTGGATTCCCAGCAACACTTCTCATTACAATTGTATAATGTTCTCCAAGTAAGTGATTTATCTCACACCAGAGCTGGATTCACAGCTACACTGCTCAATATAGCTCCATTTTGCTGTTGCTTTCTAGTTCCTGTTTTATTTCACCTAGCTACACGGTACAGTTCTTCTAAATAGTGTCCTATATATTGAAACATGAGAGCAGGATACCCCCATACAGAAAACAGGGGTAACTGAAATATTAGTTTTAAATGTTTTAAAACTTTTTTTTTAACTTTTGCCCCTTTTCGGTTTTCACCCTTCTCATTCTCCTTTACAGTTTCCTGTGAAGCCGCTGTACAGAACGACCAACCCATCGGCACCTTGTGATCAAGTCGCGAAGGGGCCGATGGTCACCAGGAATGGGCAACCTGACCGGATCTGGTGGCCTTAAATGCATGTGTAAGAGATGATTGCTGCTGTAGAGGGAGGTGAGGGCTGTATAACACAGCCGACATCTGCTCCGGAGCCGGCTTCATACCGCAACCCCCCCGCTCCATGATGGATACTGTTTCCCTCATGGAGCATTAAGGGGTTAATTAAGTTTGTTTTTGGGGAGCTATAATCATGACTATTAGACATCCCATACTACTATTGCTCTATCTTCCCTAATTACCGCTGATGTCCACCTCGTCAGCGAAGTGACCCCCCGTTATCCTCCAGGAGGATCTGCGCGGTTTGCATTATTAATCCGCTCATTAGACGGATCTTTCTTTTGTTCCATAGAACGTTGTAACAATAAATACTTCATTACTATTAGCGCCGGGTGTTGTGTTAATTAAACCAATAATGATGACTGTATTTGTAAATATAATTAACGCCTTGTAATGGCGACACTTCTCCTGTAATTATTGAAATCTGTACAGACATTCCCGGTAGAGAGACGGCGTGCCGCGCTGGAATCGACTCACAGGTACGAAGAACTGGTCCGAGAGTCCTGGAATCGGGATGATAAAGATATAGGACTGGAAAACAAAAGAAGGATCTTATGAGACTGAGCAGAAACAGAGATTAATAGAAGGACATCGGTCGGTGCTCCTTAGGGGTTGTACCGGACTTGGAAAATGTCCCACCCCCAAGGAGCCTCCTCCGATTAAAAGAGCCAGCAATTGTGGAGGCTACAAATCAGAAGAAGTGTTTGGGATGGATAGATGGACAGATATAAAGAATAATAACAACAGCACTGTAAAATATAGAGTGAAAGCTCTTGGACACCAACCCACTCAACAAATTAGGGAATAGCAGGCAGCGCTTCAACTGAAGTGTATAAAATGTAAGTTACTTTATTCACCCATCTCAATGCATTAAGCTGGGTCATTAATTAAAAAACCATGACTTAGTTTATAAACTTTAACGTGGTACCGTCACAATGGCAAAAGTAGTCTTATTTTATTCCCCCAGCTCGCCTGAGTATTACATTTTTTATTTTTTTTAAATCCGGTATTCAGATCCTGAGATATGAGTCTTTATATTTAGAGCTAATTTTTAAGGCTTTTACTAAAGGGGGTGTGATTCACAGAATAATTATGCAGAGGAGCCTAAAGACACTCCCCCGAGGATCTGCAAAACACAATCCTTGAAAAAAACAATAAGAATTAGCATAAAATAAATAAAACAACTACATTTTTTATACACTTTAAGAAGGTACTGTCACCCTGATTAAAGTATTTAGCTTTTGCTCTTATTTTATTCCGCCATTTCCACCGAGTATTACAGTACTAGAAAAAATCCAATATTTGGTTATAGACGTATCAGTCTTTATATTTAATTCTAAATTTTATGAGCTTAACTACAGAGGTGTGACCCACAGAATAATTATGCAGAGGAGCCTAGAGACACGCCCCCGAGGATCTGTGAGACACAATCCTTGGAAAAACAATACAATTAGCATTAAAATAAAACCCTAACATTTTTATTTTATACACTTAAAGGGGTATTGTCACAATGACTAAAGTATTCTGCTATTGCTCTTATTTTACTCGCACAGTTCCCTTGAGTTTTACAGTTCTTATTTTTCAAAAATCCGCTATTCGGTCCCAGAGATTTAAGTCATTATATATGTAGTGCTACTTTTTCTGGCCTTTACTGACTCACAGTATAATTAGACAGAGGAGCCTAAAGACACGCCCCTGAGGATCTGTGAGACTCAACCCATGGGAAAAACAATAAAAATTTGCATAAAATAAAGCAACTTTTTTATACACTCCACAGATTTACTGTCACCCAAACTAAACTATTCAGCTTTTGTTCTTATTTTATTCCCACATTCCCGCTAGTATTACAGTTCTTACTTTTCATAAATCTGCTCTTCGGTTCCAGAGATACAAGTCTTTATATTTAGTGATAATTTTTATCGCCTTTACTAAAGGGGGTGTGACTCACAGAATAATTATACAGAGGAGCCTAGAGACACGCCCCTGAGGATCTGTGAGACACACAACTCTTGGGAAAAGCAATAAAAATTTGCATACAATAAAACAACTTTTTTATACACAGCACAAATTTACTATCACCCAAACTAAACTATTCAGCTTTTGCTTTTATTTTATTCCCACATTCCCTGCTCCTCCGCCCACTAGTATTACATCTCTTACTTGTCATAAATCTTCTATTCAGTTCCAGAGATACGAGTTTTTATATTTAGTGATGATTTTTAAGGCCTTTGCTAAAGGGGGTGTGACTCACAGAATAATTATGCAGAGGAGCCTAGAGACACGCCCCTGAGGATCTGTGAGACACAACCCTTGGAAAAAACAATTAGCATAAAATAAAATCCTTATTTTTAAACACTGTAAAGAGGTACTGTCATCACAACAAAAATACTCAGCCTTTGCTCCTATTCTATTGCTGCAGTCCCCTGGAGTATTAAAATTTTTATTTTTTCTAAATGCGATAATCGATTCCAGAGATATCAGTCTTTATATTCAGCACTAATTTTTATGACCTTTACTAAAGGAGGTGTGACTCACAGACGAATTATGCAGAGGGACATAAAGACACGCCCATGAAGATCTGTAAGCCACACTCTCTAGGAAAAATGGTTTATATTTTGGGAACCATATGGCAGATTTGAAAATAACAAAAAACTAAATACTAAAAAACTAAAAACGAAGCGAACATGGAGAGAACATACAAACTCCTTGCACATAGTATTTGGTGGGATTCAGGGGTGGGCTGGGCCGGGTGGGGGGTGGGAAGCAAGAATGCATTTGCCCCCTGGGCCGCGAAAGGACCGGCAGTGATTTAAATACAAAGCGTACCTGCGGTGTGACCGCATCTTTCTCCTGGCTTGACACATAGCAATGTGTGATGAGGTCATCACGCTGCAACCTCATCATAAACTGCTGCTGGTGACCCAGTGTCGCGCTGGCAGTATAGTGCTCCACAGAGGAGCTGAGTTGAACTCAGGACCCCAGGGCTGCAAAGCAAAAGTGTGCCAGCAGATCAAAGTGGCACACTTTTGCTTTGCAGTACTGGGATCCTGGATTCAAATCAGCTCCTCCGTGGATCACTGCACTGCTCACCATTCCCGCTGCTGCGTCTTAGACTCCTCCGCACGACTCTGAGTCACTAGCAGCAGTGTTTGATGAGGTCGCAGCGTGATGACCTCATCACACATTGCTACGTGTCGAGCCAGGAGGAAGACGGTCACACACTGCAGGTATTTAAATCACTGTCTGTCCTTCGGCGGCCCAGGGGTCAAATGCATTCTTGCTCCCCGGCCCAGCCCGCCCCTGAATCCCACCAAAGACAATATCTGCAAGGAGTTCTCTCCATGTTCACTTGGCTTTCCTTCTGGTTCTCCAGTTTCCTCCCACACTCCAAAGACCTACTGGTAGGGATTTTAGATTGTGAGCCCCGATGGGGACAGTGATGATGATTATGATGATGGTGGTAAAGTTTTGGGAAATACATAAGCAAAGAATTCATAATACATAATAAATAATTGGGCATCTGACAGATATTTTGTCCACAAATTCTACAATGCCCCTACTTTGCCGACACAATGAGACTTCATTCCTCTACACAATCCCCCCATCACGCGGTATTTATGAGGCCGGCTTTCCCATCGCAGTCAATAAATAAACAGGACACGCTCTGTTCCATCTAATCACTCGCATTTTAAAGTGCATTAAAAAATGAGCTCGTTACTCCTGGGGTGTAAATTGCAAAAATGAAAAAAAAAAAATAGAAAGCGCAAATTAACCAAACAAACCATAAAGCAGAGTGACAACGACATCGTCGATTACGCCGGATCTGGTGAACTCTGTCCTTCTGCTAAGGAGCTGGGAGTCTCCGGAGAGTCGGGACGCCGCCTGGCTGTGTATGTACAGACTCTAGACTGTCTATTCCAACCAATCACCCTGCTTAATTACTACGCTTGCTGTCAGTGAATGGAAATGTTCTCGTTACCATTGAGACCCAATTGTTATCGCAGCAGCAGTTTTGTTACAATTGCAGAGTAACTTATTCCGTCAGTGCAGGTAAAATGTGTCTAAACTGGATACAATTGTAGCAAACCCTCAGCAGTTTGATGTTTTTGAGTTTCCATCCTAAAATTACATTTTCTATATCACTCCAACCTTCTGTGTTGGGATACTTTTTCTCTTAAGCTCCTCCCCTTCCCTCTAAGATCTCCCTGTCAGCCAATCACAGAATGCCCACCCTCCCCTTTCCATCGGTTTTAATCTTTATATAAACTGACACCCAATATGGAAACATTGCAGTTATGAGTCCATGGGTGCGTTTCCAATCTATCTCCCAGAAGAACTGGGTGGTCTCGTTGTGGCTATGTCATGAGAGTGCCACACCCTGTTCTCACCTCTGGTGGACCTGAGGTCAGAAGGACTCAACTATTTAATTTATCGCAGGTCTCCTGTAGAACTCACTTGACAATAGTCTGCTGAGGTGCTTTCCCTTGTATTCTGAAGGAGTTAAGAACCTTTTCCCTACTGGATGATATTCTCTTAGCCTTCAGCTATAGCTTGTAATTATCCTCTCCTTCTGCTATATTTACCCTCCTTTGACCACACTCCATGCCGGTAATAGAACTTGTGTATTTCCATGTTGTGAAGCTTCAGCTGTAATGTCATTGCTTTTGCAGCAGCAGAGGTTTTATTTTGCGATCTGCTCGAACCCTGCTGCTCTCTGTGTGCTTCCCTGATCTACAGGACCTGCACTAGTTTGGAGGGGAAAGTGGGACATTTAGGTGTGTTATAAGGTACAGGACTCAGGCATCCCCAACTTCAGGCGTAATATTGGAGTAAGGGATTAGACTAGGAATCCCTAGCTGGAGGGATAGCTCTGGTGTCCCTGCTGGATGAGTATTCTCTCAGCCTTCAGCTATAGCTTGTAATTACCCTCTCCTTCCGCTATATTTACCCTACTTTGACCTCACTCCATGCCGGTAATAGAACTTGTGCATTTCCCTGTTGTGAAGCTTCAGCTGTAATGTCATTGCTTTTGCTGCTACCAAACAGACACTGGCGTGAAAGGAGGCCCCCAGTTGCTGCATAAATCCCTCCTTAATTTAATTTATCGCAGGTCTCCTGTAGAACTCACTTGACAATAGTCTTCTGAGGAGCTTTCCCTTGTATTCTGAAGGAGTTAAGAACCTTTTCTCTACTGGATGAGTATTCTCTTAGCCTTCAGCTATA
Source organism: Allobates femoralis (assembly GCA_033576535.1). Lineage (NCBI taxonomy): Eukaryota > Metazoa > Chordata > Amphibia > Anura > Aromobatidae > Allobates > Allobates femoralis. Next base: position 61,796,743 of record JARQOC010000009.1, read on the forward strand.
GCTTGTAATTATCCTCTCCTTCTGCTATATTTACCCTCCTTTGACCTCACTCCATGCCGGTAATAGAACTTGTGTATTTCCCTATTGTGAAGCTTCAGCTGTAATGTCATTGTTTTTGCTGCAGCAAAGGTTTTATTTTGTGATCTGCACGAACCCTGCTTCTCTCTGTGTGCTTCCCTTATCTCCAGCACCTGCACTACCTTGGAGGGAAAGGTGGGACATCTAGGTGAGGGAAGCTACAAGACTCAGGCATCCCCACCTTTAGGGGTAATCTTGGAGACAGGGATTAGTCCAGGGATCCCTAGCTGGATGGATATCTCCGGTGTCCCTGCTGGATGAGTATTCTCTCAGCCTTCAGCTATAGCTTGGAATTACCCTCTCCTTCTGCTATATTTACCCTCCTTTGACCTCACTCCATGCCGGTAATAGAACTTGTGTATTTCTCTGTTGTGAAGCTTCAGCTGTAATGTCGTTGCTTTTCATGCAGCAAAGGTTTTATTTTGTGATCTGCACAAACCCTGCTTCTCTCTGTGTGCTTCCCTTATCTCCAGCACCTGCACTACCTTCGAGGGGAAAGTGGGACATCTAGCGGTGTAGGAAGGTACAAGTCTCGGGCATCCCCACCTACAGGGATAATCTTGGAGACAGGGATTAGTCTAGGGATCCCTAGCTGCAGGGATAGCTCAGGTGTTCACTATCCCTACTTACACATTGTCATGTTGGGATTACCTATCTCTGTGTGCTTGTCCAATTGCAGTTGTTGCACTTCGCAACCTTGCTCTGGTTTCTTAGAAGATATGGGAAACTTTTGACGGCCGATCAGGTAGTGAGGCCTGAGCAGTCATCATCTAGTCCTGTGATAAGGAACACTCCTGTCTGTGCAGGTGCCTCTGGAACTGTGCAGTTGGAGTTCTAGCCTGTACAGGAACCAGCTAAATAGAGGTGTGGTTATAGAGAGATTGTAATAACTTTTCCTTCGTGTGCATGATACCCTGCTACCTAACCGTTACTGGCATAACAGGAGACCCCCAGCTGGTGCATGAAGCCCTCCTTATGACCAATGCATCATGGGAAAAAAGTATGCAAGTATGAAAGTTACCTGTCTCTGCATGCTTGCCCTGTCGCGGTTGTTGCACTCAGTTAACTTGTCCCTGGTTCCTTAGAAATTCTCGACGGCTGATCAGGTAGTGAGGCCTGAGCAGTCATCATCTAGTCATGCGATAAGTGACATCCTAACTGTGTAGGTGTCTTTGGGACTGCACATTTTGAGTTCTATTCTGTGCAGGAACCAGCTAGCTGTGGGTGCAGCTGCACAGAAACTGTGATATCCTATCCTACATATGCGTGACACCCCACTACCAAACAGTGACTGGCGTGAAAGGAGGCCCCTAGTTGCTGCATAAATCCCTCCTTATGTCCAATGCTTCATAGGGAGAAAAGTATGCAAATTAGCTCTTCTACAGATAACTTGGCTAACATGGGAAAGTTACCTGCTTTCTAGATGAGGGCTAATTTGCATATTTTTGTCTGTCAAATAGAAAGGGGAGGAGCTTATGAGTTATTATGACATTGAGTTGAGAAGTATTGAGCACATGGTTAATTTATATAACTTTTTTTTTTAGCTGGAGGTTCACTTTAAGAATCCGGACTTGTCACTTGTCATGTCCCGCTATCGCACATCATACTTGCTGAGCTGTCACTACTTGTTCTGCAACAGCAAAATTCCCTTTATCGAGTTACTCGTCTGCCAAAAAGAGGAATGCGGATGGCATACAGATCTAACATATGCCTGATATTGTGAAATGGAAGACATTACACAGCATTACCACTAGGTGGGGTTATAGAGTCTTGAACTGTTGTCAGACGAACTGAACAGCACTCCGTGAGGTTGAGGGTGGTATTACACCTAAGAAATAAAATTGAGTTCCTTTTAAAAATTAATCGGGTGAAGAGATTGCCGATACAATGGGGGACTCAGAGCTGAAGTGGGGTCAGTAACACCTCAACTATCTGTGAGAGCAGCAGTAAACCCATAGATATTTTGTCACACAGGAATATGAAGTTCCCCAATTAGGAAATTATGTTTGCTGTCCCATTTCTTTGCTCCCATTTGAGGGTTGGAGATTTAGAGGTGGTGGTGGTGGCACTACACCCTACTGGTGTGACTGGTTGTTGAGTAATGTGGACTCTGGAGTGCCAATCTGCCTGAGGAAGAGTCTAAAGTCAACATGGGCCAACGTGGCACTCAATGTTGAAGTTTAGGGCAATGTAATTGACACTCCCAGTCCAGGGTCGGGGAAGACTCAGGAATCAGGCAGTTACTTGTTGTTCTACTTCACCTCTCTAAAGTTCTTTTCACAGGGACATATGGGGGCCGAGACCCGGTCCCGTGACAGGGAAAGTCTGAGGGGATAAAGGGGTATTCGTGACACCACCTGTGGTGTGCGGCCAGAGTGTCCACCGCTTCAGACCTTCTGAGGACGGTGACCGGCAGCTTAAATGGTTTTGCTCCCCACAGGCGGAGCGCGGTCCCCAGGGCAGCGGAGTGGAGGAGTCAGTCCGTACCTTGGCAGATGTTCATTCCGTCTACAGTACCCTCAATGTTCCCGGTGGCCTATTCACGCCGCAAATAAAAGTCTTGCACACCGCACCTGCAGTTCCTTTACTTTTACTTGGTGTTTCAACATGGCCACCAGGTACGTTACCTGCCAGTCTCCGTTACGGCTCTTTCTCCAGAGTCGGGTTAGTACAGTGAAGCCACGGTTGCGGTCCTTTCCTTCCTCTCTAGGCGTCTCAGTCTCTGGTGGGTTTCCTCTCTCTCAGCGCTATAAGGGTTAGTTCTCCTCTGAGGCGAGTGGGTCGTCGCTCTGCTCCCCAGGCTTTCAACCCTCTCCGCAGCACAGAGCTCAGGTACCGATGGCCACGGGTGCTGTTGTGTCCCGGGCGCCATTAGGTTCTTCTCCCGGGCACTGCTCCCTAGTTCAGCCACCTTCCCCAGGATGTGTCGGGTGTTCAGCCACCGCTCCCGTTAGAAGTCAGGGGCCTCCAGATTTACGGCTTGGGCATAAAGCATCCGCACCGTGTTCAGGGACGGGTCCCTGTGTCAGATTTGGGCGTACGGGGGAATTGGTGTCTCTTCCGCACCCCAAGGGTCCCTCCCTTTCTCTGCCAGTCAGTTTTCTCCCTCCCGGGGTGAGCATGGTTGTGCTCCAAGCCCCGGGAGCTGACACCACACCACCTTGACACTCCCGACTACCACTCCTCGTCAGCTGGTGTTACTCCTCCGGTGTTCTTCTACTGACTCTCTGTACCACTTCCTGTTCCCCCTTTTTGGGACCTAGGAACTCCCTCCGGGTCCTCCCATTGTCCCAGGGCCTAAGGGGTAGTGTTTGTGTACTGTTTGCACCTGGAGAACAGGGGCACTACACTCCCTAATCTCAGGAGTGCAGTACCTCTGGTGGCGGCTCACCCGGTGGGGCGCCACATGATGGTGCGGAGTTTAACTTTGGCGGCCCTTAGTTGTCTTCTTTAGTTCCTTGTGGGAGAAATCAGTGGACTAGGTCCAGACACGTGAAAATCACTGAATTCCCATAGCGGCACGATTGGTCAGACAAGGGACCAAAGACCGTAGATGTAGTCTGAGTAATCCACCTTCTAAGCGTCAGGTTTACAGACCTCTTTAGCGTTTCGCCCCCTCCTTCCTCTGGAGCACCCACTCAATAATGATGCGGTGAACCCGCCATTTTGGCTTTTTTAGAACAAACTATTGGATTTTCCATAACATAAGAGCCCTCGGCCCTCCAGCAGCCCGTCTGGCATGTTTAACTCGTGATTAATAATTTAGCTTGTATTTAAAAGCCGAGCCGAGAAAAGCTAACACCATGTTTATTAGAGAGCATTAGGCCCGAATCAGCAGGAGCAGAGTCAGTGAAATATGGGCCTCTTTACGGAGGAGACGTGGTGTAATGGATACATGTAACACAGATGTAGCAGAGCCGGATATGTGATACTTTCTTAGTCTGCATCAGAGTTAAAGGAAAAGATGGACGATGATGAAACATTTTCTAGGACTTACTTTGCGCGTTCTCCCACCAACCTTCCTGTCTGCACCATGTGCAAGACAACGTTCTCTCACACCGGTCCTACCTTCTAGAGTTTTATCCAGGACTTTAATTCTCCAGGACACTTTCCCACCTAATCAGTCCTTACCCACCCACTTGCATGGGCATAATACAGCTGAGCCATATGGCCGACACTACAATGAGTCATACATTCAGAAAGGTAACTTCCATGGTCTTCCAGGACTCTGATTGTTCCCCTCTCCTTTGCATCTTCTTCACCAAGCCTAGTCTATTCTAAGATTATTCAACCAAGACACACCCTAGGCCTAAACCTCCTTAGTCCTCAAGGGCTCCGACTGTCCCACCCTCCCCTGCGTCTTCTTCAACCAGGCGAGTCTAGTCTAGGACTGCTCAACCAAGACACACCCTAGGCCTAAATCTCCTTGGTCCTCAAGGAATCCAATTGTTGCACCCTCCTTAGCATCTTCTTCACCTAACCGAGTCTAGTCTAAAACTGTTCAATCAAGACACACCCTGGACCTAAACCTCCTTGGTCCTCAAGGGCTCCGACTGTCCCACCCTCCCCTGCATACCCTTGGCCTACTCCTCCTTGTCTTCTCAAGGAATCCAATTGTTGCACAGCCTCCTTTGGCATCTTCTTCACCCAACCGAGTCTAGTCTAAAACTGTATAATCAAGACACACCCTAGGCCTAAACCTCCTTGGTCCTCAAGGGCTCTGACTGTTCCACCTTCCCTAGCGTCTTCTTCAACCAGTCGAGTCTAGTCCAGAACTGTTCAACCAAGACACACCCTAGGCCTAAACCTCCTTAGTCCTTATGGAATCTGCCTGTTCCACCCTCCTTGGCATCTTCTTCACCCAGCCGAGTCTAGTCCAGAACTATTCACACCCTAGGCCTAAACCTTCTTGGTCCTCAAGGTTTCTGAAATTTGCACCGTCCTTGGTATCTTCTTCACCCAGCCACGTCTAGTATAAACTGTTCAAACAAGGCACACCCTAGGACTAATCCTCCTTGGTCTTCAAGGGTTCTGACTGCTCTACTCTTCTTGGCATCTTCTTCACCTAGTCTAGTCTAGGACTGTTCAACCAAGGCACAACGTAGGCCTAAACCTCCTTGTTCCTCACGGACTCCAATTTTTCCACCCTCTTTGGCATCTTTTTAACACTTCCTAGTTTACTCTAGGACTGTTCAACCAAGACACTCCCTAGGCCTAAACGTCCTTGTTTCTCAAGGACTCTGACTGTTCCACCTTCCATAGCATCTTGTTCATCCAGCTCAGTCCAATCCAGGACTGTTCAAACTAGATACCAGTGGCCTAAGCCTCATTGGTCCTCAAGTACTCTGATTGTTCCACCATCCTTGGCATCTTCTTCACCCAGCCGAGTCTACTCTAGGACTGCTCAACCAAGACACACCCTAGGCCCAAATGTCCTTGGTCCTCAATTAATCTGACTGTTAGACCTTATCTGGCATCTTCTTCACCCAGCCAAGTCTAGTCTAAGTCTGTTCAACCAAGACACACCGTAGGCCTAAACCTCTTTGGTCCTAAAAACTCTGACTGATCCCCTTTTTTGGCATCTTCTTCACCCAGATGAGTCTATTCTAAGACTGTTCAACCAAGACACACCCTAGGCCAGAACATCCTGGGTCCGCAAGGACGTCAACTGTTCCATCTTCCCCGGCGTATTCTTCACCCAAACAAGTCTAGTCTAGGACCGTTATACCAACACAAACCCTAGGTCTTAACATCCCTAGTCCTCAAGGGCACAGTTTCCCCTTCCTTAGCGTCTTCTTCACCCAGCCGAGTCTATTTCAAGACTGTTCAACCAAGAAACACCCTATGTCTAAACCTTGTTGTTCCTCAAGGACTCTGACTGTTCTACCCTCTTTGATATCTTCTTCACCTTTCCCGAGTCTAGTCTGAGACTGTTCAACCAAGATGCACACTCGGCCTAAACGTCTTTGATCCTCAAGGATTCTGACTATTCCACCCACCTTGGTGTCTTCTTTACTCAGCTGAGTCTAGACTAGGACTGTTCAACCAAGACACCCTTGGCCTAAACCTCAGTGGTCCTCAAGGACTTTGACTGTTTTACCCTCCTTGGCATCTTCTTCACCCAGCCAAGTTAGTCTAGGACTGTTCAACCAAGATACATCCTAGGCCTAAACCTGCTTGGTCCTCGACTTTAAATGTTCCACCTTTCCCGGCATCTTCTTCTCCAAGCTAAGTCTAGTCTAAGACTGTTCAACCAAGACACACGCTAGGCCTAAACCTCCTAGGTCTTTAAGGACTTTGTCTGTTCCACCCACCTTGACATCTTCTTCACCCAGCCGAGTCTAGCCTAGGACTGTTAAACCAAGACACATCCTAGGCCTAAAACTTCCTTGGTCCTCAAGGACTACAAGTGTCCTACTCTTCTTGATGTCTTCTTCACCCAGCCAGGTCTAGTCTAGGATTGTTCAATCACGACACACCCTAGGCCTAAACCTCCGTGGTCCACAAGGAGTCCAACTGTTCTACCCTCCTTGGCGTCTTCTTCATCCATCTGAGTCTAGTCTAGAACTGTTCAACCAAGTGACATTCTAGGCTTGAACCTCCTTGGTCCTCAAGGATTTTGACTGTTCCCCCCTCTTTGGCATCTTCTTCACCCCGCTGAGTTCTGTGTAGAACTGTTCAACCAAGACACATTTTAGGCCTAAAATTCCTTTGTCCTCAAGGACTCTGACTGTTTCACCTTCATTGGTGTCTTCTTCAACCCACCAGGTCTAGTTTAGGACTGTTCAAGCAAGACATACCCAAGTCCTAAAGGACAACCAGGTCTCAGCCAACTGAGATGTTCCTAAACCGTCTCCACAATTAGCCCACACAGAACGCTCGCCAGTCTACCGCTTCCAAGGCCTGACTCAACGGGCATCCAAACCGCTAATAGTCACTTCTTTAGTTAATTGTCCACTCCAGACAAGGTCTAAAGATCCTTCTCTTCAGCTCAGCACAGACCCCCAACAAATCCCGACCACCGGCACATCACCACCACAACAGTGTTTATAATTGGTATTAATTAGGCATTGTATGGCGGTATTATTTAAACAGTCCTTGAATTTAGTATTACTACTTAAGCACTAGATGGAGGTTTAGTTTCATTGGTTACATTCTTTCTTATCTGAATGATGCATTATTTCATTCCTGTAATGAGGTATTAATTCATCATTTTATGGGGGTATTATTTAATCACTGTATAGCGGGAATATTTCATTATTGTATGGGGGTATTACCGTATTTCACCACTGCACAGGGTTTTATTACTTTAATGTAAGGTGATATTATTTCCTTATTGTAATGTTGTATTATTTCATCATTATATGTCAGTATTATTTCATCACTTTGATGGCAGTCTTTTAATCTCTGTAAAGTGTTATCATTTCATCATGATATGGTGGTATTATTTCACCACTGCATAGGGTTTTATTACTTTAATGTAAGGCAATATTATCTCCCCATTGTTATGTGATATTATGTTATCAACATATGGCGGTAATATTTCATCACTTTTAATGCAATTTTTTTTAAATGCCAGGAGTAATATTTCATCATTGTGTGGTGTATTGTTTCCATCAATCTTTGGTGCATTATTCCATCACTGTATGGTGCCTGATTTTATCACAATTTATTGGTATTATTTCATTATTGAATGGTTGTGTTTTCCTCCCACTGTATGTCGGTATTATTTCATGATTATATTTTTGTATTCGTTCATCACTCTACAGTAGTATTATTTGATAATTATATGCTTATAATATTCCATCACTGTATGGTGTTATTATAGTATTATTATTATTATTATTATTATTATTATTATTATTAATAAATTGTTGTTATATTCCAAGATTTTATGGGGGTATTATTTTGGGATTACGATATATTGTATTATTTATTCCCTGTATGGTGATATTATTTTCTTATGATATGGTTGTATTATTCCATCACTGTATAGCGGTATCATTTTTATTATTATATGGTTGTATTATTCAGTCTCTGTATAGCGGAATTATTTTTTTTTTAATTATATGGTTGTATTATTCCATCACTGTATGGTGGTATTTTCTTTTAATGATTACTGTATATTGTATTATTCTATCACTGTATGGTGGTATTACGTTTATTATTATATGGCTGTATTATTCTATCACTATATGGAGGTATTATTTTTATTATTATATGGCTGTATTATTCCATCACTGTATGGTGGTATTATATTTATTATTATATGGCTGTATTATTCCATCACTGTATGGAGGTATTATTTTTATTATTATATGGCTGTATTATTCCATCACTGTATGGAGGTATTATTTTTATTATTATATGGCTGTATTATTCCATCACTGTATGGAGGTATTATTTTTATTATTATATGGCTGTATTATTCCATCACTGTATGGAGGTATTATTTTTATTATTATATGGCTGTATTATTCCATCACTATATGGAGGTATTATTTTTATTATTATATGGCTGTATTATTCCATCACTGTATGGTGGTATTATTTTTATTATTATATGGCTGTATTATTCCATCACTGTATGGTGGTATTATTTTTTTATTAAATGGTTGTATTATTCCATCATTATATAGTGGTATTATTTCCTCACTATATGTTGGAATTAGTTCACTGCTGCATGATGTGTTATGTTATCACTGTATGGTGGTATTATTTCATCAATAATAGTTCTGTTGTGTTATCACTGTATTGTGGTAATAGTTCAGCATTGTATCACAGTATGATGTGTTATTCCATCACTGAATGGTATAGAATTTAATCACTGTATAATGTATCATGTTATCAGTGTGTGGGATTATGTAATCACTATATGGTGGTATTATACAATCCATGTGTGGTGTACTATTTCGTCATTGTATGGCGATATTATACAATCTATGTATGGTGTTATGTCATCGTTGTATAGTGGTATTATATAATTTGTGTGTGGTGTATTATTTTATTGTTGTATAGCGGTATTTTTTTCTTACTGCATGGAGGTATTATTTAATCACATGTATTATGGTATCATAGTATAGTAGCATTATTTCATCAATGAATGGCTATATTGCCATTAATTATTATTTTTTCATAAAATTAAATAATGGATAAATAAATAATAAAAAATAATAATAACTATATAAATAAATAATAATAAAATTAAATAATAATTTGATAAATAAATAATTATTTATTTATATAGTTATTATTATTTTTTATTATTTATTTATCCAATTATTATTTAATTTTATTATTATTTATTTATACAGTTATTATTATTTTTTATTATTATTTATTTATCCAATTATTATTTATAATTATTATTTATTTATTTATTTATTTTTATAGGGTACAGAAAAACATCAATAAATCCCCCACATCTTCTAATATGTTATTATAAATCCTTTTTGGATATATTTTCAATCAAGGGATCAGAGATCATAAATAATTTAAGAAATGATCAGGAAACAAACGTTTAACGTTGGTCAGAGCATTGTTACATTGTATCACCGAACCATTGTCCTAGATGACCAGAGAAGCCGTCCTAAACCAGGAATACTGAAAACAATACTGTAAATCAATATTTTTTTCTTATACCTCTAGACCACCAGGGATACTATTTTTAAAGAGTTTGTACTGAGACTGGAAACTCTATGTACACCAAAACAAGATAACTTCCTGATCACTGAAAGAGGGATAACTTACAATCTTGGTACAAAGTCTTTGTTTTCACTCCCCTAGGCCACCTGGGGTATAACCATGAATCTCTTCACCTCCTGCTATGTCCATCATTATCTATCTTAGACCATCAACAATCCCCTTCACTGCTCCAGACCACCAGGATTGTCCCTTCCAAACCATTCGCTAGTTTACAATCCACTGACAATCAGGTCTATTAATATTCAACCGTCCTCTGCCTGAGACCATCTAACCCCCTTAGGCCACCTGAGGTTTAGTCTTCAACCTTCTCAACACTCCGGACCTCCAGGAATGTCCATGTGTAACCATCCTCAACCATTCACAACCATATTACTGCTGTAGACCATCAGGGTTGTCCCTACCAACCCATTCACTACTCTAGATCTCCAGGGCTGTCCCTACTAACCCATTCACTACTCTAGACCACCAGGGTTGTCCCTACTAACCCTGTTAACTACTCCAGACCAGAAAGGTTGTCCCTACTAACCCATTCACTACTCTAGACCACCTGGATTGTGAATATTAAACCATTAACTACTCTTGACCACCAGGGTTGTCCTTAGTGACCCATTCACTCCTCTATTTATGTCATCATAAATCACTTGGCAATCCAGAGACCAACAGGTAAGTCAACATTTAACCATCAACTACATGAGACCATATAAAGCCCCATTCACTACTCTAGACCACCAGGACTGTTCCTACTAACTGATTCACTACACTTGACCATCAGGGTTGTCCCTACTAACCAATTCACTATTCTAGAGCACTAAGGCTTTCCCTACTAACCCATTCACAACTCTAGCCTAGGGCTGTCCCTACTAACCCATTCACTACTCTAGATCACCAGGTTGTCCCTACTAACCCATTCACTACTCTAGACCACCAGGGCTTTCCCTACTAACCCATTCACTACTCTAGACCACCAGGGTTGTCCCTACTAACCCATTCACTACTCTAGCCTAGGGCTGTCCCTACTAACCGATTCACTACTCTAGATCACCAGGGTTGTCCCTACTAACCCATTCACTACTCTAGACCACCAGGGCTTTCCCTACTAACCGATTCACTACTCTAGATCACCAGGGTTGTCCCTACTAACCCATTCACTACTCTAGACCACCAGGGCTTTTCCTACTAACCCATTCACTACTCTAGACCACCAGGGTTGTCCCTACTAACCCATTCACTACTCTAGACCACCAGGGTTGTCCCTACTAACCCATTCACTACTCTAGACCACCAGGGTTGTCCCTATTGACCCATTCACTAGGACCCAGTCATCATATTAGAGATTACGAGGGAACCCATAGAACAAGGTGCCATGTCGTGAGCTCGGACGTCTTGATGGGATTTTGGGTCACTTGTCGTCTCTGTCTTCCCTGGATCTCTTGCATCTTTCCAGTATTTTGGCTCTTCGTCTTTCCTGCTCTCTGATTTGTGACATTATCTCGGCACAGACGCCTCGGCCGGATTTCCCACTGAGCTGAAGAGCGTTGCGCTCTGCGGCACGAGGCGGGGTAGGAAGCACATTCTGGACGCCTTAGTGGAATTGGGTTTTAATTATATCCTCAAGCAACCCTTGACCTTTCCCCAGCAAACCCCTTCATGCTATGGTGCTTCCGCCACTTAATTCTACCCTACAACTATTGCTGCTGTTCCATTAGTGGCCTCAGAACAAACACAAGGCTCAATTATGGCATCCGCACCCCCCCTCCTCCCCCCGCTCCAGTATTAACCTTCCATGTACATAACCCAGAATATCCCAAATCCTCATTACTCTCCTAGACGACTCGCGGTCTCTGACTCCTTCCTGCCAAAATCATCCAATCAAAGGGTTAACCCACCCCAGTATGCATCCACCATGCTTTATATTTCCACTATGCTCACTATGATCAGTGACTCTGGCCTAAACAGCATGGTCCATTGGAGTCTAAGGTAGTGTGAAGCCCAATTGTAAAGTCAGTATCCACCATACTTTACATCTCAGCTCTGATCCATAAGAGCATGACTAGGTTCAATGACTCCAGCTCAATCACAGAGCCTGAACCATTCCAGTGGGACTCCACCATGCTTTATCTATCTACGCCAATGCCCTTCACCATGCTTTATATCTCAGCCCTGCTTCTTTATAGCATAAACATGATTAGTGACGCCTGTTGGACGTATTGTTTATTAAAGTCTTATATAATCTTAAAGACAACCCATGTTCAGTCAAAGGGTTGACTGCTCCGTAGGCGTCCACCTTGCTTTATATCTCCGCTCTGCTCACTTATGACACAACTATGATCAGTGACTCCGGCTCAGTTATATAGCCCATTGGAGTCTAAGGTGGTGTGAAACCCAATTGTAAAGTCAATATCCACCATGCTTTACATCTCAGCTCTGATCCATAAGAGCATGGTTAGGTTCAATAACTCCAGCTCAACCACAGAGCCATGAACTATTCCAGTAGGTGTCCACCATGCTTTACATCTCAGCTCTGATCCATAAGAGCATGACTAGGTTCAATGACTCCAGCTCAACCACAGAGCCATGAACTATTCCAGTGGGTGTCCACCATGCTTTATATCTCAGCTCTGATCCATAAGAGCATGGCTAGGTTTACTGACTCCAGCTCAACCACAGAGCCTGAACTATTCCTGTGGGTGTCCACCATGCTTTACATCTCAGCTCTGATCCATAAGAGCATGACTAGGTTCAATAACTCCAGCTCAACCACAAAGTCTGAACTATTCCAGTAGGTGTCCACCATGCTTTATATCTCAGCTCTGATCCATAAGAGCATGACTAGGTTCAATAACTCCAGCTCAACCACAAAGTCTGAACTATCCCAGTGGGTGTCCACCATGCTTTACATCTCAGCTCTGATCCATAAGAGCATGGCTAGGTTCAATGACTCCAGCTCAACCACAGAGTCTGAACTATTCCAGTGGGTGTCCACCATGCTTTACATCAAGCTTTGCTTCATTAAGGTACAACTATGATCTGTGATTCCAATTTAGATGCCTGGTCCATTGGAGTCTACAATGGTGTGAAATCCAAGGTCAGGTTCCACCATGCTTTACATCTCAGCTCTGATCCATTAGGCCAAAACTATGATTAGTGACTTGAGCTTAGCAGCACTGTCTATTTTAGTCTCAGGTAGTCTAAAATCCACCTCCAGTTCAATTAAAGGATCCATATATTCAAATGCCATCCACCATGCTTTACATCTCAGCCCTGCTCCTTGATAGCACACACATGATTAGCGGCTCCTGATTGGGTTCATTGTTGGAGTCTTTAGTCTTAACTCATGTTCAGTCAAAGGGTCGACTGCTCCAGTGTCCTCCACCATGCTTTATATCTCCACTCTGCACACTTATGACACAACTATGATCAGTGACTCCGGCTTAGCTGTATTGTCTATTGGAGTCTACAGTAATGTGAAACCCAATTTCAAAGCCCGGCTCCACCATGCTTTATATCTCATCTCTTTTCTATAAGAGCATGACTGACTTCAATAACTCCAATGTCAAAGGATCAGGTGCCCCGTGCCTTCCACCATGCTTTACATATCAACTCTGCTCCATTGGGCCAAAATTATTATCAGTGCTCCAACTTAGCTGTATTGTCTAATGGTGTCTATGGTAGTGTGAAACTCATTTATAAGGCCAGGCTCCACCATGCTTTACATCTCAGCTCTGCTCCATTAGGCCAAAACTATGATTATGACTCCAACTTAGCAGCACTGTCTATATCAGTCTCATATAGTCTGAAACCCACCTACTGTTCAATTAAATGGTCCATCTGTTCCAGTGGGTGTCCACCATGCTTTACATCTCAGTCCTGCTCTTTTATAGCATAAACCAGAATAGTCACTACTCCTGTTTGGGTTCATTGTTGGTCTTAGGTCTCAAACTCAACCCATGTTGAGTCAATGGGTCGGACCGGTCCAGTGTCCTCCAACAAAAAACACATGTGTATGTATATGTTCTAGTGTCCTCCACCATGCTTTACATCTCAGCTCTGCTCCTTTATGACATAACTATGATCAGTGACACTGGCGTAGCTACATTGTCTATTGGAGTCTTATTAGTCTTAGATTTAACCTATGTTCATTAAGAGGGTCAGACTGCTCCAGCGTCCACCATGCTTTATATTTCCACTCTGCTCCTTTATATCACAGCTATGATCAGTGACTCCAGCACAGCTGCATTGTCTATTGCAGTATCAGGTAGTCTAACATCCACCTCCTGTCATATCATAGAGTCCAGTTGTTGCAGTGCTCTTCACCATTCTTTACACTTCAGCTCAGCTCCATTATGATACACCTATGATCAGTTTTTTTGCATCGTCTATGTATCTTGAAATCATATCGAATGGACAGTCACTATAATCCAGAGTGGTAATCAACCTTCTGCAAGTCAATATGGGCAGAAACCAATACATTTCAGCCCTTCTATCTACCTAATAGGCCTTCGTCCCTCCTCCCTGCTTTACACTGCAGCTTTGCTTGTTCATGGTGATCATGTGATCTGCGCATGGGAAGATGATTTCTATTATGGGGATCAGTGGCATATCTATGGTGGTTGGGGGTGAGAGACATGTATCCCAGGTGCTGGAGGACCGATGAAGGTCATTTATCCCAGTTCTCCAGTTCCTATGTTCTATACATGAACCAGGAGGCCCAGGATGAACGCAATATAATAATAATGATATTTATTCATTTATATAGTGCTATTAATGACATAGCACACTTTGTCACAGGGTCCTTCTGCAGTATCCCACAAGCAACAGAGCGAATGATGTATTAACAGCCCAAGAACCTTTATTGCTTGAAAACATAAAAATCCATAAAACAATCCATCAGAAAATCCTTAAAAACAATCCAGCAGAATACGGCATATCCAGGTAATCCAGGTGACAATAAAGAGCATATTTAGAATGAGGGATTTAAATTGAGTCATATGGGATGGAATCAAAGATTTCATAAATCAGGAGGCTCAGGATGAACCATGTCATTATATTCCTATGGAGGTGAATGGAGCTAATCAATGATTTCATGCATCAGGAGGCTCAGAATGAACCATGTCATTAGATTTCTATGGAAGTGAATGAAGCTATGGAGCTGAGCAATGATTTCATGAATCAGGAGGCTCAGGATTACCGTGTCATGAGATTCCTATGGAAGTCAATGGAGCTGAGCAAGGATTTCATGAATCAGGAGGCTCAGGATGAACCATGTCATTAGATTCCTATGGAAGTGAATGGAGCTAATCAATGATTTCATGAATCAGGAGGCTCAGGATGAATCATGACATTAGATTCCTATGGAAGTGAATGGAGCTGAGCAATGATTTCATGAATCAGGAGGCTCAGGATGAACCATGTCATTAGATTCCTATGGACTTGAATGGAGCTGAGCAATGATTTCATGAATCAGAAGGCTCAGGATGAACTATGTCATTAGATTCCTATGGAAGTGAAGGGAGCTGAGCAATGATTTCATGAATCAGGAGGCTCAGGATGAATCATGACATTAGATTCCTATGGAAGTGAATGGAGCTGAGCAATGATTTCATGAATCAGGAGGCTCAGGATGAACCGTGTCATTAAATTCCTATGGACGTGAATGGAGCTGAGCAATGATTTCATGAATCAGGAGGCTCAGGATGAACCATGTCATTAGATTCCTATGGACGTGAATGGAGCTGAGCAATGATTTCATGAATCAGGAGGCTCAGGATGAACCATGTCATTAGATTCCTATGGAAGTGAATGGATTCTACAAAGGATCTGAGGATATTTCATGCTGGATATAATAACCTCCATCGTCCTTGGTTCTCATCCTTGCAGCTGTCACCCCGGACCCCCATCATTTACAGCTCTATTGGGCCGGTGACAGCCGGACTTTCCTCACCGCATCCGTCTTCTGCATAATTAAATACAATGACAGAGAAGCTTAAGTAAATCATGGAGGAAGCGAGAGGTGTCCAGGGACACAAAGCCGATGCTGGACGTGGCCGCCCGCTCCTTCTGAGGTCACAATAAATATGGAAATGTCTGACTGGTTATTGCTTCATATATTAGTCATCCAAGACCCCAGAGCCAGGAGCCAAACTGAGACCCCCAGAATGAACTGAAGACGATACTTTACTGTTCTAGAAATGGAAAAATATCTCTATCAGGAATTCTGAGCTGGCATCCCTATGAGAACAGGACATTGCCGGTCTCAGGCCTAATGCGTCCCTATGAGATCAGGACATTGCCGGTCTCAGGTTCTAATGCGTCCCTATGAGAACAGGACATTGCAGGTCTCAGGTTCTAATGTGTCCCTATGAGAACAGGACATTGCCGGTCTCAGGTCTAATGCGTCCCTATGAGAACAGGACATTGCCGGTCTCAGGGTCTAATGCGTCCCTATGAGATCAGGACATTGCCGGTCTCAGAGTCTAATGCATCCCTATGAGAACAGGACATTGCCGGTCTCAGGGTCTAATGCGTCCCTATGAGAACAGGACATTGCCGGTCTCAGGGTCTAATGCGTCCCTATGAGAACAGGACATTGCCGGTCTCAGGTTCTAATGCGTCCCTATGAGAACAGGACATTGCCGGTCTCAGGTTCTAATGTGTCCCTATGAGAACAGGACATTGCCGGTCTCAGGGTATAATGCGTTCCTATGAGAACAGGACATTGCCGGTCTCAGGGTCTAATGCGTCCCTATGAGAACAGGACATTGCCGGTCTCAGGTTCTAATGCGTCCCTATGAGATCAGGACATTGCCGGTCTCAGGGTATAATGCGTCCCTATGAGAACAGGACATTGCCGGTCTCAGGGTCTAATGCGTCCCTATGAGAACAGGACATTGCCGGTCTCAGGGTCTAATGCGTCCTTATGAGAACAGGACATTGCCGGTCTCAGATTCTAATGCGTCCCTATGAGAACAGGACATTGCCGGTCTCAGGGTCTAATGCGTCCCTATGAGATCAGGACATTGCCGGTCTCAGGGTATAATGCGTCCCTATGAGAACAGGACATTGCCGGTCTCAGGGTATAATGCGTCCCTAATGAGAACAGGACATTGCCGGTCTCAGGTTTCTAATGCGTCCTTATGAGAACAGGACATTGCCGGTCTCAGATTCTAATGCGTCCCTATGAGAACAGGACATTGCCGGTCTCAGGGTCTAATGCGTCCCTATGAGAACAGGACATTGCCGGTCTCAGGGTCTAATGCGTCCCTATGAGAACAGGACATTGCAGGTCTCAGGGTCTAATGCGTCCTATGTGAACAGGACATTGCCGGTCTCAGGGTCTAATGCGTCCCTATGAGAACAGGACATTGCCGGTCTCAGGGTCTAATGCGTCCCTATGAGAACAGGACATTGCCGGTCTCAGGGTCTAATGGGTCCCTATGAGAACAGGACATTGCCGGTCTCAGGTTCTAATGTGTCCCTATGAGAACAGGACATTGCCGGTCTCAGGGTCTAATGTGTCCCTATGAGATCAGGACATTGCCAGTCTCAGGGTCTAATGGGTCCCTATGAGAACAGGACATTGCCGGTCTCAGGTTCTAATGCGTCCCTATGAGAACAGGACATTGCCGGTCTCAGGGTCTAATGCGTCCCTATGAGAACAGGACATTGCCGGTCTCAGGTTCTAATGCGTTCCTATGAGAACAGGACATTGCCGGTCTCAGGGTCTAATGCGTCCCTATGAGAACAGGACATTGCCGGTCTCAGGGTCTAATGCGTCCCTATGAGAACAGGACATTGCCGGTCTCAGGGTCTAATGCGTCCCTATGAGAACAGGACATTGCCGGTCTCAGGGTCTAATGTGTCCCTATGAGAACAGGACATTGCCGGTCTCAGGGTATAATGTGTCCCTATGAGAACAGGACATTGCCGGTCTCAGGTTCTAATGTGTCCCTATGAGATCAGGACATTGCCAGTCTCAGGGTCTAATGCGTCCCTATGAGAACAGGACATTGCCGGTCTCCGGGTCTAATGCGTCCCTATGAGAACAGGACATTGCCGGTCTCAGGGTCTAATGCGTCCCTATGAGAACAGGACATTGCCGGTCTCAGGGTCTAATGCGTCCCTATGAGAACAGGACATTGCCGGTCTCAGGTTCTAATGTGTCTCTATGAGATCAGGACATTGCCGGTCTCAGGGTCTAATGCGTCCCTATGAGAACAGGACATTGCCGGTCTCCGGGTCTAATGCGTCCCTATGAGAACAGGACATTGCTGGTCTCAGGGTCTAATGCGTCCCTATGAGAACAGGACATTGCCGGTCTCAGGGTATAATGCGTCCCTATGAGAACAGGACATTGCCGGTCTCAGGGTATAATGCGTCCCTATGAGATCAGGACATTGCCGGTCTCAGGGTCTAATGCGTCCCTATGAGAACAGGACATTGCCCTTCTCAGAGTCTAATGCGTCCCTATGAGAACAGGACATTGCCGGTCTCAGGGTCTAAATGCGTCCCTATGAGAACAGGACATTGCCGGTCTCAGGTTCTAATGCGTCCCTATGAGAACAGGACATTGCCGGTCTCACGTTCTAATGTGTCCCTATGAGAACAGGACATTGCCGGTCTCAGGGTCTAATGCGTCCCTATGAGATCAGGACATTGCCGGTCTCAGGGTCTAATGCGTCCCTATGAGATCAGGACATTGCCGGTCTCAGGGTCTAATGTGTCCCTATGAGATCAGGACATTGCCGGTCTCAGGGTCTAATGCGTCCCTATAGAACAGGACATTGCCGGTCTCCGGGTCTAATGCGTCCCTATGAGAACAGGACATTGCCGGTCTCCGGGTCTAATGCGTCCCTATGAGAACAGGACATTGCCGATCTCAGGGTATAATGCGTCCCTATGAGATCAGGACATTGCCGGTCTCAAGGTCTAATGCGTCCCTATGAGAACAGGACATTGCCGGTCTCAGGGTATAATGCGTCCCTATGAGAACAGGACATTGCCGGTCTCAGGGTCTAATGCGTCCCTATGAGAACAGGACATTGCCGGTCTCAGGTTCTAATGTGTCTCTATGAGATCAGGACATTGCCGGTCTCAGGGTCTAATGCGTCCCTATGAGAACAGGACATTGCCGGTCTCCGGGTCTAATGCGTCCCTATGAGAACAGGACATTGCCGGTCTCAGGGTCTAATGCGTCCCTATGAGAACAGGACATTGCCGGTCTCCGGGTCTAATGCGTCCCTATGAGAACAGGACATTGCCGGTCTCCGGGTCTAATGCGTCCCTATGAGAACAGGACATTGCCGGTCTCAGGGTATAATGCGTCCCTATGAGAACAGGACATTGCCGGTCTCAGGGTATAATGCGTCCCTATGAGATCAGGACATTGCCGGTCTCAGGGTCTAATGCGTCCCTATGAGAACAGGACATTGCCGGTCTCAGGGTCTAATGCGTCCCTATGAGAACAGGACATTGCCGGTCTCAGGTTCTAATGCGTCCCTATGAGAACAGGACATTGCCGGTCTCACGTTCTAATGTGTCCCTATGAGAACAGGACATTGCCGGTCTCAGGGTCTAATGCGTCCCTATGAGATCAGGACATTGCCGGTCTCAGGGTCTAATGTGTCCCTATGAGATCAGGACATTGCCGGTCTCAGGGTCTAATGTGTCCCTATGAGAGCAGGACATTGCCGGTCTCAGGGTCTAATGCGTCCCTATGAGAACAGGACATTGCCGGTCTCAGGGTCTAATGCGTCCCTATGAGAACAGGACATTGCCGGTCTCAGGGTATAATGCGTCCCTATGAGAACAGGACATTGCCGGTCTCAGGGTATAATGCGTCCCTATGAGATCAGGACATTGCCGGTCTCAGGGTCTAATGCGTCCCTATGAGAACAGGACATTGCCCTTCTCAGAGTCTAATGCGTCCCTATGAGAACAGGACATTGCCGGTCTCAGGGTCTAATGCGTCCCTATGTGAACAGGACATTGCCGGTCTCAGGTTCTAATGCGTCCCTATGAGAACAGGACATTGCCGGTCTCAGGGTCTAATGCGTCCCTATGAGAACAGGACATTGCCGGTCTCAGGGTCTAATGCGTCCCTATGAGAACAGGACATTGCCGGTCTCAGGGTCTAATGCGTCCCTATGAGAACAGGACATTGCCGGTCTCAGGGTCTAATGCGTCCCTATGAGAACAGGACATTGCCGGTCTCAGGGTCTAATGCGTCCCTATGAGAACAGGACATTGCCGGTCTCAGGTTCTAATGCGTCCCTATGAGAACAGGACATTGCCGGTCTCAGGGTCTAATGCGTCCCTATGAGATCAGGACATTGCCGGTCTCAGGGTCTAATGTGTCCCTATGAGATCAGGACATTGCCGGTCTCAGGGTCTAATGTGTCCCTATGAGAGCAGGACATTGCCGGTGTCAGGGTCTAATGCGTCCCTATGAGAACAGGACATTGCCGGTCTCAGGGTCTAATGCGTCCCTATGAGAACAGGACATTGCCGGTCTCAGGGTATAATGCGTCCCTATGAGAACAGGACATTGCCGGTCTCAGGGTATAATGCGTCCCTATGAGATCAGGACATTGCCGGTCTCAGGGTCTAATGCGTCCCTATGAGAAAAGGACATTGCCCTTCTCAGAGTCTAATGCGTCCCTATGAGAACAGGACATTGCCGGTCTCAGGGTCTAATGCGTCCCTATGTGAACAGGACATTGCCGGTCTCAGGGTCTAATGCGTCCCTATGAGAACAGGACATTGCCGGTCTCAGGGTCTAATGCGTCCCTATGAGAACAGGACATTGCCGGTCTCAGGTTCTAATGCGTCGCTATGAGAACAGGACATTGCCGGTCTCAGGGTCTAATGCGTCCCTATGAGAACAGGACATTGCCGGTCTCAGGATCTAATGCGTCCCTATGAGAACAGGACATTGCCGGTCTCAGGGTCTAATGCGTCCCTATGAGAACAGGACATTGCCGGTCTCAGGGTCTAATGCGTCCCTATGAGAACAGGACATTGCCAGTCTCAGGTTCTAATGCGTCCCTATGACAATATAACATTCCGAGGTCAGAATCAATCTTACATTTATATACGACAGGTAAGAATATGAAGGAGGAGACGAGCTGTGCCGCTAGGAAGGTTAAAGGGGTTATCCAGCTTCAAAAACCTTTTGTTACTTAAAGGGGTTTATCCCCCCTTTAACATATTGGAATTGTTGGCTAATCCTTGTAAAAACAAGCAATTTTGCAATTTACGGCCTATTAAAATTTTCATCCGTTCTTGAGATATTAACACTTTTGACATCTTTGTTTACAGCTGGTTTCCTTGGAGACCGACCACCATTGTTAGACAGCAGAACATGTGAAGCGCTGGACAAGGTCTTTTCTATTGAGCCTGGAATAGATGTATCTGAATAGATTACATGCATAAAATGATTGTTAATAATGATGAGATGATGTGAGTTGCACCAAACACTCTTTGTATAGTGTGGAGGTAGAGCCCACCAGGGGATTTCCCTGTCGCTCCGGAGGCCAGTCCGAGCCTGAATATGTACTGACCGCTTTGAAGGGACTCTGTCACGTTATCTTTCAGTATGATGCTAATAGTACCCTGGGCAGACCTTATAAAGCATTTAAAAATCATTACTGCCCCCTCTGTAGTTGTCTTGCTATAAGCATCTTCACACCCAGCAGACGGCTGCAGTAGTCCGTCTCATTCCTTTAATTCCCGAGTAGTCCGCAGTATGTAAATGTTACTATATTATCCACGCCTATCCAGGCTGTTATTCCCTCCCTCTGTGCTGTAGTCAGTCTAGGCTGCTTCAGTGGGGGGTGAGATAGGAGGGGGGAATTGTTTTGTCCTGCACTGTGTGCTGTCTGAAGGAAAAGTTTATGTGTTTATATGAACTTTGTTTTTTCTACGTATATATACAAATGTTCATATACACACAGAAATATCTCAGACTGCACACACTACACACACGCCTCAGATACACACAATGAAGATGTCAGAGGTGCATCTGCTAAGAGCACACACTTCCTCCCTCTCCTTTGTACTCTGCACTGCGCCTGGTGAGCTGCACACACAGGATACTGACCCAGAGGAGGGCAGTGCAGTGATGTCACTACATGAATATTCATCCTATGGGAGTGGACAGCAGAGAAGTAAGTGATCACTCACTGTGATTGACAGATGGAATGAATCTTTTATTTGCAAGCTACAGAAGATAGGAGGGAAATTTAAAGAGGACCTGTCTCCCCCCCTGCTGCATGGCAATCTAAATGCAGCACTGAATGCAGCATGTCTGCTTCATTCAGGGAAGGGGTCCCCATGAGTCTGTGTGCTGTGTACCCCGAGATAGAGCCTTTGTAAAACTTATAGTTAGTTTGTTTTTTTCTGTTTTATAGATAGATAGATAGATAGATAGATAGATAGATAGATAATGGGATAGATAGATAGATAGATAGATAGATAGATAGATAGATAGATAATGGATAGATAGATAGATAGATAATGGATAGATAGATAGATAGATAGATAGATAGATAGATAGATAGATAGATAGATAGATAGATAGATAGATAGAGACCTTCCAGTTAAAGTATTCCTCCGTCATTGTTCCACTCTCCAGTGTTCCCTGTGATGATGATTACTCTCCGGTAATGAATGTCTCTCCCGTTATCAGTGCCGCACAGTTCTGCGCTCATATTAATGTGCGCCCTTGTAGATAACGGCAGCCCTGCCGGTGTGTGATAGCGGCTATAGGTGCTACGTACGGATTTATGATCACTCTGCCTAATTCCTATAACATAAAAGGAGCTAATCAGATGGGAACGGTGAGAAGTGCCGATGTAGCAGAACTGAGCGTGTGATCTGTGCATGGGAGATACAGCACAATTGATGGCTGCTCGGCTCTGCTGCATCACATCTGGGCTCAGTGCGCCGAACTTGAAGCTCAGGGATCCCGATGAGAAAGCTCCAACGGGGCCCCAATTATTGTAACTCTTTAATAGCATTAGTCTTTTTCTATAGGCCAAAGTGACATTTGGGGCCCCCCTAGGATGCAGGGCCCGGGTGCGATTGACACTTGTGCACCTGTTGTAGTTACGCCCCTGTCTGGGCTGTATATGGTTGTTTATTTGGAGTTGTGGTTCCTCAGCAGCACCCGGTGCTGTACCCAGAGCTGTCCATGGTGCTGTACCCAGAGCTGTCCGTGGGGCTGCACCTGGAGCTGTCCGTGGTGCTGTACCCGGAGCTGTCCGTGGTGCTGTACCCAGAGCTGTCCGTGGTGCTGTACCCGGAGCTGTCCGTGGTGCCGTACCCGGAGCTGTCCGTGGTGCTGTACCCGGAGCTGTCCGTGGTGCCGTACCCGGAGCTGTCCGTGGGGCTGCACCTGGAGCTGTCCATGGTGCTGTACCCGGAGCTGTCCGTGGTGCCGTACCCGGAGCTGTCGGTGGTGCTGTACCCGGAGCTATCCTTGGTGCCGTACCTTGAGCTGTCCATTTTGCAGTACCCGAAGCTGTCCATGGTACTGTACCCGGAGCTGTCCATGGTGCCATACCTGGAGCTGTCCTAGGTGCCGTACCCGGAGCTATCCATGGTGCCATACCTGGAGCTGTCTGTGGCCCGTACCCGGAGCTATCCATGGTGCCATACCTGGAGCTGCCTGTGGCCCGTACCCGGAGCTATCCATGGTGCCATACCTGGAGCTGTCTGTGGTGCCGTACCCGGAGCTGTCCATGGTGCCGTACCCGGAGCTGTCCATGGTGCCATACCTGGAGCTGTCTGTGGTGCCGTACCCGGAGCTGTCCATGGTGCCGTACCCGGAGCTGTCCATGGTGCCATACCTGGAGCTGCCTGTGGCCCGTACCCGGAGCTGTCCATGGTGCCATACCTGGAGCTGCCTGTGGCCCGTACCCGGAGCTATCCATGGTGCCATACCTGGAGCTGTCCGTGGTGCCGTACCCGGAGCTGTCCATGGTGCTGTACCCGGAGCTGTCCGTGGTGCTGTACCCAGAGCTATCCTTGGTGCCGTACCTTGAGCTGTCCATTTGCAGTACCCGAAGCTGTCCATGGTGCCATACCTGGAGCTGTCTGTGGCTCGTACCCGGAGCTGTCCATGGTGCTGACAGCCTCATCACCAGCGGCGCTCCCTCCACCCAGTCTCCGGCGTCCGTCTTGTTGGGGTGGAAGGTTCAGCTGTAGATTAATCATCCACAATGCGGAGTGATTACTGCTCCGTCTCCAGGATTCACCTTCTCCTCTCATCACTTTAGTCACTTTACACTTTTTGCACATCTCGAGGAGCGGTCACAGGGAGAGGACAGATGAGGAGACAGAGGGGGGATGATGCAGATGTAGCAGAGCTGAGTTTGTCATCCATGGTGATCGCACACGCTGGACTTTCCAGATGACTCTGGTGGATTATACAGGAGAAGATCTCTAGAATATACAGACCTGACTGAGCGCAGCTGAGCGGATCGTGACAGTGTGTCACACGTGGAAATAATCCAAACAAGTTTCCATTCAGTGACGGAAAGCAGAGATCTTTAAAATTGTCGAGAACTGAAAGATAAAGATTATTAGGACAGTGCAGAAAATGTCATTATATAAGAATTTGCTTAAATCTGTGTTACGCCCACACCCCTGCTCTAGAGCCCCATGAAACTGCCTACACCCCTGCTCTAGAGACCCATGTTATCCCTTACACCCCTGCTCTACAACCCAGGGTTATCCCTTACACCCCTGCTCTACAACCCAGGGTTATCCCTTACACCCCTGCTCTAGAGCCCCATGAAACTGCCTACATCCCTGCTCTAGAGACCCATGTTATCCCTTACACCCCTGCTCTACAACCCAGGGTTATCCCTTACACCCCTGCTCTACAACCCAGGGTTATCCCTTACACCCCTGCTCTAGAGCCCCATGAAACTGCCTACATCCCTGCTCTAGAGACCCATGTTATCCCTTACACCCCTGCTCTACAACCCAGGGTTATCCCTTACACCCCTGCTCTAGAGACCCATGTTATCCCTTACACCCTGCTCTACAACCCAGGGTTATCCCTTACACCCCTGCTCTAGAGACCCATGTTATCCCTTACACCCCTGCTCTACAACCCAGGGTTATCCCCTACACCCTTGCTCTAGAGCACCATGTTATCTATACCCTGCTCTAGAGATCCATGTTATCCCCCCACATCCCTGCTCTAGAGCCCCATGATACTGCCTACACTCCTGCTCTAGAGATCCATGTTATCCCGTATGCCCCAGCTCTAGAGCCCCATAAAAATTCCTACACCCCTGCTTTAGACCCCATGTTATCCTCACACCCCTGCTCTAGAGCCCCATGTTAACACCTATGCCTGCTCTAGCGCCCCATGATACCGCCTATACGCCTGCTCTATAGACGCATGTTATCCTCTTCAGCCTACACCCCTGCTCTAGAGCCGAGTGTTATGCCCCACACCCCTGCTCTAGAGCCCCATGTTAACACCTATGCCTGCTCTAGCGCCCCATGATACCGCCTATACGCCTGCTCTATAGACGCATGTTATCCTCTTCAGCCTACACCCCTGCTCTAGAGCCCAGTGTTATGCCCCACACTCCTGCTCTAGAGCCCCATGTTTTCACCTATGCCCTGCTCTAAAACCCCATGATACTGCCTACACCTCTGCTCTAGAGCCCATGTTATCCCCCATGTGCCTGCTCTGGAGCCTCATGTTATCCCCTATGCGCCTGCTCTAGAGCACAATGTTACTGTCCCCAGCCCTGCTATAGAACTCCATGTTAGTCTACACCCCTGCTCTGGAACTCCATGTAAATCCCCATATTCCTGCTCTAGAGCCCATGTCACTCCTTACATCCTCTCCTGTATTTGCCCCCCCCCCCCCTTACTTCTTCTATATTAGCGTGACCTAGCTGATTATAAGAGTGGGAAGGTATTTAAATGGAGAAGTGGATATGGTAAAAAACCGAAAACACCAGCACCAACACCGGTAGAGCCACAACCAATTCCTCTCCCCATTAGTACTTCCCTTTCCTCTCTGTCATCAGTTGAAGAGGAATTAGTCCCTACTGGTAGTGGACGATTAGGACCTCTAACAAGGGCAGGAGCAAAGAATGTCGGGAACAGGGAACCAAATAAGGTGAGGCCCTGGATTGAATCCTGTAATGACAGACAGGGGGAACAGAATAACACATTAAAAGTGATCAACCTCTCTGGGCATAAACTAACAAATGACCAGAAGGAGGCTTTATCTCTGGGGTTGACTTTTGTTCCCACTAATTTTATGGATTCTTTTATAGTAACCAAGGATCTCAGCCTCTTTTTGCGTAAAGTGGTCCTGCATAAGCTGCATGCCAAGAAGAGGAACAACCCGACGTCACTTACCAATATGGAGGTAGAAGCCCTAAGTAATCTGGAGGAGTTGGAGGGGGTGAACAGTGGTGACACAGTCTCTGCAACCCAAGGTAAATTTCCTAAAATTGCCTATCCTAGATCCACCACATTCCCACCCTTTTCCGTGTGCCCACAAGTAGAAATTTTCAATCGATTGGTCCTCAACGATCTAGGAAAATTGGGTAGAAAAAAAGTTAAACATAATGTATCGTTGAGACATAGAAAAGCAATTGAACAATTGCAAGAATTAAAAGATGTGGTGATTAAACCGGCGGATAAGGGTGGGAATGTGGTGGTATGGCCAACTTCACTTTATGTGAAGGAGGTACGCAAACATCTGAGAAGCAGGGACTACTACTGTACACTACCCAACAATCCTCTTTTAGGGTTTCAACTAGAACTGGTTTCTATTCTGGATAGGGCAGTTGATTCTGGAATCCTCCCAAAGAAAATCAGAGATGGTCTTCTAACCAAGTCGCCAGTGGTGCCCACTTTTTATATGTTACCAAAAATCCATAAACATCCGGTCACCCCACCGGGGCGTCCGATTGTCTCTGGCATAGGAGGGCTGTGTGATCCAATTTGCAAATTTATTGAGTACTATCTGCATCCACTTGTGGAGACGCTGCCCTCCTATGTCAGGGACACTACGGACGTCCTGAGGAGACTGGATGGATTGACCTTGGAGAGTGGGGCACTGCTGGCGACCATAGATGTTGAATCACTGTATACCAATATTGGGCATAGTGATGGCCTACGGGCGGTTGAATACTATCTAAGGATGAGTAATTGGGAGGAGGATTTGTGGAGGTTGGTGTTGGAGCTGTTGGAGTTTGTGCTAACCCACAACTTCTTCATTTTCGATGACCGGTTCTTCCTCCAGCAACGCGGCACTGCCATGGGGGCGGCGTGCGCGCCTTCGTACGCAAACCTCTTTCTTGGCTATTGGGAGAGGGAGGTTTTCGGCGAGGGCGCGTGCGCCTCCTCCCATGTGCAGTGCTGGCATCGTTACATTGACGATGTCCTGGTTGTCTGGGGGGGAACCGGGCTCGAACTGGAGGAGTTTGTGGCGCGGCTCAACTCCAACAGCTTCAACATCCATCTTACATTTAAATATCATGCAGATGAAATTGATTTCTTGGATATTAGGATTATCGTACTCCCAAGTGGGTCGGTGGAAACGGACCTTTTCCGTAAAAAAACTTCGGTAAATGCTCTCCTGCACGCCACATCCTCACACCCTGCGACTACCATTAGGGCCATTCCGGTGGGTCAGTTTTTGCGGTTGCGCAGGATCTGCTCAAGGGATATGGACTTTGAGAGGGGGGCGTTAGACATGCAGGACAGATTCAGAACCAGGGGATATAGCCATCGGTGCGTCCGTTATGGCTATAAAAGGGCTAAAAATACACCTCGCATTGATCTCCTGAGTGGGGCTAACAGGCAGAGTGACAGGGAGGAGAACCCACAGCCGCAGGTTAGGTTCATATCAACCTTCAATGAACAGTGGAAGGATATTAGATCCATTCTGACGAAACACTGGGATGTACTGAGGACGGATTTGTCCTTACGTGAGTTCCTTCCGGAGCGACCACTAATGACGGCTAGGCGGGGCAGGAACCTAAGAGATATGCTGGTTCACAGCCATTTTGTCCCAAAAAGGGAACCCATCTTTGGTCTGGGAACCCCTAGGACCGGCTGCTATCCCTGCGGCTCCTGCCTTGCATGCCAGAATATTGTCAGGGCCAAGGTATTTAAAACGGCCGATGGACTCCGTGAGTTCACAATCCGCAAGTACATCTCATGTTCTTCTAAGGGGTTGTGTATTATGCCACCTGTGGCTGTGGCCTCATATATGTAGGTTTAACTACGAGGGAACTCAGAGTTCGTGTACGAGAACATGTGCTGAAAATTCAAAGTGCAGACTCAGTAACGGATGACACCACTCTGAGGACCCTACCTCGTCACTACAAACGCTTTCATGGCTGCAACCCTGGCTGCCTAAAGGTACATGGCATTGACATGGTAAACCTGGGGAGTAGGGGAGGCGATCTGTCTAACCGCCTTGCTAGACTTGAATGCCAGTGGATTGTGCGGTTGGGAACTATGAGCCCCGCAGGTCTGAATGAGAAGCTGAGCTTCTCACCATTTCTATAGGATGGGGTCCCCTCTGGCCCTCTGGATATTGGGTTGACTAGGGAGTGGAGCTTTATTTGACCTTTTCTGCGCCTCTGATATCTACCTCATTGAATATTAAATATATATACCCTTGTTTTCTATACTGCTGGGTGTTTCCATACATGCCACCTATATATGACTGCAATTTGCTTTGTGCCATCTCTAATGGGAGATTTTTTATCTTATTTTAATTTCACTAGCATTTCCTTCCGGCTGTGTACTTGGTCCCATAGTTACCTGATGAGCAAGATGGACTAATCTATCCTCTGAGTCCTTCTGCACCATGGAAATCTGGAAGCCACCACAAGGGGGCGATCGTCATCTGAAGATCTACATTACACAAACATATAGTGACATGTATCTATATTTAATTGATTGTACAGGTCTGCCTTGGTGGGGTATAATTCCAGATTATAAGGTGCCTTGGTAAATAGGGGTTGTATGTCCTGTGCATGTATTAACATCTATCTGTGTGCTGTGATGGCGCTTGTAGGTCTCCTGCCCATTACCAAGATGGCGCGGGTGCCCTCGGCGCATGCGCAATGTGTTCGGACGTTACCGCGCATGCGCGAGCACCGTTCCGCGCACTTCCGGTGGGTGACGTCACCGGAAGTATACCTCCGACCCCGGAGTGTGCGGATCAGCGTGCCCGGCGGCGCGGGGACGCAACAACACGGCGCACCTGGCACATTGATAGACATCAGGTGGCCACCAGGTATTTAGTCGGTATCCCTACACTCTCCCCCTCCCCCTCACCCCCTGAAGAAGACTGGCTTGAAACACGTGTCGGGGTTAGCCCTGGAACACGTGTCATAAACCCCACAGTATGGGTGAGTTGAGGGCTCTGTTAGGCTATCAACTTGGTTTCATTATGTAACTTTAATAGACTGTAATGTACCATGTTTGTTTGCCCTGTGACATTATGACTGCCTGTAAATTCATCTTGCTGTGGGGGTCTGTGACCGGTTCACCCTCTCTGTAACCTCCTTGGTTTTATGTACTATCCCAAGTATTTTATGATTCACTGACAATACAATAAATGCTTGCACTTGCAATTGGTGGATCCTTGTGATTTTATACTGGGCTATAGCTATTAACTCAGTTCTCAGGCTGCCCATTAATATTGAGTTGCTATTAATATGAGTCCAAGATTCCCTTCTTCAATTGTCTTTATTCTTCTATATTAGGTCTATCCTTCTACCCTTTCTATAATCTCACGCTCTCTGGCTCCTCAGCGCCCCCTGTGACGGTGGTGGGGTGCCATCCGGATCCTCATTTGGTAATAAAGTCTAGAAATGTCAGCAGCGCCATTTCCCGGTGCAGCCGCTCATCTCTATCTCATCTCCCGCCGCCTCGCTATGTAAATCCTGGCCATCTAAGGCCGAGACTCGGAGTGACGGAGGTAAACAGGTGACATTTTTGTGTCTTCCTCGGGGTTATCTGTTGTGAGAGCAGGTTGTAGTTTATCAGTGAGGATCCTCGGCCCCCTCTGGATGGTGAGTGAGGGGCCCGCCTGATTACAGCTCAGACCTGACATATCACACAGACACATCAGTGCAGCAGCACCCTCCACCGCCTATCTCTCTCTCTCTATCTCTCTCTCTATTTTATTTTGCTGCCTGTCTCTTTTTCTGTATTTTCTGAATGTTAACCCTACAAGATCTGGATGATTTCTAGTTTTCTATTAAAAAAAAATTGAAAATTTCCAATTATAATGTTTTTTTTAACCAATTTAATACCCCCAAATAAAGTAACAATATAAGATATTCTAATACATTAGATGGTTCACTGTTACAGGCCTATATGTCATATACTGTCATGTATCTCAATGTTGTAGGACTCAATCTGGGCATTGATTATCAATGTCAATTCCAACTACAGTACTAATAATCAATATCCAGAACCTATACATTAACGATATCTATTCCTTTGCTGATATATATTAATTTGTATAGCATTATTAATTCCACAGCACTTTACATACATCATCATCACTGTCCCCATCACAATCTACATTCCCTATCAGTCTCTGGAGTGTGGGAGGAAACTGGAGAACCGGGAGGAAACCCACGAGAACATGGGGAGAACATACAAACATATATTATATAAAGCTGAGTGTATGTATGTATCATAGCTCTGCCCCTCTAGATAGCTCCGCCCATTTCATAAATGTGACCCTTCTGGATAGCTCCGCCCCTCCATATATCCCCGCCCCTCTGGTTTGTCCAGTCCACTTCATAGCCCCTGTTAGCTCCGCCCCCACTTCATAGCTCCATCCCTCTGGTTAGCCCCACTCCTCCGGTTAGCCCCTGCCACTTCATAACCCCACCCCCACTTCATAACTCCATCCTTCCAGTTAGCCTCTCTCCTTTGGTTAGCCCCTCCCACTTCATAACTCCCTCCTTCCGGTTAGCCTCTCTCCTTCATTTAGCCCCTCCCACTTCATAACTTCATCTTTCTGATTAGCCATGCACCTCCAATTAGCCCCTCCTATTTTATAGCCCCCTGTTAGCCCTGCCCCACTTCAAAGCTCCATCCCTCCGATTAGCCCCGCTTCTCCAGTTAACCCCTGCCACTTCATAGACCCACCCCCACTTCAGAACTCCATCTTTCTGGTTAGCCTTGCTCCTCCAAATAGCCCCTCCCAGTTCATAGCCCTGCCCCACTTTATAGCTCCATCTCTCAGGTTATCCCCACTTCTCCAATTAGCCCCTCCTACTTCTAGCCCCCTGTTAGCCCCACCCCCACATCATAGCTCCATCTCCACAGTTAGTCCACTCCTCCAATTAGCCCCTCCTACTTCTTAGCCCCCTTTTAGCCCCACCCCCACTTCATAGCTCCATCTCTCAGGTTAGCCCCACTTCTCCAATTAGCCCCTCCTATTTCTAGCCCCCTGTTAGCCCCACCACCACATCATAGCTCCATATCCACAGTTAGTCCACTCCTCCAATTAGCCCCTCCCACTTTATAGCCACACAGTTACTATGACAGTGCAATGCCGGGCTGTACAGTTACTAAATACACATATATATATATATATATATATATATATATATATATATATACAGTGGCCACTAAATGAGACAAAGCCATTCTAATAATATAATATTTATCAAACAAAGTCTACAGTAATATATATATATATATATATACTGTATATACCAGCTAGCACACAGCACAGTACCGTACGCACTAATATTACTATTACGCAATACAGCCATAATTTGCAGTTGCAGTACACGACGGAACACAGGGTTGACTGTGACTGGCTCCACTGTTGGGGCAAACTACATAATTGCAAACTTGCAAGTTGCAAATTTGCAGTTGGAGTAAAGAGGTGGAACACAGGGCCGATTGTGACCAGCTCAACTAATGAGGCAAATTGCATAATTGCAAACTTGCAAATTTTCAGTTGGTGTAAAAGGTGGAACAGAGGGCTGTTTGTGACCGGCTCAACCATTAAGGCAAATTGGATAAGTGCAAGTTTGCAGTTGGAGTAAAAGATGGAACAGAGGGCCGATCATAACCTGAGCCACCGTTCAGGCAAATTGCACAATTGAAAATTTGCAGTTGTGGCAACCGGTGGAACAGAAAGGGCCAATTGTGACAACATTGGGGCAAATTGCATGATTGCAAACTTGTAAGTTGCAAATTTGCAGTTGGAGTAAAGGTACCGTTACACGCCGCGATGTTGTGTGCAACTTTGCTGACAATTTGCTGAGTCAGTGAAGTTGCAGGCAACGTCGCAGGTGCATCGTGCTGTGTGACAGCCAGGCTGCGATGTCGGAAGCGAGCGTGCGCCCGCGGCATCGCAGCCTAAGTTGCTGCGTGTAATGGTACCGATGGTAACCTGCTCCACTGTAGCGACTAGTTGCACAATTGTAAACTTGCAAATTGCATAATTGCAAACGTGCAAATTTGCAGTTGGAGTACAAGGTGGAATAGAGGGCCGATCGGGATCTGCTCCACCCTTGAGGCAAATTACACCAATGCCAACTTGCACGTTGCATAATTGCGAATTTGCAGTTGAACCAACTGGTGGAACAGGAGGCTGATTATGACTTGCTCAACTAATGAGGCACAAAGCATAATTGAAAATTTGCAGTTGAAGTAAAAGGTGGAATAGGCTGCCCTCCTGACCGGCACGACCATTGAAGCACAAGTCCACCATTTGCCCGCTTCACATGGACTCTGGTTGTTCATTCTTCCCAGACACTTTTCCTCCGTTCCCTTCAGTATGTCTCTGCACGTCCAGAATGGGGGAGGATTTGGAAGAGTTAATTCATTTCCATCCTTTGGGCTTCTTTAAGCTGTTTTGCGCAGGAAGGTATTTTGCAGGGGATTACAGGCCCCGCGGGCATCTGTACAGCGCTCGGATTCTTAAACACTACAAAGTAAAAATTAGTTTGTATTATTAGAAATTTCTGTAATCAGTTTATTAGATAATTAGTTGAATAAAAAAAAAAAAAATCTTCTTCCCAGTTTAAAATGAAGAAGGTTTCGTGAGTTATAAAGCATCGCGGTGTATCTCTGAGGATCGGCAGGCACATCTGTCACACTAATATTTCAGCGGAGGGTGAGGTGAGCGCCGGCGATCAGCCTGGAATGGAGAAAAAGCAATTTATGTGGAAGTTCTCCTGTACTGAACGTGCCGGACGGGATTAAAGGGTACGGATGGCGGCTGCGGGGGAGGGACGGCACGGACGGGCCGGTGCAATATGCCAGGAAATATCACGGCTCCTGTAGATGGAGTCTGCAACCGCCGTGATAAGAGGGCTGAAGATTGGGATGATTAGAGTCATTTATTTGCTTTCAGATGGGTTTATGTGCTCTACTGTCCACAGCAAAACCAATATAATCACCTTTTGTTTTATAGCAGCACCATATTCTACATAATGGTCCATACTGGTGGTCTATTTTCAGGTGCTATCCAAGGTGATGAAATCCTAATCCATAGACCCTGTGGCCAACACTTTAAAGGGACACTGTCAGGTCATTTTTCAGTATTACCCTTGCATAGGGCCTGTTTTAAAAACATGTAAAATCATTATTGTACCATTTGTAGTTTCCTTGCTATAAGCATTTTCACACCCTGCAGGCAGCTGGTGCATTAATCCTCTCCATTACTGTCACAGAGGATTAGTCCAGCTGCTGTGTAAGTGTTATTTAAATATCCACACCCACCCAAGCTGGTGTTCTGTCCCTCCCCTTTGTGCTCTGTGCTGGGAGGGGGAGGTGTTTGGTCTTGCACTGTGTGGTGTCTGTACAAGATTTCATATTATATGAATGTTGGTTTTCCTGCAGAGATGTAATGTGTGTATCTGCTGAGCAAATGATCAAATGTTCTGATGATCACGTAGAAATATTTCAGACTGCACACACTGCACATATGCCTCAGATACACACAATGACATGAAGATGTCAGAGCTGAGCTAAGAGCACACACCTCCTCCCCTCTCCCTTCTCCTCTGTCTGCAGTGAGTCACACAACAGACAGATCAAAGAGGAGGGCAGGATAGTATAATGATGCATGAACATTGATTCCTTGGGGAGTGGGCAGCAGAGAACTCACTGTGATTGACAGATGGAATTAATCTTTTATTTTGCAGTTTACAGAGGATAGGAGGGAAGCATATATAAGAAATACGTGAATAGAGAGAGCTTAGAGAAAGGAGTTAGAAAATGATATCAGTTACATATAGATTTTTAGCTTGACGGATTCCCTTTAACATTCAGGACTCACTCATGGACCAGGACTAACCCCCCCCCCCCCCCCCACATTCTAAGCTACATAGAAATGTGGCCCTCACCCACACCAAAATGCAAAGCGAACCGCCCCAACCACTGAGCCACCCTGCTACTCCCATGGGCATAATGATCATGTATTCAGAGGGTGTGACTGACTACAACCGGTGCATTCAGCTGAAATGTATTGCAGTGCAGAGACCTGCTAGAGCCAAAGGGTTGTATGAACAGTTAATGCTTTGCTCCTTAATGAAGGGTTGTCTTACTAGTGTACAACCCTTTTAAGGAGGACAGATCTGAGAGCCAAAGGTTTGTATGATCAGTTAATGCTTTGCTCCTTTATGAAGGGTTATCTTACTAGTGTACAACCCCTTTAAGGAGGACGGATCTGAGAGCCAAAAGGTTGTATGAACAGTTAATGCTTTGCTCCTTAATGAAGGGGTTGTCTTACTAGTACACGACCCCTTTTAGGAGGACAGATCTGAGAGCCAAAGGTTTGTATGATCAGTTAATGCTTTGCTCCTTTATGATATGGTGGCATGAGGACCAGTCACGTTGGTATGGTCTTTAGCCGGTGTCCCGTCACAGATGGCAACCGGTGAGGTGTCATGGATATTAACGGTAACCATGTAAGAGCAGATATTGGGTCAGGTACCGACAAAGTGATGTGGAAGGATGAAGACCAGTCACAGCGGTACAGTCGGTAACCGGTGTCCCATAATAGATAGTGACCAGTCATGATGGGGCACCATGTGTCATGGACATCCCAGGTAATCATGTAAGAGCGGATACTGGGTCAGATACAGACAATATGAAGTGGAAGTTGCACCGGCACAGTCCTTAACCGGTGTCCCTTCATAGATAGTAACCAGTGATGACGGGGCACCAGGAGTCATGGACGCACCAGGTAATCATGTAAGAGCAGATATTGGATCAGATATAGACACATGCGTTGCATGCTGATGTAGCAGCTGGAAAGGAAGGAAGTTTTATATGTTTTTGTTTTCTACTGGGAAATAATATCATTTTGACCAACGTCATCCCGGTGACTGAACGCAGATGAGCAGATCGGTGATAAGAAGACGAATAATGGAACTTTAACGTGATTGTGGATACACCGAGACGACAAAAACAATATTAAAAGAAAGAGAACATAACACAATATCGAAAACAGATGCCGAGCCGCAATAATAAGAGCGGCCCGCACTGGATATTGATTAGAAATCGTCATATCCAGAGGGATGTAGTGAGAACAGCCCGATATATTAAGTGTAAATGTCACGAGTCTAGACAAATAAGACGTAATCAGGAAACGAGGGAGAAGAGTTCTCCGAAAGTAATGAGAGGACAAAACTAGGAACAACGCAACTCTTGGATGGAATTTGGTGGAACAACATGAAGATAACAATTAATTGATTGATTCCAATTGTGGCTGCACATAAGTACTATAGAACGAGACTGTATCCAAAAGTCAAACTCTTCTGGACCTTGGGTTGCAAGTCCTACATGGCTTTGCTGTCATAATCTTTAATGGAAACGTTGCGCAACTGCGATTTGCTTTGGAACCTGACTGTAACGGCCATGTCATAGACAAATTTTCCACTTTTTTTTTAATTGTCCCCTTTTGTCTTGCACTTGATCAAAGTCATCGTCTACAAGTAGGTTAATAGAGGAGCAATGGTGGACATCTGAAGTAGATGTGTCCTTCTGTATGATTCCTCTTGGGTCAAGATACCCTGAGTTGGTTTGAGATATCTTGATCTATCTTGAGGTATATTGACCCAAGTGGAAAGGCAAGGAAGGATGTATCTGAGGCCAAGTAGATAGTAAGGCAAGAGCAATCATCAAAATGTGAAACTGTAGAGTGCAAGGACTAGTAATGAGAGGACAAAACTAGGAACGTTGCGACTCTTGGATGGGATTTGTTGGCACAGCGTGAAGATAACAATATCACATCGCAACATTGAAAGGTAGCAAACGTGGTCTGACATAACTAGAATGAGACTGTATCCAAAAATTAAACTCTTCTGGACTTTGCGTTGCATATCCTACACAGCTTTCCAGTCATAATCCTTAATGGAAACGTTGCGCAACTGCGATTTGCTTTGGTACCTGACTGCAATGGCCATGTCTAAGACAAAGTTTCCACTTTTTTTATTGTCCCCTTTTGTCTTGCATCTGATCAAAGTCATCGTCTACAAGTAGGTTAATGGAGGAGCAATGGTGGACAGCTGAAGTAGATGTGTCCTGCTGTATCATTCCTCTTGGGTCAAGATACCCTGAGTTGGTTTTAGATATCTTGATCTATCTTGAGCTATATTGACCCAAGCGGAAAGGCAAGGAAGGACGTATATGAGGGCAAGTAGATAGTAAGGCAAGAGCAATCATCAAAATGTGAAACTGTAGAGTGCAAGGACTAGTAATGAGAGGACAAAACTAGGAACATCGCGACTCTTGGATGGGATTTGTTGAAGATAACAATATCACA
Organism: Allobates femoralis; assembly: GCA_033576535.1. Classification (NCBI taxonomy): domain Eukaryota; kingdom Metazoa; phylum Chordata; class Amphibia; order Anura; family Aromobatidae; genus Allobates; species Allobates femoralis. The sequence goes on from JARQOC010000009.1 coordinate 61,833,338, forward strand.
TCACAACATTGAATAATAGCAAATGTGGTCTGACATAACTAGAACGAGACTGTATCCAAAAATTAAACTCTTCTGGACTTTGCGTTGCACGTCCTACACGGCTTTGCAGTCATAAACCTTAATGGAAACGTTGCACAACTGCGATTTACTTTGGAACTTGACTGCAATGGCCATGTCTAAGACAAAGTTTGCACTATTTTTATTAATTCCTCTTGCCAGGCAACTGATCAAAGTCATCATGTACAAGTAGGTTAATGGAGAAGCAATGGTGGACACCTAGAGCAGATGTGTCCTTCTGTATCGTTCCTCTTGCTTAGAGATACCCTGAGTTGGATTGAGATATCCAGGTCTATCTTGAGGTATATTGATCCAATGCGAAAGTCAAGGAAGGATGTATCTGAGGCCAAGTAGATAGTAAGGCAAGAGCAATCATCAAAATCTGACACTGTAGAGTGCAAGGACTAGTAATGAGAGGACAAAACTAGGAACGTTGCGACTCTTAGATGGGATTTGTTGGCACAGCGTGAAGATAACAATATCACATTGCAACATTGAATGATAGCAAATGTGGTCTGACATAACTAGAACGAGACTGTATCCAAAAGTCTAACTTTTCTGGACTTTGGGTTGCAGTCATAATCCTTAATGGATACGTTGCGCAACTGCGATTTGCTTTGGAATCTGATTGCAACAGTCACATCGTAGACAAATTTGGCACCTGATCAAAGTCATCATGGACAAGTAGGTTAATGGAGGAGCAGATGTGTCCTTCTGTATCGTTCCTCTTGCTTAGAGATACCCTGAGTTGGTGTGAGATATCCTGGTCTATCTTGAGGTGTATTGATCCAATGCGAAAGTCAAGGAAGGATGTATCTGAGGCCAAGTAGATAGTAAGGCAAGAGCAATCATCAAACTATGGAACTCTAGGGTGTAAGGACCAGTAATGATGGACATCTGAAGATAAACAGCAGGTGAAACAAGTATTAAAAAGTCACCCATTTTCTACTAAACAGTGGCATAACTTTAAAGCTCATGTGCCCTGATGCCAAAGCTCCATTGGGGCCCCCAATTATTGCAAATGTTTAATAGCAATAGCTTTTTTCTAAAGGCCAAAGGACTTTTAGGATCCCCTACACTTCAGGGCCCGGGTGCGATTGCAACCCCTGCACCCATTGTAGTTATGCCCGTTTTTAAAGGTGCTATTGACATGATTTTCTCATCAGATGTCAGTGACAACCCATCCAATCCACACAAGCAAAGAAATCAATTCATAGACGTCCATAAATTAAGTTATATGTAATAATGAGAAATGACATAGGCAAAATGTATTGAACACATGAAGAAAGAGGTGCAAGAAGCCATGAAAAGTCAAGACAACAGCTGAAATCTATCAGTAGTTAGAAAGCCACCCTCCCACTTAGTGAAAAATAACTTCAGCTGGTTCAACTGATGGCCAATAAAAAGGTCTCATTTGCAAGGTGCCACACAAGAAACATCTCATGGTGGGTAAAACCAGTGAGCTGTATGAACCTTTGCAACCTTATTGTTAAAAAAACAATACTGATGGTTACAGAAGAATTTCTAAACTGCAGAAGGTTCCAGTGAGCTCACATAATCCGGAAGTGGAAAGAATATAATTTCACCATAAAGCATCCATGACCAGGTGCTCCCTGCAAGATTTCAGACAGAGAAGTGAAAATAATAATCAGAAGAATTGTCCAAGAGCCAAGGATCTGGTGTCAGCAGGTACAATTGTGTCTTAAGAAATCATAAGTAATGCCCTCCCTCTACATGTTCTGTATGCACGCTCCTGTATGCACGCTCCTGTATGCACGCTCCTGTATGCACGCTCACCATGCAAGACTCCATTGTTGAACAAAAACTTCAGGACCTATTAAAGTTTGTTCAACAATATTTGCACCAGCCTATAAAATACTGGAGAATATAGTCTGACCATATGAGACAAAAATTGTACTCTTTGGAGGCCATAATACACATCATGTCTGGAGGCCAAAAGGCAAATTACCCCAATACACCAACAGTGAAGTGTGGAGGTGAGAACATCATGGTGTGGAGCTGATTTTCACTGGCAAAACTTCATATACTGTAGTTAAAGGAAGGATGAATAGTCAAATGTACTGAGACATTCCTGATACGAATCAGCTCCATCTACCAGGAGGATGAAGCTGAAACGAGGGTGGACGTTTTACAAGACAATGATCCTAAACACACAGCCAAGACAACACTCAACTTGTAAGGAATTCAGCGGAGACTGAGAAGCTGTAAGTGCATTGTCACACCCCAATGCACTTCCAGAATAAACATATGTACTTGCTTCCAGAGCAGCACTTTGGGGTTCAAAAAGGATCTACTGGCTTATCTATAAAAAGGCTACACAGTCATATAAACCTATGCGGAGGTAACATTTTCTGACAGATTCCCTTTAAAGGAATAGGATCCATAATAAGTTAGTACATTGTCGAAACCATTCTGCAACAGTAAAAACTGAAGGTTGGATGCTAAGTCTACGTTCACACCAGTGTGATGTCAAATCAGGCACAGATCTGGTTTCTCTGCAAACCGGATCCTGTAAGGAATTAGTTTTTACTCAATCATTTTCAATGGTGTCCGGTAAAATCTGGTAGCTTCAGGTAGCTACCGGGTCCATTGGATGCGGTCTCCTGATGAGTCCAAGAAAAGTTGCATGCAACGTTTTTTTATTTTCGGTAAAAAACTCATTTTGCCGGATCCGGCGTCGATGGGTGCCAGATCCAGTTTTATTGGATCATGCCGGATTTGGTTAAACCAGATCTGGTATGCCTACTGAGCATGCGCAGTTTCGCCACATCATGTAAAGTTTGGGGTCCATACCGAACACCTAAGTGTTTGGGCACGGACCCTGAACACGGGCTTCACTGAGAAGTCCCATATAAAGCATTATACTCACCGGTCTCAGCGCTGCAGTCACTTCTGGGTCCCGCTCATTAATCTCATGAAATATTCACTGCATTGACTGCTGAACAGCCAATCACAGACACCCACTCTCTGTGACAGTGTCTGGGATTGGCTGTTGCACCCAACCCATTGTCCCGACAAACCAATTACAGACGCAATGGATGGGGCACAACAGCCAATCACAGAGTGGGACCCGGAAGTGACTGGAGTGCCGAGACTGGTGCGTATAATGTTTTAATCATCCTTTATTTTTACACCTGAACTGTTCGTGGTCTGTGTACAAACGTTAAATGTTCAGGCATGGACTCAAAACAGGACAACTGATCCGGTACACCAGTATAATAACTTCCGGATTAGGGGCAAAAAGCGCATCCAGTGTCAATGTTTTGGGTCCGTGCCCGAACACCTATTCCTCGGGCGTGGACCCCGAATAATTCAGGTGTAAAAATAAAGGATGATTAAAGCATTATACTCTCAGTCTCAGTGCTGAGGTCACTTCCGAGTCTCACTCATTAACCTCATGAAACATTCACTGCATTGACTGCTGATTAGCCAATCACAGATGCCCACTTACTGTGACAGCGTCTGTGATTGGCCATTGCTCCCCACCCATTATTCCGGCATCCAATCACAGACACTGTCACAGAATGGGACCCTGAAGTGAGACTGGTAAGTATAAAGATTTAATAATCCTTTAATTTTACACCCAAACCATTTGGGGTCCGCGCTCAAATACTAGGTGTTCTGGTACAAACCTAAATCCGGACAATTATCTGGTATGCCGCTTTGGCAACATCCGGTACCATTCAGGTTAAGAGCAAAAATTGGATTTATTGTCCATGTTTTGCTCCCTGCCCAAACACCAAGTGTTCGGGCACGGACCCAAAATAGGACAACTGAAGCAGTATAATGCTGATACTGTAATATCCAGTTTTATTCAATTTAAAGACAAAAGCTATATCCTGTTTGGGGTCCTTACCCGAACATCTAGTGTTCGGGCACAGATCTGTGGCACCCCAGTGGTCTGGTTGCCACAGTGGCATTGCCTCCCTCACAGGGGTGATTTCATGGCTGGAATTAGGAGGAGGTCCCCACGCTAGGTAACACCCAGCATGTAACACTTTTCCTGACTCCAGGCCAGAAAGGGGGCCTCAAGAACCCGACTTTGGGGGAGCTACCCTGGTTCTGGCACAGAGGAGGGGTTAGTTAGTGAATCTGAGGAGAGGGAAGAGAGAAGAAGTGGAGAGAAGAGCTCTGGGGAGTGGAGTTGCGAGAGAGCTCACCCTGGAGCGCAGCGCTAGAGAAAGGATGCCAGAGTCCTTGGCTGTGCGGGCGCTGTACGTCCTGACAGCCAAATCTGGAGGGCAGGAGGCTGCAAGTCTCCTGGCCACATTGACCACCCGGCAGCACAGCAGCATCCTGAGAGCCTGGAGTAGCCACCAGTACAGTGGTACCCGTGATAGGCTCTTGCTGCCTGTCATACGGGTCAGAACCAACACGCAGGAAGAGGGCCGCAGTATAGCTACAGGCAGCAGGGACCCGAAAGAAAAGCGCAGCAGAAAGGCCTCCAATCCCACTTGGCGAGGTGGATCCCCGAATGCTTCCAGGCTGGACGAACTCCTTCTACAACCTATAACCATTAGCCCGGACTGCATTCTCATCTGCCAAGTAAAAGGTAAAGGAAACTACAACCTCTGTGTCCTCCGGTTATTTCCTGCACCCCCTGTCCTGCACCCCAATGACCATCACCATCTTAATAGACTGTTTCACCTATCCCAGGGGCCCCGCTCCACCTGTGGGGAGCAATACCACTGGGGCTGCACTACCATCTGCCCCAGTGGTCCTAAATCTGCAGCGTCGGCCATCCTTGGCCAAACACCACAGGTGGCGTCACAAATATCCCCTGTAAATATCCCCTTTACTGCACGCTTAGGGTCATGGAGCTGGGTCACACGCACCATGATGTCCCTAAGTGCTGATCAGCCCAGATCTGAGTACCCCACGGCCCTGGTGGGCATCCCAGATCCAAAACAGGACTACGGATCCAGTATAATGCCGAACCAGTAACATCTGGTACCATGCGGTTTAAGTGAAAAAATTGTATCCGTTGTCCTGTTTTGGGTCTGTGCCCAAACATCTAGACAACGGAGCTGGTAAATCGGTACAGTAACATCTGGTACCACCTGGTTTAAGGGTGAAAAATGATCCGTTGTTCTGTTTTGGGTCTGTGCCCGAACACCTAGTCCTCGGGCGTAGACCCCAAATAGTTCAGGAGTAAAAATAAAGGATGATTAAAGCATTATACTCTGTCTCAGTGCTGAGGTCACTGCCGGGTTCCACTCATTAACCTCATGAAATATTGACTTCATTGACTGATGAACAGCCAATCACAGAAGCCCACTCTCTGTAACAGCGTCTGTGATTGGCTGTTGCTCTCCACCCATCCTTCCAGCATCCAATCACAGACACTGGCAAAGTGGGACTCAGACGTGACTGCAGCCCGAGACTGGTGAGTATAAAGATTTAATCATCCTTTCATTTTACACCCAAACCATTCGGGGTCCACCCCCGAATACTAGGAGTTCAGGTACTGATACAAAACAGGACAAGGATCCGGCATACCGGTAAAGTAACATCAAGTTCCATCCCGTTTAAAGGCAAACACTGAATCCATTGTCCTGTGTTGGGTCCATGCCTGGACACCTAGGGATGAGGCATGGACCCAAAACAGGACAACAGAACTGGTACATTACCGATATGGTAACATCCAGTTTAAGGGCAAAAACTGGTCCCATTGTCCTGTTTTGGGTCCATGCCCGAACATCTAGTGTTCGGGCATGGACCCAAAATAGGACAACGGAAGCGGTATAGTACCGGTACAGTAACATCTAGTTTAAGGGCAAAAAATGAATTTGTTGTCCATGTTTGGGTCCATGCCTGAACATTTAGGCAACGGATCCAGTATGCCGGAATGGTAACATCCGGTATAAAGGTGAAAACCAGATCCATTGTCCTGTTTTGGCTCTGTGCCTGAACACCTAGACAACGGATCTGGTATATCGGTATGGTAACATCCCGTTCCATCCAGTTTAAGGGCAAAAAACCGGATCCACTGTCCTGTTTTGGCTCCATGCCTGAACACCTAGTCAACTGATCCGGTATACTGGTACCTTAACATCCAGTACCATCCGATTTAAGGGCAAAAACCAGATCCATTGTCCATGTCTTTGGTCCCTGCCCAAACAGCTAGTGTTTGGGCATGGACCTAAAACAGGACAACAGTTTCGGTACAATACCAGTACGGTTCCATCCGGTTTAAGGGCAAAACCAGATCCATTGTCCATGTCTTGGGTCCCTGCCCAAACAGCTAGTGTTTGGGCACGGACCTAAAACAGGACAACAGTTTCGGTATAATACCATTACGGTTCCATCTGGTTTAAGGGTAAAACTGGATCCATTGCCCATGTTTGGGTCCCTGCCCAAACAGCTAGTGCTCGGGCATGGATCCAAAACGGGACAATGTAACTGGTATAATACCGGTATGGTAACATCCGATTTAAGGGCAAAAAATGATCCGGTGTGAAAGTAGCCTAAACCCTACGTAAACCGGTTTATACAGATCCCATCGTGGATCACATACAAGAGCAAGGAACAAAAACAAATACACAAAAAGATGATAAAGTATCTGTCCCCTCCCGCTCCTCGCGCCGCGTCTCCCCCTCCCGCGGCTTCAGACAGCGATATCGCTGACACTTTGATAGGCTCGTAGACTTCCCCGCAGCTTCGGATACATCCTCGTGTTTGTCTTTCATTCCTTACATTTTTATTGCACTTTTTACGCTTTTTGTCATTGTCTGTCGCAGCCGCTGATTCTCCGCCTGTCATCGGGCTGGTGCATGTCACGGGGAGATAACGCCACTGATTGGCAGCAAGTGAGAGTCACGAGAAGAATAGAGGACAGAGTCGTATGTGATCACAACGATGTCTGCGTGATTGTCAGAGGAAGGCGAGCGGCGGATAGTTGTGTAGATCACAGTAGGACAATGGCAGACGGAGAGACAGCTGTTGGCGGTGGAGGAGCCGCAATGAGCTATACGTGTCACCGCAAGAGTCAGAGATAATTGTCTTAGAAAGAGAGAAAGAAGAGGAAGAAGGAGGCAGCAAGTCTGAGATCGAAAGCAGCAGGGAGGGAGCCATGCCGGCAGTAGTCCTGAAATTGCCATTTAACCCTAATTGCTGCACAGTGTTGACGATCTGGAGATAGTGTTATTATTGTAATATTATTCTTAATAATAATATAATAATAATACTTATTCACCTATATAGCGAGATGAGCAACTTTTCAAAAAATTCTTTTACCCATTGATTCAATAAAGCCAAACTTTGGGTCAACTTTCTCCATAATATTAATAATACAGCCGACATAATGTAAGTCTTGTACCAGACATGGCGGCCATGACTACTCATTCACTTCTATAGGAGAGTATTGTGTACAAGCCGGAGTTTATTGTGTAGACACTTTGTGGAGGCCAGGGTAGCAAGGAGTGGGATGTAGGCGTCAGGGGAGCCTACTCTGGCCCTGATCTCGAAGGTACCTCTGAAGGTGAGGAGGCTCGAGCCACCGACCTAAATCCCTGACTCCTAAGAAGCCCTAGGCATAAGCCCCTACCTTCACCCACAGACAAGAAACCCAGCAACTTCCAATGGAGAATATTACAGCAGCTCAGGATCAGCTTCTGCTCACACCAGGTCACAGTCCAGAAGTCAACTGAATCAGCGACAACAGGTGGATGTGAGCTAATCCATTTAAGGCCGAAGGGTGGGGAGCAGCCAGCCCAGACACGCCCCTCAGCATACCTAAGGATTCACACACACACAGCTACTACATGCTCCACTCATTAGCCTCATCTACTCACAATGAGCAGGGGAAAAAAAGACTTAATTTAAACATACAGCAGCAGCACTTCCATACTACAAGGCAGTCAATACGTAACAGTACCCCCTTCAGGAGAGGCCTCCGGACTCTAAACCGGACACATCCGGCAATGGACTGAATCGGTTTTGCCATCTACCACTACCCTGGCAGACAGCATAAACTGAGACCTATCGAGGAAGGAAAGACAAACTCTCTGGTCGTCTCCTTCCGAACGACTCGAGGTAGGCTGCCTTGGAGACTGCGCAGTCACCTTCGAGCGAAGCAGACAAACCTTAATAAAATGATCCGGTTTGCCACACAAAAAACAAGCTCCGCCCACTTAGTGACTAGTGGCCACAGCGGGTTTAGCATGAGAACCTACTGCCCCCAACTGCATTGGTTCATCAGGTACCGTCTCCTCAGCAGGGATAGAAACAGGAGACGGAGCAGGTCTCGGTCTCTCCCTTAGGCGTCTGTCAACCCGTATGGCTAGGGACATCGCGGCTTCCTGTAGCGACCGGTGGTAAGGCCGCGGGTGTGTGTGTATGATCTTGCTCAACAGAATCCCCATACTCAGGTTTAACCGGTAATAACGTTTCTTTACTGTAAAACATATTTATATCACAGTCAACTGAACTATATGCGCACTTGTATATATTAGAGTCTCTGGATCTTCACTTCTTCCGGGTACGCAGCAAGAAAAAAACACAACAATGAAGGTATCTTTCCCTAACTTTCCCTAAAATCACGTACCAGTCTATCACAGAAGAAGGTGTCGCTCCCACGTAGCAGGCCTGGGGATCTCCTCACTCTTCTTCTTTGGTCTCCTTCTGCAGGTAACAGTCTGTCTCTCCCAGTCTCAGGGCACACAGAGCAACAGCAGAAGGGAGATCACAGCAGCACAAATGGCTCCCTTATGTCGGTCACGGCCCCTGCACATGCACTCTTGGTGCTCGGCGGGCAAGGTTTTGCAGAGCGGCCAGAGTCACAGCACCAAAGTCCAGTGGCCCAGGATCAGTCACAGGGGCTTCTGCGGGGTGATTTTTCCGGCAAGGTCTTGCAAAGTAGTCCACTTTAAACAGACATCCACAGGGAGATCTTCTCTTGTTCAAGTCTGTGTCTGTACTAAGCTCTTTCACTTCCTGGGTCAACAAAAGAGATGGCTGGGAGTTTCCCAGCTCTGTGATTGTACAGTCCACTGATGCCCCCTGGTGGACAAGTGCGGACTGTGCACAGTTCCTTTCAGTTTCAATTTCAATAATACAATCTGAATTGTACACCTCATTACATACCCCCCCACTTAAAGGTTGACAGTCCCTGTCAACAACCATCGGCTCCAAGGCAGTGATGGCCGTTGATATCATAGGGATTGCTCTCCGGCGGAGTAGGGACCTCTGTCGGGGGAAACCGTCATCCCCCCGTTCACCTTCGCTCCCTTGTTCAGGGCTCACAATATCTCCAATAAACTCAGTCACGTTTTCTACCCGGGGAGAGTAGGATCGCCGGCGGTAGCGGCGCCGGTTGGGGGCAAATCTGCTTCCTTTAACGGGAACACCCCGGGACCGGTGACGTCGGCGGCCTCTGTACCCTTCTCTCCCTTCACAACATCAAACTGTACCACCTCCCCATCACCAACGCTGCGGAGGCACTTGCGAGGATTGTTACGCTTTATGGCAGTCTGATGTACAAACACGTCATCCTTTGTGTCATTCCTGTTGATGAAGCCATACCCATCGCGGACATTAAACCACTTCACCGTCCCCTGGACCCGAGTGGCCAGCACCTGCTTATCGGTCTGGCTCTGTCTCTTCACACCCTTTTCCCTGATCTCCCCTGCCGAGCGAGCTGCTTTGGCTGGGGCGTCTAGTTTAAAGGTGGCTGCTGTTGTGGGGCATGGCTTGCTGGTTCTGGTATATCGGACCACGGGTGGAGGATGCGGACAACGGTTTGCCCTATGGCGGGGGTCGCCGCATGTCCAGCACCTTCCCATAGGCCGACTGGGTTGCTGTCTCGCTTGCCTGTCCGCCTGTTGGTCTAGCATGAGCTGCAGCTGTAGTATCTGTTTCTGCAACTCTGCTACTATCTGCTTCAATTCTTCCGTGTCACTGTTCGGAGTGCTGGCACCGGATATGGACCTGCAGGCCGTAGTATAAGTCTGGTTATAAGCTACTACCGGGAGGAGATTCTGTTGATCACACATCCTGCCGACTACGCCAGATGTAGCGACCGGTGGTAAGGCCGCGGGTGTGTGTGTATGATCTTGCTCAACAGAATCCCCATACTCAGGTTTAACCGGTAATAACGTTTCTTTACTGTAAAACATATTTATATCACAGTCAACTGAACTATATGCGCACTTGTATATATTAGAGTCTCTGGATCTTCACTTCTTCCGGGTACGCAGCAAGAAAAAAACACAACAATGAAGGTATCTTTCCCTAACTTTCCCTAAAATCACGTACCAGTCTATCACAGAAGAAGGTGTCGCTCCCACGTAGCAGGCCTGGGGATCTCCTCACTCTTCTTCTTTGGTCTCCTTCTGCAGGTAACAGTCTGTCTCTCCCAGTCTCAGGGCACACAGAGCAACAGCAGAAGGGAGATCACAGCAGCACAAATGGCTCCCTTATGTCGGTCACGGCCCCTGCACATGCACTCTTGGTGCTCGGCGGGCAAGGTTTTGCAGAGCGGCCAGAGTCACAGCACCAAAGTCCAGTGGCCCAGGATCAGTCACAGGGGCTTCTGCGGGGTGATTTTTCCGGCAAGGTCTTGCAAAGTAGTCCACTTTAAACAGACATCCACAGGGAGATCTTCTCTTGTTCAAGTCTGTGTCTGTACTAAGCTCTTTCACTTCCTGGGTCAACAAAAGAGATGGCTGGGAGTTTCCCAGCTCTGTGATTGTACAGTCCACTGATGCCCCCTGGTGGACAAGTGCGGACTGTGCACAGTTCCTTTCAGTTTCAATTTCAATAATACAATCTGAATTGTACACCTCATTACATTCCAATGACTCAGGTGCTGTATACTGAACCAGGGTGTCTTGCAGTCAGGCCGACAAACCCAAGCAGAACTGACTTCGGAGGGCAGCTTCATTCCACTGGGTGTCAGTTGCCCATCTCCGAAACTCTGAGCAGTACTCCTCCACTGCTCATGTGTCCTGCTTGAGCTTACGGAGATTGGACTCAGCAAAGGTTGCCCTATCGGGCTCACTGTACACCAGAGCCAGAGCAATGAAAAAACCCGTCCACTGACCGCAAAGATGGAGAGTCGGCCGGGAGGGAAAAGGCCCAGGTCTGGGGGTCCCCTTTAGTAGGGACACTATTATCACAACCCGCTGTTCCACAGTCCAAAATTAATGGGTCTGGAGCCTGAAATACTGCTTACAGGCCTCACAGAACACAAACAATTTGTCCCTTCCCCCAGAAAACCTATCAGGGAGAGGGACCTGGGGTTCTGGCATGGCCTGAGCAAGAGCCGGCGCCAGAAATCCCACGACTTGCTGCATCTGGTGCACAACCTGGGTTTGCAGACCTGCTATCTCCTCAGAGAGGTTCTGCATCAGGCATATGCACGTGTCTGCTGAAGCAGTCTGAGACATGATGACTCAAGGGTGGAGAAAGAAAAAAAATTGGCAATGGGTCGCTGATTATGACACGTTGTGGAGGCCAGGGTAGCAATGAGCCAGATGTAGGGGGTCAGGGGAGCCTACTCTGGCCCTGATACTATGGTCCCTGGCTCGTCCTGATCTCCAAGGTACCTCTGAAGGTGAAGAGGTTCGCGCCACTGACCTAAATCCCTGACTCCTAAGAAGCCCTGGGTATAAGCCCCTACCTCCACCCACGGACAAGGATCAGCTTCTTCTCATGAGAGGTCACAGTCCAGAAGTCAACTGAATCAGTGACAACAGGTGGATGTGAGCTGATCCATTTAAGGCTGAAAGGTGGGGAGCAGCCAGCCCAGACATGCCCCTCAGCATACCTAAACATTTACACACACACACACCTGCTACTACATGCTCCGCTCATTAGCCTCATCTAGTCACACTTAACAGGGGGAAAAAAAGGCTTAATTTAAACCTACAGCAGCAGCACTTCCATACTACAAGGCTGTCAATACGTAACAGTAGGGAAGAGAAGGTGAGCTGTGATATCACCTATTGTGAATGGTGGATCCTGTATTATCTACTGTATATAGAGGTGTTATCAGTCATTGTACAGGAGGAGGAGGTGAGCTGTGACGTCACCTATTGTGAATGGTGGATCCTGTGTTATCTACTGTATATAGAATTGTTATCAGTCATTGTACAGGAGGAGGTGAGCTGTGATATCACCTATTGTGAATGGTGGATCCTGTGTTATCTACTGTATATAGAGGTGTTATCAGTCATTGTACAGGAGGAGGTGAGCTGTGATATCACCTATTGTGAATGGTGGATCCTGTGTTCTCTACTGTATATAGAGGTGTTATCAGTCATTGTACAGGAGGAGGAGGTGAGCCGTGACGTCACCTATTGTGAATGGTGGATCCTGTGTTATCTATTGTATATAGAGGTGTTATCAGTCATTGTACAGGAGGAGGTGAGCTGTGATATCACCTATTGTGAATGGTGGATCCTGTGTTATCTACTGTATATAGAGGTGTTATCAGTCATTGTACAGGAGGAGGAGGTGAGCTGTGATATCACCTATTGTGAATGGTGGATCCTGTGTTATCTACTGTATATAGAGGGGTTATCAGTCATTGTACAGGAGGAGGTGAGCTGTGATATCACCTATTGTGAATGGTGGATCCTGTTATCTACTGTATATAGAGGTGTTATCAGTCATTGTACAGGAGGAGGAGGTGAGCTGTGATATCACCTATTGTGAATGGTGGATCCTGTGTTATCTACTGTATATAGAGGTGTTATCAGTCATTGTACAGGAGGAGGAGGTGAGCTGTGATATCACCTATTGTGAATGGTGGATCCTGTGTTATCTACTGTATATAGAGGTGTTATCAGCCATTGTACAGGAGGAGGAGGTGAGCTGTGATATCACCTATTGTGAATGGTGGATCCTGTTATCTACTGTATATAGAGGGGTTATCAGTCATTGTACAGGAGGAGGTGAGCTGTGATATCACCTATTGTGAATGGTGGATCCTGTTATCTACTGTATATAGAGGTGTTATCTATTGTACAGGAGGAGGAGGTGAGCTGTGATATCATCTATTGTGAATGGTGGATCCTGTGTTATCTACAGTATATAGAGGTGTTATCAGTCATTGTACAGGAGGAGGAGGTGAGCTGTCATATCACCTATTGTGAATGGTGGATCCTGTGTTATCTACTGTATATAGAGGTGTTATCAGTCATTGTACAGGAGGAGGTGAGCTGTGATATCACCTAGACTGATTTTTTCCATATAATGGATGGTGACCTTTGCAGGTAATGCAGTACCCGGTGATATGATGATGACTGAGCTCTGCTACATCTGTATGAGTTGGTATTGGAAGTGTCAGGGTCACTGACGGTCTCGTTAGAGATTCCTTGGACGCCGGCCTTGGCTGCAGGCTCCTGTGTGTAACCACCTCTGCCATTACTATCGGAAATCAATGCCCCAATTTATAATGCCATTGATCCCATGCGGCGGAAAGTTTTCTGTCTTAAGATGGACGGTTGGTTTCAGGATGCGATCAATCCTCCTCCAGACGACTTAACCCTCCGGCCTCAGAGAAGGGGCTCAGTGCTGGAGGGAGAGAAAGCCGAGTATGGATTTTATTTCGTCTTGTATCTCTCGGCCTCTTTATACAATGATCTGGTTACAATGGACGTCTTCTGCTCTCTCCTTCCGGTAAGGAGCGCTCCTCTCCTCTGCTGACCCGAAATGACAAGAAGGAAGATTATAAACAGCTCAATCCACCATTAAAGGCTTTTCCAGTTATTGTATAGTGCAGAAACCTCAAGACGTCTCTGCTGGAAGTGAACGGGAGCCACAGATCACTCCCCTGTGCTGATCATTTGTTACAATGTATCAGGAACTCTTTACCTTTTATTTCCCTCTCTTTCTTCTTTTTCTACATTCCTTTTCCTTTATCATCTTATTGATAGTTTCTTCATATTCTTTGTCTTTTTTTCCTTGGTCATAATCTTCTTCTCCTTCTCAATTCTTCTTCCTTCTTTTTTATTCTTTTTCTGATGTCCTTGTTCTTTCTTTTGTCTTTTTTCTGTTTTCTGTTTCTTCATCACCTTCTTTCTTTTCTTTCATTATCATCATGTTTTGCTTCATCTTCTCTTTCTCCATTCTTTACCTTTTCTTCCTTCTTCCTTCCTGCTTTTTCCTTTCTTCCTTTAGATTCATTTATCTCCTTTTTCATTCTCTTTTCCTTCATCTTCTTCTCATTCTGATAAATCTTCTATGTCTCCTCCTTACCTCTGCTTCTTTCTTCTGTTCTTTCTTCTTGTCCTTCATCTTCTTCTCCTTCTGATTTGTCATCATACTTTCCCTTCTTCCTTCTTCTCATTCTTCTTTCTTCTGTTCTTTCTTCTATTCCTTTGTCTTCTTCTCCCTGTTATTTGTTATCATACTTTTCTTTCTCTCTTCTTCCTTCCTTCTTTTTCCTTTCTTCGTTTATATTCTTGTATCTCCTTCTTCATTCTCTTTTCCTTCATCTTCTTCTCATTCTAATAAATCATCTTTGTCTCCTCCTTACCTCTGCTTCTTTCTTCTTTTGGTCTACATTCTTCTTTCTGCTCTTCTTTTTTCTTCTTTTTGCTCTTCTACTCTTTCCTTTGTATTTTTTCATTACTTTTCCTTACTTTCCATTACTTTTTTTCTTCCATCTTTTCTTCCTTCTTTTCTCTCTTCTTCCTCCCCTGTGATTTGCATTCATACTTTTCTTTCTCCTTTTTTATTCTTTTCTTCTTTTCCTTCTTCTTTCATCCTAATTCTTTTTTTTCTTCATCTTCTTTTTTTTTCTCTCTTCATCTTCTTCTTTTCTTTTCCTCCTGTCTTTTCCTGTGATTTGTCTTCATACTTTTCTTTTTCTCTTCTTCTAATTCTTCTTCTTTCTTTTCTGTCTCTCCCTGATTTGTCATCATATTTCCTTTTTCTTCTCTTCTTTCTTTCTTCTTTCTTTCGTCTTCTTTTCCTTCTTTTGTTCCATTTTTCCTTCATCTTTTTCTCCTTGTGATTGTCATCATACTTTTTCTTCCTCCTTCTTCTTTTCTCCATTCTATTCCTTCATCTTCTCTCCTGTGATTTGTCATCATACTTTTTGTCTTCTTCTTACTTCTTATTCTTCTTTCCTTCATTTTCCCTCATTCCTCCTTCTTCTTCTCTCTTCTTATTTTCTTCCTTAGTCTTTTTCTCCCATGATTTATATATACTTTCCTTTCTTCCTTCTCTTCTTTCTTCATCTTCTTCTTCTTCTCTTCTCTCTCTTCTTTTCTCTGTGATTTTCATCATACTTTCTCTCTTCTTTTCTTCCTTCTTTTCCTCGTCTTCTCCTCCCTGTGATTTGTCATCATACTTTCCTTCTTCCTTCTTCTCTTCTTTCTTTTCTTTTTTTCTTTCTTCATCTCTCTCCTTGATTTTTACTTTTCTTTTCTCTTCTTTTTCTTCTTCTACTTCTTTTTTCCTTTCCTCCTTTGATTTGTCATCATCTTTTCTTTCTTCCTTCTTCTTTTCTTCCTTCTTTTCCTTCTCTTCTTCCTCTTATTTCTCTTCATACTTTCTTTTCCTTCCTTCTTCTTTCTTCTTCTTATCTTTTTCATCTCCTCCCTTATTTCATCTACTTTCTTTTTCTTCTTCTTTTCTTCCTTCTTTCTCTTCTCTTCTCTCCTGATTTGTCATCATACTTTCTTTCTTCCTTCCTTCTTCTTCTTCTTTCTTTTCTTCTTCTTTCTCATCTTTTGTCATCTCTTTCTCCTGTGATTTTCATCATACTTTCTCCTCTCTTCTTCTTTCTTCCTTCTTTTCCTTCTCTTCTCCTCCCTTGATTTGTCATCATACTTTCTTCTTCCTTCTTCTCTTTCTTCTTTCTTTTTTCTTCTTTTCTTTGTCTTCTCTCCCTGTGATTTGTCATCATACTTTCCTTTTCTCCTTCTTCTTCTTTCTTCCTTCTTTTTTTCCTTTTTCCTTCTCTTCTCCTCCTGTGATTTGTCATCATACTTTCCTTCTCCTTTCTTTTCTTCCTTCTTTTCTCTTTGTCTTCTCCTCCCTGTGATTTGTCATCATACTTTCCTTTCTCTCTTCTTCTTTTCTTCCTTCTTTTCCTTCGTCTCTCTCCCTGTGATTTGTATCATACTTTCCTTTCTTCCTTCTTCTTTTTCTCTTCTTCTTTTCTTTCCCTGTATTTTCATCATCTTCTTTTTTTTCTCATTCTTTCTTCTTCTTTCTTCTTTCTCTTCTTCTTTTCTTCTTCTTTTTCCTTGTCTTCTCCTCCCTGTGATTTGTCATCATACTTTCCTTTCCTTCTTTCTTCTTTCTTCTCTTCTTTTCCTTCGTCTTCTCCTCCCTGTGATTTGTCATCATACTTTCCTTTTTCCTTTGTCATCATACTTTCCTTTCTCCTTCTTCTTTTCTTCCTTCTTTTCTTCGTCCTCTCCTCCCTGTTGATTTCTCATCATACTTTCCTTTCTTCCTTCTTCTTTTCTTCCTTCTTTTCTTTTGTCCTCTCCTCCCTTTGATTTGTCATCATACTTTCCTTTCTCCTTCTTCTTTTCTTCCTTCTTTTCCTTTCGTCTTCTCCTCCCTGTGATTTGTCATCATACTTTCCTTTTCCTTCCTCTTCTTTTCTTCCTTCTTTCCTTCGTCCTCTCCTCCCTGTGATTTGTCATCATACTTTCCTTTTTCTTCCTTCTTCTTTTCTTCCTTCTTTTCTTTTGTCTTCTCCTCCCTGTGATTTGTCATCTACTTTCTCTTTCTTCCTTCTTCTTTTCTTCCTTCTTCTTCCTTCTCTTCTTCCTTCCTGTTTCCTTCGTCCTTCTTCTCCCTTCTTCTTTCATCATCTTTTCCTTTCTTCCTTCTTCTTTTTCTTCCTTCTTTTCTCCTTTTTCCTTCTTCTCCTCCCTGTGATTTGTCATCATACTTTTCCTTTCTCCTTCTTCTTTTCTTCCTTCTTTTCCTTCATCTTCTCCTCCCTGTGATTTGTCATCATACTTTCTCTTTCTTCCTTCTTCTCTTTCTTCCTTCTTTTCCTTCGTCTTCTCTCCCTGTGATTTGTCATCATACTTTCCTTTCTTCCTTCTTCTTTTCTTCCTTCTTTTCCTTCATCTTCTCCTCCCTGTGATTTGTCATCATACTTTCCTTTCTTCCTTCTTCTTTTCTTCCTTCTTTTCCTTCGTCCTCTCTCCCTGTGATTTGTCATCATACTTTCCTTTCTTCCTTCTTCTTTTCCTTCTTTTCTTTCTTCTCCTCCCTGTGATTTTCATCATACTTTCCTTTCTTCCTTCTTCTTTTCTTCTCTTTTCTTTCCTCCTCCTGTATTTTCATCATACTTTCCTTTCTTCCTTCTTCTTTTCTTCCTTCTTTTCTTCGTCCTCTCCTCCCTGTGATTTTCATCATACTTTCTCCTTTCTTCCTTCTTCTCTTTCTTCCTTCTTTTCCTTCTGTCTCTCCTTCCCTTGATTGTCATCATACTTCCTTCTCTTTTCTTTCTCCTTCTTTTCCTTCGTCTCTCCTCCCTGTGATTTTATCATACTTTCCTTTCTCCTTCTTCTTTTTCCTTCTTTTCCTTTCTCTCCTCCCTGTGATTATCATCATACTTTCCTTCTCTTCTCTTCTTCTTTCTTCCTTCTTTTCCTTCGTCTTCTCCTCCCTGTGATTTATCATCATACTTTCCTTTCTTCCTTCTTCTTTTCTTCCTTCTTTTCTTCCTTCTTTCCTTCTCTCTCCCCTATGATTTATCATCATACTTTCTCCTTTCTTCTTCTTCTCTCTTTCTCTTCTTCTCTTTTCTCCCTTCTTTTCCTTCGTCCTCCTCCTCCCTATGATTTATCATCATACTTTCTCCTTTCTTCCTTCTTCTCTTTCTTTCTTTTCCTTCTTTTCTTCCTTCCTTTTCCTTTCTTCCTGCTCCTTTTTTATCATTCTTCTTTCTCCTTTCTTTCCTTCTTCTCTTTCCTTCTTCCTTCTTCTTTTCTTCCTTCTTTTCCTTCGTCCTCTCCTCCCTTGATTTATCATCATACTTTCTTCTCCTTCTTCCTTCTTCTCTTTTCTTCCTCTTTCTTTTTCTTCCTTCTCTTTTCCTTTCGTCCTTCCTCCCTTGATTTTCATCATACTTTCTCCTTTTCTCCTTCTTCTCATTCTTCTTTTTTCTATTCTTCCTTCTATTCCTTCGTCCTCTCCTCCCTGTTATTTGTCATCATTCTTTCTCCTTCTTCTTTTTCTTCCTTCTTTTCTTCGTCCTCTCCTCCCTGTGATTTCTCATCATACTTCTCCTTTCCTCCTTCTTCTTTTCTTCCTTCTTTTCTTTCGTCCTCTCCTCCCTGTGATTTGTCATCATACTTTCCTTTCTTCCTTCTTCTCATTCTTCCTTCCTTTCCGCTGTTACATTCTTTATTCCTCTGATGTGAGATGCAGCATTCTATCCCATTGTCTCTCTGTGATTCCTCCCCCAGGTCTTCACGTTTCGGGCGATGCCTCCACACTTTACATTGTTACATTTCATATTTAATCACTTTGTAAAAAGAATGAAAAAGAGAATCCAATTAATGATGTGACTGTGACAATATTGCAGATCTTCACACCTCGTATGAGAAAACCTCATTATGTGACGTCTGATTCCTCCGAGTTACCAGCACAAACATAGGAGCTGAGATATATGGAGCTGTTTGCACTGGAGAAACAGTAATGGCTCATCTGCACAGTGTAATAGCAGTGACAAACAGCTCCTTATATCTCAGCTTCCTGGACCCTAGTGATGCCTCCATATTGCTCAGGAAGCTCTCACTCATGTAGATCCTGATTCCAATCATTGATCTTCTGCTAATGAAAAACACACAGGGTTAATCACCAGCATGAAACCCCGTCAGGTAGTCACTCTGTCACGGGAGGCCAAAGACATCACTCACCGGCGATCAATGACCCCGAGCGTTAGGAGGGAGAGGAGAAAAACTGCACAATTTCCAGCCTTCCTCAGATAAAATCTATGTGAAGACTTGGCTTCAGTTATCACGTAATAATTCACGGTCACGAGATGATTCTTCTCCGGTCACGTCCAAAGATGCATCCAAAATTGCACCGATCTCCGCAGAGCAGTGCATTGTGGGAACCCAAGATACGTTTAAAGTTAACCTGTGGGGTCAATGGAAATAATAAAGACAAAAAACAGTATTTACACATAACTCAACGTATAGATATTGGGAGAAAACATTCAATGGGAGATGAGGAAATCCGATTCACCAGATTCACTGGAATCCAATTAATATTTAATTTATTTGATGCAAGTCATATTGCTGATAATAAGCCGCTGATTGTGTTCTCCAGACCCCAGAGAGTAACAAATACATGTAGAAAAAAAGTTTATACTCACATCACCCTGCTCCTGCCGGATGCTGCAGGCCCCTGCCCCGTTCTCCATTGGCTCCACTTCTCCCTCCAATCTCCATCATACATTTTGCCTTTTAGTCTTTGTCATCCGAGCTTCTTCTACTCTCATTGGTAGAGATGGGCGGATCAGGGAAAATGAAAGATTTAGCTGTCCGCGCACATTCCCTCTGGAAAATTGATTTGTAGAGATGTTATCCTTTGAAAATATAATGTGTCTTTATACACCAGACCGTCATAAACGTAATATGTAAAACATAAAATTCTTACACTCAAGTCAGCACTCCTCTCCGATTTCTTCCATTCCGCTCCTTTCCAGTTCTTCCGTTCCTCTCCGGCTCTTCCGTTCCTCTCTGGCTCTTCCGTTCCTCTCCGGCTCTTCCGTTCCTCTCTGGCTCTTCCGTTCCTCTCCGGCTCTTCCGTTCCTCTCCGGCTCTTCCGTTCCTCTCGGCTCTTCCGTTCCTCTCCGGCTCTTCGTTCCTCTCGGTCTTCTGCCCACGGCTCTTCTGTTCCTTCTCCGGCTCTTCTGTTCTCTCCGCTCTTCTGTTCCTCTCCGGCTCTCCGTTCCTCTCGGCTCTTCTGCTCCTCTCTGTCTTCTGGCTCTTCTGTTCCTTCTCTCGGCTCTTCTGTTCCCCTGGCTCTTCCGTCCTCTCGGCTCTTCTCCTCTCCGGCTCTTCCTGTTCCTCTCCGGCTCTTCTGTTCCTCTCCGGCTCTTCCGTTCCTCTCGGCTCTTCTGTTCCTCTCGGCTCTTCCGTTCCTCTCGGCTCTTCTGTTCCTCCGCTCTTCGTCTTCTTCCGTTCCTCTCCGGCTCTTCCGTTCCTCTCCGGCTCTTCCTTCCTCTCTGGCTCTGTTCCGTCTTCGCTCTTCCTTCTCTCGGCTCTTCCGTTCCTCTCTGGCTCTTCCGTTCCTCTCTGGCTTCTTCCTCTCGCTCTCCTTCCTCTCGGCTCTTCGTTCCTCTCGGCTCTCCGTCCTCTCTGGCTCTTCCGTTCCTCTCTGGCTCTTCTGTTCCTCTCTGCTCTTCCTTCCTCTCGGCTCCTTCCTTCCGCTCTTCCTCGTTCCTCTCTGGCTCTTCCGTTCCTCTCCGCTCTTCCGTTCCTCTCTGGCTCTTCCGTTCCTCTCTGGCTCTTTTCTCCTGCTTCCTTCCTCTCGGCTCTTCCGTTCCTCTACTGGCTCTTCTGTTCCTCTCTGGCTCTTCCGTTCCTCTCTGGCTCTTCTTCCTTCGCTCTTCGTTGCCTCCTTCCGTCTCCTCTCTGGCTCTTCCGTTCCTCTCCCGGCTCTTCTGCTCCTCTCCGGCTCTTCCGTTCCTCTCCGGCTCTTCCGTTCCTCTCCGGCTCTTCCGTTCTCTCGGCTCTTCTGTTCCTCTCTGGTCTTCTGCTCCTCTCTGGCTCTTCCGTTCCTCTCCGGCTCTTCCGTTCCTCTCTGGCTCTTCCGTTCCTCTCGGCTCTTCCGTTCCTCTCTGGCTCTTCCGTTCCTCTCCGGCTCTTCCGTTCCTCTCTGGCTCTTCCGTTCCTCTCCGGCTCTTCCGTTCCTCTCTGGCTCTTCCGTTCCTCTCCGGCTCTTCCGTTCCTCTCTGGCTCTTCCGTTCCTCTCCGGCTCTTCCGTTCCTCTCTGGCTCTTCCGTTCCTCTCCGGCTCTTCCGTTCCTCTCTGGCTCTTCCGTTCCTCTCTGGCTCTTCCGTTCCTCTCCGGCTCTTCCGTTCCTCTCCGGCTCTTCCATTCCTCTTTGGCTCTCCCGTTCCTCTCTGGCTCTTCCATTCCTCTCTGGCTCTTCCGCTCCTCTCCGGCTCTTCCATTCCTCTCCGGCTCTTCCGTTCCTCTCTGGCTCTTCTGTTCTTCTCCGGCTCTTCTGTTCTTCTCCGGCTCTTCCATTCCTCTCTGGCTCTTCCGTTCCTCTCTGGCTCTTCCGTTCCTCTCTGGCTCTTCCGTTCCTCTCTGGCTCTTCCGTTCCTCTCTGGCTCTTCCGTTCCTCTCCGGCTCTTCCGTTCCTCTCTGGCTCTTCTGTTCTTCTCCGGCTCTTCTGTTCTTCTCCGGCTCTTCCATTCCTCTCTGGCTCTTCCATTCCTCTCTGGCTCTTCCATTCCTCTCTGGCTCTTCCGTTCCTTTCTGGCTCTTCCGTTCCTCTCTGACTCTTCCGTTCCTTTCTGGCTCTTCCGTTCCTGTCTGGCTCTTCCGTTCCTCTCTGGCTCTTCCATTCCTCTCTGGCTCTTCCATTCCTCTCCAGCTCTTCTGCTCTTCTCCAGCTCTTCCATTCCTCTCTGGCTCTCCCGTTCCTTTCTGGCTCTTCCGTTCCTCTCCGGCTCTTCCATTCCTCTCTGGCTCTCCCGTTCCTCCTCTCTGGCTTTTCCGTTCCTCTCTGGCTCTTCCGCTCCTCTCCGGCTCTTCCATTCCTCTCTGGCTCTTCTGTTCTTCTCCGGCTCTTCTGTTCTTCTCCGGCTCTTCCATTCCTCTCTGGCTCTTCCATTCCTCTCTGGCTCTTCCGTTCCTCTCTGGCTCTTCCGTTCCTCTCTGGCTCTTCCATTCCTCTCTGGCTCTTCCATTCCTCTCCAGCTCTTCTGCTCTTCTCCAGCTCTTCCATTCCTCTCTGGCTCTTCCGTTCCTCTCTGACTCTTCTGCTCCTCTCTGGTTCTTCCGTTCCTCTCCGGCTCTTCCGTTCCTCTCTGGCTCTTCCGTTCCTCTCTGGCTCTTCCGTTCCTCTCCAGCTCTTCTGCTCCTCTCTGGTCTTCTGTTCCTCTCCGGCTCTTCCATTCCTGTCTGGCTCTTCCGATCCTCCCCGATTCAGCAACTCCTCTTTGGCTATCCTGTTCCTCTACAGGTTGTTGGCTGCTCTCCGGCTCTTCTGCTCATTCCTCTTCAGCTCATCCTTTCCTCCCTAGCTCATCTTCTCCTCTCAGGCTCTTCAGCTCCTCTCAGGATGTTCTTCTCTCCGGCTCGTCCGCTCTTCTACGGCTCATCTGCTCCTCCCCAGCTCTTTAGTTCCTCTCTGGCTTTTCGGATCCTACCCATCACTCATCTGGTCCTCGCCAGCTCACCATATCTTCAGATCTCGATGTTCGGCTGAATTCTCTGGGTCTCTCAGGCGAGTGTGGAACTTTCAACTTTAATGATGCCTGAGAGGGTTGTATGCATGTGCATGCGCAGCGATGGCATATATCATGATGTCATGACGCCTCAACCTTTCATGCATTTATGAGAAATTCAGCATGAGGGCAGCTTTCTAAACGTGCAATGAGGTCATGATAAGTGATAGTGAGGAGTGGAGGGCCGGGCATAGGCAGAGAGGTTAGTATAATCCTTTTTTTTATTCTTTAACATATTGGTGGCCCTTTTATGGTTCACAAAAATGGCGGTAAGTGGCAATGACATGGTTGTCACCAAATTCAAACACCATGGTCTGAATACAAATGCATGGAATGAGATCAGTGGTGGTTAGATATAGCAGAAAGGGAGGGTTATTACAAGCTACCTCCACGAGGTCATGACACCATTTGAGGTCTACTTAGGTCGGAGGTGCCAAAGAGTGAAGGTGTCACGCTGGACTAAGGATGTGTCCGGATACCGTGTGTGACAGTGGTGCACGGACCAACGATGTGTGGCGTACTACACAAAACAACACATGGGGAAGACACAAATACTTCAGAGGACCCTTCTCAGAGGGAACTGAGGGAGAGGTGACCTTCTGTACTCACCTGTGGCTGTGCCCTGATCTCTCTATCGTCCCTATACAAGTTCTTTCAACCCGTCGCCGAGCAGGATACCTAGTCCCTCTCTGTCCCTGACTTAGTCCTCAATAAGGAAATGGCCTGCAGGAGCACTAGTTCCAACGACTGCAATAATAACAACAGGAGGGAAGGGAAGACAGACAGAGAAACAACAACCAACTTCACGCCTGCTGCCACGTTCCTTGGCAGCAGACGGCTTGGCAGTAGTCAGCTCTCCAGAGAACCTTCTTCACCTTAGGAACCTTGGCCAGGAATAAGTTCAATCACCAGCAAAGGATGCTGCAACCATGTGACCATATAAAGGGGATGGGATTGATCATAAAGTAGCCACACCTGGTAAGGAAACTAAGGAGTCTGCTAGCAGCAGAATCTGACATTAACTACTGAACTGCCAAAGGGAGACTGAATGCAAAAGAGAAGACCGGATCCGGAAGGCTGAAGCAAGCCAACAAAAGACCAAGCAATGGGCAAATCCAATTTTTTGGTGAAATGCCATCCGAATTAAAATTGCCTTGATCTTTACATTCACTCCATGGTTTGGCATCAAAACAGAGAAACTGTAGGGCTGAGTATATGGGGATTTGAGGCGTCGGCGCACATCTGACATTCCCAGATATTGAATATGGGATGTTTTTGCTCCTGAACTCCTTGGGTCAGATCTTGACCCCGTTCTAAATGTTTACGATAAGTTCTGCTCCATCCGTGGCCATTACAGCCCTGACAACCGGACTAAAAGCCTCGGCCCGTCGCAGCCTCGTACCGAGCAGAGATGGTAGAGATTCATGAATATATTGATTCAGATCTGTCACCGGCTAATAGGGGGGATGTCAGAGAGTTCCAGCTCTGGAGGGAATTGTGGGGAATAGCTAATTGATTTGCTAAAAATGGTAATGGAGTGTGGAGACGTGTCTATGTAAAAGGACTGAATCTCTAGAATGATGATACAATAGTGTCAAACAATAGAACATCGGAGAACACAACTCAAACCAGGAAGACCTAGAAAATGAGCAAAGCAATAATATAAAGTTATTATATTTATTTAAAATGATTCAATCTTTCTCATCAAATTATTTTAGCCTCCACCCTGAGGTCTCCCAGTGTCATGAGCATGGTGGGTCCTCTGGGGGTCTTGAGGTCAGAAGGTCTTGGCGACTAATAAATCACAGGCTTTCTGTTGCGCTCACTCTTCTATTTGGAAGGGGTTAAGTACTTTTTCACTGCTGGATGAGTATTTTGTTAACCTTTCAGCTGTAGCTTGTAATAACCCTCCCCTTCTGCTATATCTAACCACCAATGATCTCATTCCATGCATTTGTATTCAGCCCATAGTGTTTGAATTTGTTCTGAGTACCAGATGTGCCGTTCCTTCTGTAGTAATAAGATATTATCGGGAGAAATGTCTGGAGTCTTATCATACGAGTTACCCTGTCTGTGTTTCCTTGCTCATAGGCCTCTTTACTCACTGGGGGGTGAGCTCTAGGTGAGTCTCATTCAGGAGCTTAGATATAGGGACAGTTCCTAACAGTCACAGGTATATGGTCTTCTCTGTATGCTTTCTATGCTGTGTTGTGCTTAACAACTTCTCCCCTGGTTCCGGAGGGAACGCATGAAACTCTTGACGGAAGCGAGGCGCGAGCAGTCAACTCCTAGTTTTGCAGTTAGAGCTATTTCTATTTGTGTAGGTGCCTTTAGGGACTGTGAAGTAGGAGTACTAGTCTGTACAGGAACCAGATGGGTGGAGGAGCCCCTATCTATCTATCTATCTATCTATCTATCTATCTATCTATCTATCTATCTATCTATCTATCTATCTATCTATCTATATCCATTATCTATCTATCTATCTATCTATCTAGAAAGAGAAAAAAAACTGCACAGCACTCACAGACTAAATGTGAACTGGTGCTAGCAGGGACGCTGGGTCAGATAACTAGAAAAAGTTCTCTGCAGCACTCAGCTACTACCAATTATGTACAAATGCTAACAAGCTATATGTATATGAGAAAAAAGTTTAAAAACTTACGTTTTTTCAAAAAACTCAAAAATCGTATCTTTTTATTTCTGAAGTTCTTGGTACATACATTGGCCAATGTCTGTTTGCTCATTGACTGCGACAAAGTGACTTCAGGTCTGATGAGTCCTACGCTGATATCCCTATCCTCCTTGTCCACCCCCCACTTCTCAGTGGGCAGACTCCATCTCGACCAAAGATCACCTGTGGTCAATGAGGGTGCAGATTGTAGCATGGAGCCAGCAACTCCATATGATACAAAAAAGAGAAAAAAAACTGCACAGCACTCACAGACTAAATGTGAACTTGCGCCAGCAGGGACGCTGCAGAGAACTTTTTCTAGTTATTTGACCCAGCGTCCCTGCTGGCGCCAGTTCACATTTAGTCTGTGAGTGCTGTGCAGTTTTTTTTCTGTTTTGTATCATATGGAGTTGCAGGCTCCATGCTGCAATTGCACAGGAGGACAGGGATGTCAGCGATAGGACTCATCAGACCTGAAGTCACTTTGTCGCAGTCGACGAGCAAACAGACATTGGCCAATGTATGTACCAAGAACTTCAGAATAAAAAGATAAGATTTTTGAGTTTTTTGAAAAAATGTAAGTTTTAAAACTTTTTTCTCATATACATATAGCTTGTTAGCAATTGTACGTCATTGGTAGTAGCTGAGTGCTGCAGAGAACTTTTTCTAGTTATCTATCTATCTATCTATCTATCTATCTATCTATCTATCTATCTATCTATCTATCTATCTATCTATCTATCCCTGGAATACATCCAGCACAATAAAATGATCAATTCAGTTTTTGGCCTTTAATTCCCTGATCTCGATGGCTGTGCGGCTCCAGGACCATGGACAATGGGGGAATCTGCATTAACTCCTCCTGTTCCATGTTTCGCTCTATGATTAAAGACCCTCCGGATCCGTCGCCTTCTAACATCTTACAACATAACAGAGGAGCGTCTTCTGTTCCAAACGTCAGCAAAATATAAAGTGCCGCCGTGTCGCCCTACTTCTGATGAATAGGCTTTGGTAGAAAAATCTAAATCACCTTCAATAAGAGTCTGAATCCCCTAGAAAATAACACAAAACTGAGCCCCGGTCTAGGATCCTGCAGGAAATCCTCCATTTACCATCATGTAGGACAGTCATTTCAGTCTAAAATCCCATAATTCCATATTCCACATAGACGCAGCTGTTCTTCAGTCCTTTCTCTCTTGTCCCATAAACAATATTTGTCTCCTATACACACACTAGTTCATGTAGTTCTTTTTGGGAAGGAGTTGATTGGCGATGGGTTCAGCCGGTGCACAGCAATGCAAGAACGACTTGCTGTTGTCACGAGTGTGTCCCACCCGGGGAGAATTTGAAGTTCTTCAACTTGTGTTTCCAGAGCTGCCGCTAGAAATTATGGGGCCCCTCACTGGCAAAATTTTAGGGACCCCCATGAGACTCCACCTCCCACTATTGGAATGTGATGGAGTGGGGCCCCAGCACCGGGTTAATGAAAAACATTAAGTAATTACCCAGACAGCTGGGCCCCAATCATGTCTAAGCCCGTCACAGGAGTCAGAGCAGTCATGCCCTGATGGCCACCCTGTGTGTTTCAACGAATCTACTTTCTTTTAGCGCTAGAAGGGTTAAAAGGGCTCTTTCCTATCTGACTGTTTCTTGTGGCCTGTTATTTCAGGTGTAGTTTTTGTGACCACTCCCCTCCACTAAAAATAGTCAAGTATCTTTCCATCTGATACTGGCCTGCCTCCGGATTTGCGGGTACCCACTGGTGTCTCCAGGGAGACTGCAGCTGCCCTGTACCCATTAGCTGAGGTGGGTGCAGGGCGGGTTCTCCCTGTCTGCGCCCAATGGTGGCCACTCCTGACTCCACAACATGAAATGAACATGCTGTGGAAATGCAGAAGTCCAGAAACCCACCCGCAGCAGAAAACACGCTGCAGTCAGAAGAAGCATAGTGAGTACGGGATTTCTAGAAATCCTATCCACTACGCTGGAACTGTACCATGCAATACGCCGTGTCCAAAATGCTGCTAATACGGATCATGAGTATGCACCCTTATAGATTCCCTTTCTATGCTGACCACTTTAGAAAGAGTCACCAACAGCAGCTATGTGATGTGTAACCAAATGCACTCAGCAGGATGCAGTAAGCCCCAGTAATATAGGGAAAGGCAACACAAGTGCTAAATACCAGAGCTCCAGTTACTCTCAACCTGTGTGTGACTGGCGCTCTATGGGTACCTCATTCTGAATGCACAGAAAATATCAGAAATCACCCCCTCCAAGAGTGATTGGAGCGCTGGTATTCTGCACTTGTGTTGCCTTTTCCTATATTACTGGGGCTTACTGCATCCTGTTGAGTGCATTTGGTTACAGACCATATGTGGCGCCCCTACGGTCTGGTTGCCACAGAGGTACTGCACCTAATCCATAGTTGTGGTATCCCACTCCCAGGACACAATACCGAGACCAACACACCTTGCACCCAACACCCATCCTAACTCAAGGCCAGGAGATGAAGGGTGGAAGAAGCTCTATCTGAGCAGACCCTATCACTGGCTGGAGGAGGGACCAGGTTTAGGTGGTGGGGACGGAAGTGAGTTTGGGGAAGTATAGTCAGGAAAGAAGTAAGAAGAAGGAGTTTCAGAGCAGACTGAGAAAGATGGAGTTCTAGTTGAACTCTGGCACTGGGGGAGGAGTGGGGCCAGTGGATAGGTCGCCCATGGAACCCAGGCCAGCATGAACCCCAAATTCATCCCGACTTCCAGTTGTGGTGGAGGAACTGGTTGTAAGAAGGAACCGGCCCAATTTGACAACAATGCTGCAAGTTTGACCCAGGGGACCGCAAGTCACTGCACTTTATGTATAGTGGCCAACTATCATGGACAATCCCAAGTACAGTGACTAGGCCTAGAGCAAGAGGACACGCTGGTCATCGCTCGACTGGACTCGCAGCCACCTGCCTTGGGGTCCTGTAGCACGAAGGCGCAGAGCAGGAGTAGATGAGGAACAGCGCAGAGAAGGGCAACCTGGAAAGGCATATTAGAGGGTGCCTTGGTGGTGACCCTAGAATGCCTGGGAGTTGACCGGATCGCTGACCCAAAGGACACGGTGCCCATTCTGAGCTGGACCTACGGTACTAAGAACTGTGAGTAAAGGTGAAAGAACTGCATCCTTTGTGTCCTCTGACTTACTTCTGTGTCACCCTGCAGTTATACCACAATGACGACAACTATCACCGCTGCAGCCCTGCTGTCTGCACCCTGCATTCCCCGCCATCATCCTCCATATAAACTTTCTCAACCCCTGGGGGCCCGCTTCACCTGTGGGAAGTGTTCCATCTCAGCTGCTACACTACCTATCCCCCAGGGTGCATACTCGGGACCGGGTCCTCTCGTCGTCTATGGCTGTGGAGGGAGGTCATGGTGATGCTACCTGGCTCCGTGGTCCCGGGCGAGGCAATAAAAGGGGGAAAATAAAAAAAAGGAGTACAGTTTTTAGAAGAAGAACGTGAAGCCACCCGTGGGTTGTGGCCAGTTGTAGCCACCGTTGCAGTCAGGTTCTCTGGGGATAATGGGGTTTGCAGCCAGGATGATGCGCCCTCCACGGGTAGGGCTGTTCCCCAGGGCTTCCGTGTAGGTGGTGCGGGTGGAAAGAAAAGAGATGGTCAGTATTCCCTGGCAGCCTCCAGCTGCCAGCTCACTGTAGCAATCAGCCCCGTTCCGGGTGTGCAATTAAGAGTCAGACGCATTTCTTGGCTTTCACAGGCTTTTACTGAAGCTCTACAGTTCTTAAAGTACAGTCAGTACACTAGCGGCTCCGGTCACAGATTGGCAGTTGGCAGCTGGGACGTCTCGTCAGCTGCACCCCTTCTATAGTTCCTCTCTTTCCCGCGCACAGACTATGGTCCAGCAGTCACAGGCTTTTTGTGGGGCACCCTTCTGGGCCTCATTTCCCTCGTTCGATGGCCTTCCCTTCATTGTGCCGGGTCTTGGGTCCGGGACATAAAGACCTTGCACTCCGCCGGAGTTTGTCGTTAGGGCATACAGCTTCCGGCCACTTCAACAGAGCCAGCACTCTGGTTTCGGCCCAGTCCCACGGTGTCCCCGCACCCTCGGACCTACCAGGGAAAACTTCTTACTTCCCTCGGTACGCAGCCTGGAACCCAGGCTAGCCATACAGTGGCACAGGCAGCCGGGTCCGGGTTCTTCCTGTCTGGTGTCTCAGTTTACTAGGCTACCGGGTGTCTCTCTCTAGGTGTTGGTTCCTCTTCCACCAAACTCAATTAACTAGGTGTTTGCATTGGTATTGTTCCTGTTTCTCCACTCCTTACTAGGCTTTTCCCTAACTCTCCACCCTCCACCTGGCTTCTCCCGCTATCCCTTGCCAGACATGAAGTACTGTAACTTAGACTTGGGATCGGGGGATGTGTTGGGTGTTTGTGTGGGGTGACCAACTTCCAGTTCCAGATGTTATGCCACTTAGTGGCGACCGGTCCACAGGGGCGCCACAGCAGCGCTGGTCGTCCCTGACCAGGCACCGCAGGTGGCATCATGTAAAGACTACAAATTCACTGTAAATACCCCCTTCATATGCTTGGCCAGGGCCACAAAGCTGGCCACCGTGACCTCCCTGAAAGACTGCCGGCCCGGCTACCGAGTACCCCAGGCCCTTACAGCCGCTGTACATATAGCTGCTGTTGGTGAGTTTTTTACACTCGGAAGGAGCCTATCTATGGAGTAAGCTGAGGAGTCTTGATTATTGGAGCTGTGGTGTTTTACTGCATTGGAGGAGTTTGGAGGTATTTTTCCTCTATTTTCCCTTTGTCAGTCTTTCCTTCCTTGTGTTGTGTGATTGCAGTGGTGAGACTAGTGACCTCGCTGACCTTCACACTAGCTAGGGTTACTGCAGATCAAAATCACGTGAAAATGATGAGGGGGCAGGACCCGCATAGGGATGTTAGGGAGCATAAAACACACAGGTAAGTGCCAGGACATGACCTTTCTCTCTTCTCCTTATTATAGTCAGGGCCTTCCTTCCTTTTCTTCCATTTCTGTTGTCCCCTTTGCGTTGCGCCGCTCACTCGGCATCCATACACCACGGTGGGACACCTG
The DNA here is from genome assembly GCA_033576535.1 of Allobates femoralis. Lineage (NCBI taxonomy): Eukaryota > Metazoa > Chordata > Amphibia > Anura > Aromobatidae > Allobates > Allobates femoralis. Next base: position 61,863,594 of record JARQOC010000009.1, read on the forward strand.
TGCACATGTTCCATCTCATTTCAGTTCAGGGTTTACAAATCACCTGCCCGCTATACTTAGAGTGTCTATAGAGCAAAGACACCAACGGTGGAGCAGCCACAGGGAAGACGATGGCAAAACTGCCGGGAGGATAATGATGAGATCGAATCTAATACTCTAATATACAAAGCTGAGTGTATGTGTGTGTGGGTGTGTATGTATGTATGTATTAACCCCTCCTCCTCCTCATAGCCACGCCCACTACATACAGCTATGCCCACCACACATAGCCACACCCACTTCACATCCTGCATCTCCACATATCCCCGCCTCCTCCACATAGCCCTGCCCCCAAGACTATGTGGAGGGGTGGAGCTATGAAAGGGCAGGGCTATACATGGATGCGGTGCAGTGGAACGGTATGGGTGGAGCTATGTGTAGGGGCAGAGCTATGAAGGCACAGGGCTACTGGGAGAGGGCAGGACTATGATACACCGACGCATACATACATTACCATATATGGGCGATATTGCCATATATGAGTATTATGACTATATATGCGGACATTACGCCCGAGTTCTACAGCTAGTATTAATAATAAACAACATAATTGCTCATAAGACAATTCCACAAACAGCGCCCAATGCATTTATGGACCTGTTATTTTCTGGACGATCCATCCTGCCTGTATTCCTGTAAGTGTCGCTCAGATGATCCATCCTGCCTGTATTCCTGTAAGTGTCGCTCGGATGATCCATCGCTTTTCTCCTCGGGAGACGATTCCACATATTAATGGTTTTATTATTCACAACACAAGGAGAGTTCACACCGGACGGATTATCACTAAATTACTCAACACTTTCAAAGAAGTTTCCTGACAGATTTTGATGAATGTATCAATAATGAGGCTTCCGACGCCGCACTAAGGGCTGCCGTCCAAATGGTTACAGATCCAGTGACACTACAACTCCCAGCATGCTCCATCACACAGGCTGCAGATACAGAGATACTACAACCCCCAGCATGCTCCATGGACAGATCCCTATCTGTGATGACAATAGCAGGAACCTGTGAGAGGAGATGTAGCGCCCCACTAGTCAGCGAGCTACAAAAGGGTACTGCACCCTAACAGAAGGTGCCGTATGCTTTGTTCTGGTAAGGAGTAGTAGAAGTCTGATGCTCCAGCACCACACACACACCTAGTGACAGGGGACCAATCAGACGCCTGTTACTAGGGTAACCGCTCCCAGTGGGTGGAGAAACTAGGTTATAAAGTGAGTGGGGAGAGCAGAACAGAGTTAGTAGAAGGGATCTGCAAAGAGCGGTGCAGCAGAGTGAAGAAAGCAGAGCTGCAGAGAAGAGCAGAGGAGAAGTAACGGGGAGGGCACCTCAACCTGGTGACCCAGAAGAGAAAGGGGCAGATAGAGGATAACTGAATCACCCTGGCCCAGTCCAAAGCGGGGTACCGACTCTGACGTGGATCAGAGGTCCATCCCTGAACCACAAATTACCGGCGTGGTCGATGTCTTCTTAGGAGCTCGATCCAACCGCTCGACCCACACACGGTCTCCACCAGGAATACTGCATCGGGCTGAGCTCCCCTCTGTAGACTGGACGGGACGACTGATCATCCAACTGGCTGGTAGTAAGCGGAAACAGAGCAGTAATACATAGAAACCCAGCCTTTCTTATGCTGATTGCTGCACACTCCGCCCCCTGCTGCACACTCCGGCCCCCTGCTGCACACTCAGTCCCCTGCTGCACACTCTGCCCCCCTGCTGCACACTCCGCCCCCCTGCTGCACACTCAGTCCCCCTGCTGCACACTCTGCCCCCCTGCTGCACACTCTGCCCCCCTGCTGCACACTCTGCCCCCTGCTGCACACTCCGCCCCCCTGCTGCACACTCCGGCCCCCTGCTGCACACTCCGCCCCCTGCTGCACACTGTCTGAGGACTTCTATAACATTTATCTCAGCAATCATACATGGAATCATTGAAGTAAAGGTATGATTGCATTCGGTATCCCAGAGCCTGTAAGGTACTGGCTCCACTTTATAGCCCTAAATCCTGCTGGTTGGTTCCCTTTAAGGCTTATCTGGTTTAAGGTATCTCCCTGTTGGAAACTGAAGACTCCCATATCCTAGATCAGGAGTGGGGAACTCCAGTCCTCGAGGGCCGCCAAAAAAAGTCATGTTTTGTGGATTTCCTTAGCATTGCACAGGTGTTGAAATCATCACCAGTGCACCTGTGCATCGCTAAGGAAATCCTGAAAATATGAACTTTTGGCTGCCCTCAAGGCCTGGAGTTCCCCATCCCTGACCTAGAGGAAAACAGCTTTCCCATAAGGTTCTTCATACATAACACCAACGGAGCCCCGGCGTCCACACGTTCATCAAAAAATGCTTAGTCCAAAAGGAGGTGGGGCAACAGTTGGCGAGCGTGTGTTGATCTGATGAGGGGGCAATCTGATCTGATGAGGGGGCTATCTACATTTCAGGGGGTCCAGTAACGACCACATACTCATTTATGGGATCCCATATGTTCCTTGGTGAGCGGAGCTGTGCCACGTTATCAGCGCCGTCTCCTCTGTTCGCACAACGAGCACAGAACATAAAGCAGATGCCGCACAAGCCAATTCCCACGGCGGCCCGGCGGCTTCCAGATATGAACAGCTTGGCCTATGGAGACCGGAGGCGAAGTCTTGTAAATGTGAAATACGTGTTCATATTCCCATTCCACATTCATTTCTTTATCTTTACGACCACAAAGCATCTCCCGTCTGTCACTCACTCAGGACCGTTATCTGGAGCAGGAACGGACAATGGCTAACACGTCTACAGATGTAGCCGAGATGACGATGTCATTTAAAGGGGGTGTCCATGTAATTTTTGTAAGCCGTGGTCTGGATTAAATGATCATCGTGTGATATCATTGTGAATCATGTGTATCATGGTTGATAGTGTCACATGCTGACTGCCTCGCAGTCTGTGTGCGTCGCCGCTGTGATTTAAATCTGAGTTAATTTCCCTTGGCACATAGAGTGTTAATCTCAGAAAGCCACTGCAGTGTGCGGCTCTGCAGGTGGAGAAGGGGGTGTGCGTCACTGCAATCAGATCTCCACTCCCTCAGCCCTTAAGCAATTCCACTTCCCTCCACCGGGTGTTGCAGATAGAGTTCAGTCTCTACACGAACCCCATGCAGTGAAGACGTGCGTACTGTGCTGCTTTTGTTCCCTTCCTTAGGAGTTGCTGTGTGTGTGGAGGTAGGGGCTCTTAGCCTAGGGCTTATCAGGAGCATAGGGCAAGGGTGGTGACCCAGATCTCCTCGTCATCTGAGGTACCTCCGGGAGCAGGGAGAGCCAGAGACATGTGAGTCTATCGGACGAGACTCGGATGAGACTGGATCACTGACCCTGAAATGCCTCTCCCTCTCTGGACGGGGAGTTTGGAGCTGCACAAAAACACAATCAGCTGACATTCCATTCCAGAGAGAGAGAGGCCGTTCAGGGTCACTGATCCAGTCTCATCTGAGTCTCCTCATGTAAGTAGGTGAGTGTGTTTCCAGAGTTACGCTAGCCTTCCTGAACGCCCTTAGCCTATCTTACCACCCTGCTTCCTGATTCCCTATAAGCTATACCACCTTGTGACAGATAGCATCAGTGATCTAAGCCTGGATGAGGCTCCAGCATGTTAAATGTTGAGAGGATTATTAGGGTGTGACAAGGCCAGGTTTATGAGCAGTCAGAGAGATGGGTAGGAATGACTGCTCACATATTATCACGAGTATCTCCTGTCATTAGGAGACTTGTGACAGCACTGGGATCTCAGTTAGAGTTATATAAGAATATAAGCTATTATATAGCCAACATCCAGCGCTTACATGTGGTAGATCAAAAATACATAGTATTCAGTAGACAAATAAAGTACAATATGATAAACATAGCATAGATATGGAATATGGTTCTTAGTGTGATTGCTTTCTTGTGCAGTAGGGTTAATTTAGTTTTCCTTGCTATTAGCTCCTGATTAGTTTATCCCAGCTGAGCTGGTTTGTGACCACTCCCCTTCCTTTAGTCACATGATCCATAACCTGAGGCCAGTAATAGATTCTATCTATTCTGATCCACCCTTGGAGCAGGAAGTCTCCAGATGGCTGCTGGTGATTCTGCTGCTGGACATCTGCTGTTTAGAGCTGTGTCATCCCCTTTCCCTTTAAATAGTCATCAGATGCCGGTAATAGATTAATTCTATTCTGACCACCGTGGTGTGAGGAAGTCTCCAGGGGCCGCTGGAGATTGGTTGTTGGAGCCGTGTCGTCTGAGCCCTGGTGTTTATTCTTTTGTCTATGTTCTCCATCTGTCCAGCAGTGATGTCTAGTGCACTCACAGGCCTTAGTACTAGACAGGGTGAGTGGAGTGACAGAGACTAGGCACATGATGACAGCGGCGGGAGGAAGGACCCTCTTAGGGATGTTAGGGGAGTTCAAGGCGAGACACAGGTTAGTGTCAGGAGTTGTCCCATCCCCTGCTTAGCCTGCTCCCTATTGACAAGGTCTTCCTCTCCCTTTCCACCCCATCGTATCTCTATGTTGCGCCATGCGCCGCAGATCCCCTAGTCCGTGTGTGACACATTTCCTTACCCTGGGGTGTGGTACGTCAGGTAAAATGCAGACCTGTAGTCTCAGTCAGTCTGTCTGTCTGTGTGTGGAGGTATGCAGACCTCCCGCGATGCTGCTCTTGCATTAGAGTTGAACATGATCTTGGGCTGGCGGAGCCCGCAGCAATGTATGGGCTTGATGTTCTCTGTTTGTGACTTTGTGCCAGGAAAAGGCTGATTTGAGTTTATTTTACTGACAGCTTTATGGAGCCGGAATAAACCATCCTGACATTTAAAAGAAAATGGACCCTGTGTCTACCTCAACATGCACCTGAGTGACCTGTAATCCCACAGCCACATGCTGTGCCCCGATGGGCCCCAACGGGCCCCCAATTATTGCAAACCTTTAATAAATATTAGTCTTTTTCTATAGTTCAAAGGGACTTTTGGGGCCCCCTAGGCTGCAGGGCCCGGGTGCAATTGCAACACCGGCACCTGTTGTAGTCACACCCCCACCCACAGCATACCGCATTTTTCGCTTTTTAAGACGCACTTTTGTTTCCCCCAAACTGGGAGGGTAAAAGGGGGGTGCGTCTTAAATACTGAATGTAAAAAAATAACCACGGCAGGTTCCGTATGGTGAGGGGCACAGCTGCAATACCGGAGCTGCGGGGGATGACCGGCGGTAACGAGTTGTGCGTCGCCATGTTCTCTCTGCCCGCTGCATTCACTAAGCAGTGTGCAGCCGGCCGATAGAGGTAGAGATTTTAGAATGGCCGCAGCCATTTTGTTGAAGTCTCTCCCGACTGGCTGCACAGTTAATAATAGTGAATGCAGCCAAGAAACATGGCGGCGCCCACCGCTCACTGCCGCCTCTCATCCCCTAGTACTCCTGTTCCTGCACCTATGCCCCCCCCTGCAGCGTCGGTCCTGCACCTGTGCCTCTCACCCTTCTTGAACCTGCCTCCGGCACCCCCCACTCAGCAGCCGCATGTTGGTAAGCCATGGGGTCCGGGGAGGGGGGAAGATGGGAAAGAAGCATATACAAAAATGGGGCACTACACAGGATGAGGACATATATAGAGGATGGGGGACATAGTTTCAGGATTGGGGCATATATTCAGGATTGGGGGACATATATACAGAATGGGGAACATACAGATAATATGTGGGAATGTATATGCCACGATGGGGTATATATACAGGATGGGGATGGGGGACCATATTTACAGCATGGGGACATGTATGCCATGATGAGGGATATATATACCAGGATGGGGGGGCATATGTACCAGGATGGGGACATATATACAGGATGGGAACATGTATACAGGATGGGGACATATATACCAGGATGAGGGAATGTTATACCAGGATGGGCATATATACGATTATATATCGAATATAAAACCAGGATGGGGTATGTACCAGGATGAGGATATATAAACCAGGATGGGGTGACATTATGCCAGGATGAGGGATATATAAACCAGGATGGGGGGGTATGTACAGGAGAGCGATATATACTGATTTAAGACGGACACTGGCATTATAAGATGGACCCCATTTAACATTAAAAATTATTTATTTTCTCTTTTCCTTCACCAAATTTTGGGGTGCGTCTTATAATCAGGTGCGTCTTATAAAGCGAAAAATACGGTATATATATTGAATTTCCAGTGTAGCGGCTACTACAGGTTAGATGTGGTATTACATGGTGTCCAATCAAATGAATGTGAATGGCTGAATAGGGGATTCTCATCTAACCCATGGGGCATATGGATACGCGATGTCTTGTTACAACACCTTTAACCCTTTGTAACCAATTTGTTTACTATAATATGGGTCTAAATACAATACGTTCCTCTTCTTGGCATGGCCTCTCAATGTTCCCCGCTCCCATTGATGTTTTTCTTTACACCATTGGAGCCATTTATTCATTACTCCATAAGGCTGTATATAGCCAAGATATTCATAGAACACCTGGGAGGCAATGGAGACGGGGCTGGGGCTGCACATGTATTACACAGTGACAGGCTCTTTACCTAGTGATGTAGACTAATACTAATGTGGTGTTATCTGTGACAAGTGCACAATGCACCGAAGTACATAGGGTCTTATTAGCATTTATTAACTGATAAACATCTGTAGGCTCCTAGGAAACGAGAGCTAAAGAAGTGTGATTCATTGCCTGGACTATCCCTCAGCTTGTTGACTTGAGATTGGACACCCCTTACTCTACGTATGTTTGATATGCATTGAGAAAGTGGAAATGTTTAAGGGTTCCACCATATTGGTTCACGTAGAGTCCAAGGATAAAATACACAAAAAGTATGTTCCCAAATTTTAGTTATACTGAAAAGCTCGAACATGGGACTCCTACTCAATGCAAAGAAGATGTTGACTACTACCGGGAACAACCGGGACACATGTGAGATGGACGGTGACCAACTAGAAGTTGGAAAGGACGTCACCCTACTCGGATCAATGATCACTCAAGATAGAAAGCTCCGACATGACGGCTACTCAATACAAAGAAGACAAAGATGTTGACTACTGCCAGGTACGACCGGGACATGGGAGATGGACGAGGACGAACTGGAAGTTGTAAAGGACTTCACACTACTCGAATCAATGACCACTCAAGATGGAAAGCTCCAATGTGGGATCCTACTCAATACAAAGAAAAAAAAGATGTTGACTACTGCCAGGTACGACCGCGACACATGTGAGATGGATGGTGATGAACTGGAAGATGTAACGGACTTCAACCTACTCAGATCAATGATCACTCAAGATGCAGCAAAGGCATCTGAAGTCAATAGAATAACTATGGGCAAATCAACAATGAAGTCACTGGACAAGGTCTTCACATCAAGGAACATTTCACTGGTGATGAAGACACGGCTCGTATATAGTCTAGTCTATTCTGTAGTAACAATGGAAGTGACACCTGGACGATACAGATACAAGAGAAAAGAAGAATCAGCAACTTTGAAATGTGGAGCTGGAAAAGAATATTATCAATACCATGGATGGCAAGAAGAACAAGAACCAAGCCAGACAGGTCACTAGAAGCAAGGCTCACCAAGCTATGACTTGTCTACACATCATACGAAGAGAGCAATCACTGGAGAAGTACATCATGGTATAGCATGAAGAATAGAAGGAACAAGGTGTAGAGGAAGACCAGCAACCGAAAGGCTTGATACAAGCAAGAAAATGGCAAAGTAGACTCTGGTGGATGTATTTAGGCTGGAAGAAGACCCTGGTGGACCTAACTAGGCTTGGCGAAGATCCTGGTGGACCTATGTAGGCTTGGAGGAGACCTTGGCACACTAATGGGGTCTTGGGAAAGATCCCAGTGGACCTATCTAGGCTTGGAGAAGACCCTGATGGTGCTATCGAGGTTTGGTGAAGACTCTGACGGACCTATCAAGGCCGCACAAGATCGATCTGTCTACATAGCTTTGATCTATCAAGTCGCCATGGCTCGAGATCGAGTGGAAGGTCGTTAAAAATTTATATGAAAATTAACTCCTATCTTAATGGCTGTTGCAATGGTCTTGAGCTGTAGTTTCAACTTCAAAGCACTATTCCATCAGTTATTACTATTGCTTTTCTATCCTTGCTGTGTGCCTTCATATTTCCTCTTTGAAGGAAATCTTTAGCCTACGTTCCCAATGCTGGGGTGGAAGGCTTTGGGATGTCCTCTCTGAAAGTAGAAGAGAGCACATTAGAGACCAATGCAAGACTGGTTTAAGGAAATGGTCCAAATGTATCAAAGTCCATGAAAGTTTCAGACGTTGCACATGGAGACATTTTGTCCAATGTTCAAGAACTCTACTAAATTGTTAATTACAGGTCATTGTTGGCTGCTGGTCCATGTGATGGGTATGAAGAGATGATCGACCTCTCCAATCTAAAAGAATTATAATTGTCTAAGTCTTTGAATTCTTAAGCTTATCGGTTTTGCATAACACTCACTGTTGGATTCCATCTTCTGAACATCTACAAGGTCTCTATCTCCTAAGCTTTTCACCAACACAATCCTTATAATGTGTCAGATGTCATAAAAGTCTTTTTGATAACCAAGACATTGATAGATTTGGCTATAGCCTCCAGGACCACCAATGAACATTTTTGATTGAATGGTTGAATGTTTTTACCCATTTTTTTGCGTTTCACAGACAATCAGGTGCAAAAATAAATCAAAGAAAACCACTCAATGTGGCCAACTTCTCCAGTATCAACCAACAGTCTTCATGTCAATGTCCACCACATGACATCTCTGGTCAAAAGTTGAAAGAGAGTCGGAGCAATATGTTTAATGACTATTTAATTTGGCCAATTGAAAGATATACTTTGTGAAACTGCGGATATATCAGGGATCCACCATATTGGTTTATGTAGGGTCCAAGGTTAAAGCAGAATATCAGGACATCACCATGACTTGTATCAGAAGACAAACTCCATTCTGGTACATCAGCCTTCATCCAGTGTTGTGTGTGACGTTACGATCATAGCAGGGGCGGACCCAGACTGTAGTGGGCCCTGGTGCAAGAAATTTTTTGGGGCCCCCCCTCCTGGAACTCAGTGCCAGAATAGTGCCGTGGGTGTGCAGCACAGCCAGCGGCGCAGCAACTGTTTGTGGCGCCCGGGGCGGTCGAAAAATTTGCCGCCACTTTGGTTGTTGATAATCTGGAAGTGTACATAGCATACACTGTCTGCCCCTATATACAAAAATATAACTACTATACTAAAACACAAAGAGAAGGGGTGCAATTGCCACCTCTGCACAACCCCAGTGTATGGCAACAAGCAGGAGTGAAGGAGGGCCCGGGGCCGGAGCAATTTTCGCCTCCGTGCTGTGGAGTTCATAATGTAATATAAATGCAAAAAACCTTTATTCTTAATATTATGTCACAATACCGGGATCTGAGGATCTTCTATTTCGAGGTCAGGGGCTCTCTGATGCCATGTTGCTGTCTGTCTCGCTGTCGTCCTTTTTTGACACTGCAGTGCGGTGGACAAGAGAGCATTAACTGGTTAATAACAAGAAGTATGGAGTGTACAAACTGAGCCATAAACCCCCCATACCATGAAGTATGGAGTGTACTAACTGAGCCATAAACCCTCCCCATATCAGTAGGATTACTATATGGATTTTAGTATTAGGGTACGGACACACTGGGGTGAAACTCTGATGAGTGAAATGTGTGATTTTCTCACATTGCAATCAATCTCTGAGAGCACATTGGTGAGTGTCGGACGCTTTTTTCTCATCCAGATTCAGGATGAGAAAAAAGTTGCAACATGCTGCGACAGTATGTGACTCACTAATGCAAGTCTATGGGTCCGACAAAATCACAGACAGCACACTGACAGCACACGAACCATCCGAGGGGCATCGTTTTTTTCACAGATACATTATCATTCTATAGCTCAGAACACTGTAAAATTTTCCTGTAAATGATTCTACAGTAATAGCTGCTGAGGAAAAACAGATTGATTGCACACAGATGTGATCTGAGAATCTGAGAAAAATGTTGGCCACTCGCACAGCAGTTTCCAAACAGACCAAAAAACGGATGTCACTCATCCGACTCTCCTGGATGAGAAACAGACCGATTTTAAGGCGGCGGAAGACAGTGTACCACCAAGTCCCCAGCTCCGTGCTGTGCACAGACAGTGTACGGTACACTGTCTGTGCACAGCACGAAGATGGAGACATGGCGGTACACTGTGCACAGCACGGAGCTGAGGACATCCCAGAAGAGGCACAATAACCACAGACAGGCGGCGGGAGAACATTGAGCCCGCCCAGGAGAACTACAACTCCCAGCACCCAACACACTGCCCAGAAACCATACGTCAGAGTACCACAGGAGACGGGAGTTTCAAAAAGAGGTGGAAACAACAGCCGGGCCCGCCACCACCAGGGGTGCCCGGCAGCACCAGGCACCACCAGGGGGGCCCGGCACCACCAGGGGGCCCGGCACCACCAGGGGGGCCCGGCAGCACCAGGCACCACCAGGGGGGCCCGGCACCACCAGGGGGGCCCGGCAGCACCAGGCACCATCAGGGGGGCCCGGCAGCACCACGCACCACCAGGGGGGCCCGGCAGCACCAGGCACCACCAGGGGGGCCCGGCAGCACCAAGCACCACCAGGGGGGCCCGGCAGCACCAGGCACCACCAGGGGGCCCGGCACCACCAGGCACCACCAGGGGGGCCCGGCACCACCAGGGGGGCCCGGCAGCACAAGGCACCACCAGGGGGGCCCGGCAGCACAAAGCACCACCAGGGGGGCCCAGCACCACCAGGGGGGCCCAGCACCACTAGGGGGCTCTGGTGGGTCCCTGAGTGCTGTCCCCACACCTCAGGGGCCCCTGAGTGCTGCCCCCACACCTCAGCCTCAGGGGCCCATGAGAGCTGAGAGCTTCCCCCACACTCATCCTGGGGGAGGCCCATGAGAGCTGCCCCACACTCATCCTGGGGGGGGGCCCATGAGAGCTGCCCCCACACTAATTGGCCCCTGAGCACCCCCACGTCTTTCAAGGGGGTCCCTGATGGCTGCCCCCCACACGCTATCCTCGGGCCCCCTTACCGCTGCCTCCTTTAGTGCTGCTCTCCATTACCGACAGGCAGTCGCACTGAGCGCGCCGCAGCCTGTCATGTGGTGTGATGCTGCAGCCGGTGCGATACAGGAAATAGAGCGGCGCCGGCTACAGCCCACGTGACAGGCAGATCAGCACGACTGCCGGTAATGGAGAGAGGGGGGAGGCAGTAGTAAGGGGGGCCCCGAGGATAGCGGTCAGGGGCCCCTAGTACATGTAGGGACGCTCAGGGGACCAGTGGGCCCCCCCCTTTGCGTCCGGGCCCCCCTACAGCGCCCAGGGGGGGGTATGGGGGCGGGGCTTAGTGGGTTTGGCCCCAAAGTGTCGGGGCCCCCGGGGGATCTCCCGATCTCGTGCAGGGCCAGTCAGGGGAACGGAACTGCTGCTGGAGCTCCAGGGGCCCCCTAGCTGGTCGGGGCCCTGGTGCAGCTGCACCAGCTGCACCACGGTAGTTCCGCCCCTGGATCATAGGATCAACCAATTAGTCTCCACTGGACATAGAATTATAGAATAGAGGAGTTGGAAGAAACCTCCTGAGTCATCGTGTGAGGGGACCACCTGGCTCATCATGTGAAGGGGCCACCTAGGTCATCATGTAAAGGGACCTCCCGGGTCATCGTGTGAAGGGACTTCCTGGGTCATTGTGTGAAGGGACCTTCTGGGTCAACGTGTGAAGGGACCTCTTGGGTCATCGTGTGAAGGGACCTTCCGGGTCATCGTGTGAAGGGACCTACTGGGCCATTGTGTGAAGGCACCTTCTGGGTCATCATGTGATGGGACCTCCAGGGCCATCGTGTTCAGGGACATCCTAGGTCATCGTGTGAAGGGACCACCTGGGTCATCTGGTCCAACTATCTGCCAAAGCAGGATTCACTAAATCATCCCAGACAGATGTCTGTCCAGCCTCTGTGTGAAGACTTCTATTGAAGGAGAACTCACCACCTCTTGTGGCCACCTGTTCCACTCGTTGGCATCTTGGGTCAAAAGTGGAACATGTTTGGTTTCTATTGACAGTCTAATGCAAAAGTATTAATAATGACTCAATTTAGCCACTTCACCGGGATCAAGAGTCTACATGGGCAAGGGAAAGTATTGGAAAACTACTCTTCTCTGTCAAAGCCTTGGAAGAGTTGAAAGGTTTTGGTCAAATATGATTCTTTTGCCCAGACAATCTAATGCAAAGTATTTTTAATGACCAATAAATCACTCAAGTTATTCAATTTTTCCAAGATCAACCAAGAGTCTTCATGTCAATGTTCACGGCTGGACGCCAGTGGCTGAATGTTGGAGGAGAGTTGACATTTTTGGCCAAATATTTTTGTTTTCTGTAGATGATCTAATGCAAAAGTATTTTAATGACCAATAAATCACTCAAGCTGTCCAATTCTTCCAAGATCAACCAAAAGTCTTTATGTCAACGTCCACGACTGGAGACCACTGGCTAAATGTTGGAAGAGAGTTGACATTTTTTTCAAGTTCAACTAAGAGTCTTCATGTCAATGTCCACGACTGGAGGCCAGTGGCTGAAATTGGAGGAGAGTTGCCAATTTTGCCAAGATCAACCAAAAGTCTTCATTTCAATGTCTACGACTGGAGGCCAGTGGCTGAAATTGGAGGAGAGTTGCCAATTTTGCCAAGATCAACCAAAAGTCTTCATTTCAATGTCCACGACTGGAGGCCAGTGGCTGAAATTGGAGGAGAGTTGCCAATTTTGCCAAGATCAACCAAAAGTCTTCATTTCAATGTCTACGACTGGAGGCCAGTGGCTGAATGTTGGAAGAGAGTTGACATTTTTGGCCAAATGTTTTTGTTTTCCATGGACGATTTCATGCATAAGTATTTTAAAGACCAATAAATCAGTCAAGCTGTCCAATTCTTAAAATATCAACCGTGAGCCTCCATGTCAATGTGTACTACTGAAGGCCATTGGGCGAATGTTGAATGAGAGTTGACATTTCTTCCCAGATCAACCAAGAGTCTTCATGTCAATGTCTACGACTGAAGGCTACTGGCTGAATGTTGGTAGAGCGTTGACATGTTTTCAAGATCAACCAAGAGTCTTCATGTCAATGTCCACGACTGGAGACCACAGGATGAATGTTGGAGGAAAGTTGACATTTTCTTTCAAGATCAACCAAGAGTCTTCATGTCAATGTCTACGACTGAAGGCTACTGGCTGAATGTTGGTAGAGCGTTGACATGTTTTCAAGATCAACCAAGAGTCTTCATGTCAATGTCCACGACTGGAGACCACAGGATGAATGTTGGAGGAAGTTGACATTTTTTCAAGACCAACCAAGAGTCTTCATGTCAATGTCTACGACTGAAGGACTAGGGCTGAATGTTGGTAGAGCGTTGACATGTTTTCAAGATCAACCAAGAGTCTTCATATCAATGTCCACGACTGGAGGACCACAGGATGAATGTTGGAGGAAGTTGACATTTTTTCAAGACAACCAAGAGTCTTCATGTCAATGTCTATGACTGAAGGCTACTGGCTGAATGTGGTAGAGCGTTGACTTTTTTGGCCAAATGTTCTTGTTTTCCGTAGACGATCTAATCCCGGAGCTCGGGGAAGGATGAAACACTCCTTCAATTACCACCACAAACAGTTCATTTAGTATTTTAGCCAAACAGATGATATTTTCCAGAAGGATTTAGATGTTGATCTATAGGCTAATCAAATAATCTACGGCATCTCCTCCACTGTAAATGCGGGATGTCAACTTGTTTTCACAGAGAAATGAATCCGAACTACTCCGTAATTATTTGTGTGCATAATCGCAGTGACAGACGCCGCGTCTCGCTCTGCAATAAACACTTTCCTAAGAGGCGAGCGTAAAACGTACAGATCTCAAAATGCATCAAGCTCTAGGACGTCGAAAACTAGATATGGCATTGAGAAAGAGCCGGTTAATTAATTAAGCTCGTTAGTCTGGTACTGATGGACTGGGATTGAGGGGTAAGCAATTTTTAATGCTAACGCAGGCTTTCTGAGTGATCCATTATTTATGGCTTTTTCCTGCAGGAAAGTAACTTTTATGGGAGACTGTTTGTCTGTTTGGCCGCTCTGCATTGTACGATGATGTAAGGGATGGAAGGCAGCACTCACCTGGAATCAACCGTCCTAATAAATGTCCTGTATCCGGTCCTGAATTATTCACAATTCGCCTCTCTGGACTTAAAATATCTTGACAGATGCAGAAAGTGATCAACAGTCGTAAGAAAGACTGAAGAGAGTCTGCCATGACTGATACCCCTACCAAGCCATAGAAATAAGATGCCCCCAAGAGGCTGACGTGTGCCACCAGGCGCAGTCACGACAATGTACATGGGTCTGACCAATGGGGCAGGTAGTGACCGGACTCCGGCGTGTCATATATTGGTGAAGCGTTATCATCTATCGAGATTTCTTCCTATATCCATCGCTTCATGCCATCTCCAGTAATTTGCTTATTGACACTGATATTACAGGAGGACGGGTATCACCAGATCCTAAACGTGTCCACATTAACCCAAATCTAAAACATACAACACCAGAGGTTGATGTGTATAATGTGCCACGTGGCTGGCAATTGTGGCCCACATTTATGAGAAGTTCTGAACATGGCACATTAGTAGTGATCTGTGGTTAGCACAGTTGGGGTGTTCTGTGGCTGGCACAGTTGGGGTGTTCTGTGGCTGGCACAGTTGGGGTGTGCTGTGGCTGGCACAGTTGGGGTGTTCTGTGGCTGGCACAGTTGGGGTGTTCTGTGACTGGCATAGTTGGGGCGTTCTGTGGCTGGCACATTTGGGGTGTTCTGTGACTGGCATAGTTGGGGTGTTCTGTGGCTGGCACATTTGGGGTGTTCTGTTACTTGCACACTATGGGTGATCTGTGGCTGGCACACATGGGTTGATCTGTGGCTGGCACATTTGGGGTGATCTATGGCTGGCACATTTGTAGTGATCTGTGACTGGCACATTTGGGGTGATCAGTGGGTAGCACTTTTGAGGTGTTCTGTGGCTGGCATTATTGGGGTGTTCTGTGGCTCGCACATTTGGGGTATTATGTAACTGCCACATTTGGGGTGACACATTTGGGGTAATCTGTAGCTGGCACATTAGTAATGATCTGTGACTGGCACATATGGGGTGATCTGTGACTGGCACATATGGGGTGATTTGTGGCTGGCATTCTTGCAGTGATCTGTGACTGGCACATTTGGGGTGATCTGCGGCTGGCACATACGGGGTGATCTGTTGCTGGCACATATGGGGTGATCTGTGACTGGCACATTTTGGATGATTTGTGACTGGCACATTAGTAGTGATCTGTGACTGTCACATTTGGGGTGATCTGCGGCTGGCACATACGGGGTGATCTGTGGCTGGCACATTAGTAGTGATCTGTGACTATCACATTTGGGGTGATCTGCGTCTGGCACATACGGGGTGATCTGTGGCTGGCACATACGAGGTGATCTGTGGCTAACACATTAGTAGTGATCTGTGACTGTCACATTTGGGGTGATCTGCGTCTGGCACATACGGGGTGATCTGTGGCTGGCACATTAGTAGTGATCTGTGACTATCACATTTGGGGTGATCTGCGTCTGGCACATATGGGGTGATCTGTGGCTGGCACATTTGTGGTATGTCTTTGATTGGCACCTACATGGGTATATACTTATTTATAAGTTGTTATCTCACTAAGATGGATCTAAAGAAGAACTCCTCCCCACCATGTCTGAAGATGACCTTGAAAACTAAAGAACTCCAGATTTTTAACGCCTGCAACTTGAAAAGAAGTTGAGTTACAAGTTTTCTAAAATCCAGAAAGATACATTGTTTTCATCATTAGAACTTTGCAACAAAAGCTCCCCTGCTCCCCGAGCACAGAGCGCCTTCAGAGTCATTGTCCCCGTCTGTGGGATGTGACAGGTGACCTTGAGCATTTATCTCAGACACATTTAGTCCTTAAGTGTTCTCAATGTCACCGCAAAGTCATGGGCTAATCATCCTAATCAGCGCCCCGTGATTGCAGCAGCGGATACTGTGTAGTCATCAGTTCTGCCGGTACCCCTGGCCTCTGTCACTGCCGTAGATATGATTACACACGGATAGGCTCACTGCAGATAATTGATACTCAGCATGGCAATTACAAGCAAAGCCGGCTCGCAAATGGTTTGTCTTGGGCAGCCCAGAGCCTGATTCATGTCCATAGTCACCCAACCACACTATCACTCAGCACAAACCGCCACTGGCCGGGCGCGCCGCAACGTAATTGTCCTGTTATGTATTCCTGTGTCATACCGGAGCCCGATACCGGTCAATGCAGGAGAAGAGTAAGGACGGTGCTCAGCGCTGGTGGAGGAGATCTGGCCACGTTCACACCAGAAGAATGGATCCCATTCATTTCTAAGAGATCCATCAGCAATGGAGTAACGTGAAGCTGATGGGCCCCAATGCGAAAGCTCCAATAGGGCCCCTAGAAATTGCAAATCTTGAATAGCATTAGTTTTTTTCTATACATCAAAGGGACATTTGGGGCCCATTAGGCTCCAGGACCTGGGTGCGATTGCAACTCCTGCATCTGTTTTAAGTACGTCCCTGTCCATATCACGCTGGGCACAGAGAGCGTCCGTACACAGTGCGTGACAGAGACGGTGGACCGATGGTGTCTGGCGCACTACACCAAACAACAGATGGGGAGACTCTGGGTTGAGCAAATACAGCAGAGGGTGTTGCTCATAGGGAACGAGAGAGGTGACTTCCTGCGGCTGTGCCCTGATCTCCCTACCATCCCTATATGGGTTCTTTTACCCCATTGCAGAGCAGGATACCTAGTCCCTTGCTGGCCCTGATGTTGGCCCTCAATAGAGAAACTAGGAGCACTAGTTCCAACCACTGCAATAGCAACAACAAGAGGGAAGAACAGACAGACAGGGAAAACAACAACTCCACACCTGCTGCCACTCTCCTAGGCAGCAGACGGCTTGGCAACATTCAGCTTCTCCAGAGAATCTCCTTCACGTCAGTTAGCCAGGCCTGTAATGAGTTCAATCACCAGTAAGGTATGTTGGATCATGTGACCATATAATGGAGATGGGAGTGATCACAAAGTAGCCTGGTAGAGGACTTATGAATTGGGTGGATGACGTCGCTATGTCATCCACTTGCACACACTCAGGAGGGGCTGCATTTCCATGGAGCGTAGTGGCTCTGACTGCAACCTGCAGACCCCCATATGACCGATAAAGAAGTTAGCCAGTGGCGCTGGAGAGATTAAAAGTTATTTTATAAGGTACAAGGTGCACTGTCGCTGAAGTCTGTGTTTTTATTCAACATAGTAGTGTGATTTGGTGAAACTGGCAACAATACTGATACAACAGAAAACCACATATCACAGATAGCCACACAATATGCATTCAACACCTAAATAAGCCTGAGTCTAACCTAGAATGCATAAGAGTAACATTTAGAGCAGTTAATGGCAGCAAACAACATCAATTCTTACCAGCAATGCTATCACAAGAGGGATTAAGACGAAGACTGTCTGCCTGTATGAAGCATGATGGGAAAATGAAGATTGAACTACCATAATACATTGCAAAGGGGGAGGAGAAACAGGCACAGAAATAGAAAACTGATGCTGATAAAAGGTCCAGCCACTAGAGGGAGCTAGAGTACTTTGAACAAATCTAGTAAATGTTACTACAGCAGAACAATAAGAAAAATTAGATGCTAGAGGCAGATTACCCTGTTCTTTAGGTCTCTGTGGATGAGTTGTTGGGTGCATATAAGAATTGTCCCATTCACTGAAAGCAAGCAGAGATGTTGCAAATAGCAAGAAATTGAAACACAATCATCATTTGTTGTTCTTTAAATCAATTCTTTTTTTGTCTTGTATTTGTTGTTTTGCACTAAATTCTTCAAATTAAAATTTATACAAAGTCAAAACGGCTTTTTATTTGTCTTTGACCCATTTTTTACGGATCCATCATTGCAAAAGTTACACGTTTTCCTAAATTGGGGCAAAATGTGCCTCACAATTACTGACGCACCTGAAATCCCTCCAGAAGAGAATGAAGGAAATTTATGTCAAATTTAGAGACTTTTTCAAAGCCTTTTATTCTTGAGAATGGTGTGGAAAAAATGTCTAAAGAATGGAAAACAATTGGCATTTTTGACTCTTCCAGTTGCCTTGGTGCCGGTGGCAAACTGAATAATAAAGGGGTTAATGTCAGATAGATTTTGCCAGCTAGCACTAAGCCCAAGATTCATAATGTTGGGCCAATGTTAGACCCACCGTACCATGTACATCCTCTGTCCTGGGCATTAGTGATGAGCGGGCACTACCATGCATGAGTGCTTGATACTCAAAACGAGTAGTTGGATGTATAAAAACACTCCAGAATTGATACATTGTCTTATAGAGTCTGAAGGGTGGAGTATAACTCATAGGATGTCTCTATAAATCTCGGAGCCATGTACAACCTCTGTGCTAGGCATTAGCATGAGTGGCACTGCAATGCACGAGTGCTCAGTACTTTAAAAGAGAAGGTCGGATGCTGACTTGAGTAACGAGTATAATGGAAGTCAATGGGAAACTCAAGCATTTTTCTGAAGGATCTTTCCATTGACTTCCATTATATTCGGTACTCGAGTTGCGCCCATCAGAGTGTCTGACCTGCTCTTTTTGAGTAACGAGCACTGAAGCTTGGCAGTGCCTGCAAATCAATGCCTAGCATAGAGATTGTACATGGCACCGAGATGTAAAGAGACATCCCATGAGTTATACTTCACCCTTCAGACTATATGATAGTGTATCAACTCCAGATGTTGATATGCGTCCAACTACTCATTTTGAGTACTGATCACTTCATGCATGGTAGTGCCCGCTCGTCACTAGTGCCCGCACAGGGTTAGACTCCAGATTAAAATATCCCATGATTACCCCTCTAATAATGATAATGTCATTTAGAGTTTATGCATCCCAACTGCTCATTTCGAGTACTAATCACTTGTGCATGGTAGTGCCCGCTCATCACTAATACCTAGTACAGAGGATGTATGACACCCAGATTTAAAGAGACTTCCCATAGTTATATGCCACCCTTCAGACTCTCTATGATAATGATCAATCCCTGAGTGTTTTTATGCGTCCAACTACTCTTTCAAAATACCGAGCACTCAAGCATGGTAATGCCCGCTCATCACTAATGCTTAGACAGAGACTGTATATGGTAGGGTCGGTCTAACATTTGCCCACCATTTATGGATCCTGGGGTTAGTGCAGCTGGCAAAATTTAGCTGACATTATCCCCTTTATTACCCAGTTTGCCACAGCACCAAGGCAACGGAAGAGTCGGGTACAACGATAGTGCCCATTCATCACTAATGCCTAACACAGAGGTTGTACATGGCACCAAGATTTAAAGAGACATCCCATGAGTTACACTCCACCCTTCAGACTCTATATGACAATATATCAATTCCCGAGTATTTTTATGCATCCAACTATGCGTTTTGAGTATGGTGCACTCATGCATGATAGTGCCCACTCATCCCTAATGCCCAGAACATAGGATGTACATGGTAGGATGTGTCTAAACTTTGCCCACCATTATGAATCCTGGGCTTAGTGCCAGCTGGCAAAATTTAGCTGACATTAACCCCTTTATTACCCAGTTTGCCACTGCACCAGGGCAACTGGAAGAGTCGGGTACAACGATAGTGCCGTTCATCACTAATGCCTAACACAGAGGTTGTACATGGCACAATTTAAAGAGAATCATGATTAACTCAACTTCAGACTTAGAATATATCGATTCCTTTTTATCATCCAACTATGTTTCGAGTATCCAGACTCATGTTGGATCCATCATCACTAATGCCGGACATAGGATGTACTGCTAGATTGATCTAAATTTGCCACTATTATATCTGGCTTATGCACTGGCAAAATTTAGTGCATAGCCTTATTACCCATTGCCACTGCACCAGGCACTGAAATCGGTACATATAGTGCCTGTCATCACTAATACTAACACAGAGTGTACATACATTAAGATTAAAGAGATCATGAGTTGCTCACCCCCTATGAGAGTAATCATTCTGAGTTTTTATGCGCGAAGCTCGTTTTTGATGTTTTCTGTTAAATTCCAGCTATATCCCAATTTTTCATTCTACCCTTTTATATGAGCATTTATACATGTAAAAAGAATTGGCTGAGTCACTTGTAAAATATAATAGATTATTTGATAAAAAATATCATCTATAAACCTGAAGCCATAAGGAAATTGTTTGTTTGTAGCTGGAGTTGTAAAGCGAGGTTTATTGGATATCTTCTTTAAGGCTGTCACCGTGACCCCTTCCAAATGGCCGGTGCACATTGATTAATCTCCTCTGGGCTCGTTCCAGACCATTCAGCTTCTGGCCACATTGTCGCCTGTGTGACCCTCATGCGAGACGCTTAAAGAGACGGCAGATCCTGGAATATGTGGGAAAAAAAATAAGAGTTAAAAACCCCGGGACTGTACCAAATCCCTAATGGCTGTAAGTTTGTTGGCAAGTATGCTGAGGTGAGAGCTTATGCACGCCGCAGCATTAACCAGCATGAAAGAAACATAAAATCAATATTCATTTTCTCTGTCCGGCTGAAATATGGTGGCTGGCAGGCTGTCAGGTCTGCAGAGACCACTCCCAGCGCGAGAGAGTGGAGAGAGCCGGCAGGAAAGACGCGGGAAATGATGGAGAGAAGCCGAGACGTCTCCCCGGCCCGACTCGCTAACTCAAGTCATTAGCTGAGATCGTGCTGAAAAGCAAGTTTGACACATTAGAAGACCTGTTACAATGATGATGCCTTACTCTTACCCACTGAGCCAGCTGACATCCAAAATAGCTTTTCAAGTTTTTCAAGTTTTATTTATGTTATAAAGCTGAATGGGTGCGTCATCAAAAGTTCAAAAGTGTGAAACAACTGAAAATATGTCTTATATTCTAGGTTCTTCATAGTAGCCACCTTTTGCTTTGATCACTGCTTTGCACACTCTTGGCATTCTCTTGATGAGCTTCAAGAGGTAGTCACCGGAAATGGTCTTCCAACAGTCTTAAAGGAGTTCCCAGAGATGCTTAACACTTGTTGGCCCTTTTGCCTTCACCCTGCGGTCCAGCTCACCCCAAACCATCTTCATTGGGTTCAAGTCTGGTGACTGTGGAGGCCAGGTCATCGGGGGTAATACCCTATCACCATCACACCTCCTCCTCCATGCTTCACGGTGGGAACCAGGCACAGAGTCCATCCGTTCACCTTTTCTGCGTCGCGCAAAGACACGGTGGTTGGAACCAAAGATCTCAAATTTGGACTCATCAGATTTCCACTGGTCTAATGTCCATTCCTTGTGTTCTTTAACCACTGTGCCATACCTTCTTCAATACACGTAATGTGGAAATAGACAGTAATCCTAATGCCTGTGTATCATTAAAACCAAAATTAATGAGATTTTTATTAATAGTAATCTTACCCACTGTTCCACTCCATATGGGAATGGTTGGTAATCCTAATGACTGTGTTTCATTAACACCAACATTAACACAGTTTTAATTATTAGTAATCTTAACCCCTGTGCCACACTATATATAATATAATAAAAAATGGAAATGATCTGTACTCCTAAAGCATGTGTCTAACTAAAACCAACATTAATGCAGATTATATTAACAGTAATCTTAACTACTGAGCCACCCCATAAGTAAAGTAAAAACATACAACAATCCTAAAGGGAATGTCTTACATCCTTGTGCAGTTTTTATTATGGAAATCTTAACTGCTGAGCCAGTTCATATGCAATATAAGTGGAAACTGTCAGTATTAGTAATGGGCGTCTCTCACTAAAACCAATATTAATGCTAATTTATATTAATAGTAATCTTAACTATTGAGCCACCCCATATACAAAACATAAGTAAAGTAAAAACATACAACAATCCTAATGGGAATGTCTTACAACCTTGTGCAGTTTTTATTAATGGAAATCTTAACCACTGAGCCAGTTCATATGCAATATAAGTGGAGATGGACAGTAATCGTAATGGATGTCTCTTACTAGAACCAACAGATTATATTAATAGTAATCTTAACTACTGAGCCACCCCATATACAATATATAAGTAAAGTAAAAACATACAACAATCCTAATGGGAATGTCTTACAATCTTGTGCAGTTTTTATTAATGGAAATCTTAACCACTGAGCCAGTTCATATCAATATAAATGGAAACGGACAGTAATCGTAATGGGCGTCTCTCACTAAAAACAACATTAATGCACATTATATAACAGTAATCTTAACTACTGAGCCACCCCATATACAATACATAAGTAAAGTAAAAACATACAACAATCCTAATGGGACTGTCTTACAATCTTGTGCAGTTTTTATTAATGGAAATCTTAACCACTGAGCCAGTTCATATGCAATATAAGTGGAGATGGACAGTAATCGTAATGGATGTCTCTTACTAGAACCAACAGATTATATTAATAGTAATCTTAACCACTGAGCCACCCCCATATACAATATATAAGTAAAGTAAAAACATACAACAATCCTAATGGGAATGTCTTACAATCTTGTGCAGTTTTTATTATGGAAATCTTAACCACTGAGTCAGTTCATATCAATATAAGTGGAAATGGACAGTAATCGTAATGGGCGTCCCTCACTAAAAACAACATTAATGCAGATTATATTAATAGTAATCTTAACCACTGAGCCACCCCCATATACAATACATAAGTAAAGTAAAAACATACAACAATCCTAATGGGAATGTCTTACAATCTTGTGCAGTTTTTATTATGGAAATCTTAACCACTGAGTCAGTTCATATGCAATATAAGTGGAGATGGACAGTAATCGTAATGGATGTCTCTTACTAGAACCAACAGATTATATTAATAGTAATCTTAACTACTGAGCCACCCCATATACAATACATAAGTAAAGTAAAAAACATACAACAATCCTAATGGGAATGTCTTACAACCTTGTGCAGTTTTTATTATGGAAATCTTAACCACTGAGCCAGTTCATATCAATATAAATGGAAACGGACAGTAATCGTAATGGGCGTCTCTCACTAAAAACAACATTAATGCAGATTATATTAATAGTAATCTTAATTACTGAGCCACCCCATATACAATACATAAGTAAAGTAAAAACATACAACAATCCTAATGGGAATGTCTTACAATCTTGTGCAGTTTTTATTAATGGAAATCTTAACCACTGAGTCAGTTCATATCAATATAAGTGGAAACGGACAGTAATCGTAATGGGCGTCTCTCACTAAAACCAAGATTAATGCAAATTATATTAATAGTAATCTTAACCACCGAGCCAACTCATATATATAAGAAAAGTGGAAATAAAAGGTAATTCCAATGGCTGTGTCACATGCAAATACCACCTTGGTGCCAGTTCTATTTATGGTGATCAGTGGCGTAACTTTAGGCCCATGGGCCCCGATGCGAAAGCTCTGACGGGGCCCCCCAATTATTGCAAATCTTTAATAGTATTAGTCTTTTTCTATAGGCCAAAGGGACTTATGGGGTTCCCCTAGGCTACAGGGCCCGGGTGCGATCGCAACCCTTGCACCTGTGGTAGTTACGCCTCTGATGGTGATCTTAACCACTGAGCCAACCCATATACAATATAATTAAAGTGGAAATGGACAGTAATCACCGCTCTTCATTTATGACCAGACTGAGCAGTATAATATGAAGCAGAAAGGACCCGACAGAGACTTCTCAGTACACTATGTAGTGATGACCTTAAGATGTCCAGGAACCAGTCTCCCATTCCACCGCAGAAGACGTCTACGCCATGGAGTCACCTTACTCTTGTCTTCACTTCATTTTAATTGAATTATTACAGAACACTGGTTTTGTTCTTCGTTCTTCGCCCATGACTTACTGTACCGTTCCCACAGATCCTGCATACAAATATCCGAGTGCCCCCCCCCCTCCCCCGCCCACTGATGTAGTCATATCCCAAGGAAGGAAATATCGAAGTTTACATGACCCATGGAAGCACAACGCTAGAAATAATAACCTCCCACATATTGAATGACTACCCACATGCTTCATTTGGCAAAGCAATGCATATTTAAAGCCACGGCCCCAACACGAATGTATCTACATGCAAACAGAATCTTAAATGGACGTTTCTTGCATTCGGATTTGCATGTAGGTGCAAGACCCTGTGGCCGGCCATGTGCGATGGAGCCGCCACCGCGACCAGCGAGGAAATGAATCCTAAAAGATCATCCATATACATGGGGACAGGATGATCGGCTCGTGAGATAACGCCTTAAAGAAAATAGACAGCGCTTTACACTTTTGGTTTATCATTGAGAGTTATTTCATCTTTAGAGGAGATGGGACTTTCTTTTTCTGGTACAGAGATCTTCAGATATAAAGCAAAGATACTATTTAGGTTCCTTGATCCTACAGCCACCAGTGGAAGAGATTTGTGGCACTCTATATGCAAGTAAATGTGCATGGTGGCTCCATTAATTTGCCTTGGGTGGTGGCTCTCCCAACATTTTTAAATGGTGACTTCAATGGTTTGCCTTGGGTGGTGGCTCTTCTTACCTTGGTTGATTATGGCTCCATTGCTTTGCCTTGAGTAATGGCTCTCCTAACGTTTGTGACTGATGGCTTCATTGGTTTGTCTTTGGTGGTGGCTTTCCTTACCTCAGTGGATGATGGTTTCATTGCTTTGCCTTGGATAGTGGCTCTCCCAACATTTATGAATGGAGGCTTAATTGAATTTCTTTGGGTGGTGGCTCTCTTACCCCGATTGATGATGGCTTCATTGCTTTGCCTTGAGTAATGGCTCTCCTAACCTTTGTGACTGATGGCTTCATTGGTTTGCCTTGGGTGGTGGCTCTTCTTACCTTGGTTGATTATGGCTCCATTGCTTTGCCTTGGGTAATGGCTCTCCTAACGTTTTTGACTGATGGCTTCATTAGTTTGTCTTTGGTGGTGGCTCTCCTTACGTCAGTGGATGATGGTTTCATTTGATTTGCCTTGGATTGTGGCTCTCCCAACATTTATGACTGGTGGCTTAATTGAATTTCTTTGGGTGGTGTCTCTCTTTACCCTGGTGAATGATTGCTCCATTAATTTGCCTTAGATAGTGGCTCTCCCAACATTTTTAAATGGTGGCTTCAATGGTTTGCCTTGGGTGGTGGCTCTTCTTTCCTTGGTTGATTATGGCTCCATTGCTTTGCCTTGGGTAATGGCTCTCCTACTGTTTTTGACTGATGGCTTCATTAGTTTGTCTTTGGTGGTGGCTCTCCTTACGTCAGTGGATGATGGTTTCATTTGCTTTGCCTTGGATTGTGGCTCTCCCAACATTTATGAATGGTGGTTTAATTGAATTTCTTTGGGTGGTGGCTCTCTTTACCCTGGTGAATGATTGCTCCATTGCTTTGCCTTGGATAGTGGCTCTCCCAACATTTTTAAATGGTGGCTTCAATTTTTTGCCTTGGATAGTGGCTCTCCCAACATTTTTAAATGGTGGCTTCAATGATTTGCCTTGGATAGTGGCTCTCCCAACATTTTTAAATGGTAGCTTCAATGGTTTGCCTTGGGTAATGGCTCTCTTTATCTTGGTGTATGATACCTCCATTGCTTTGCCTTGGATAATGGCTCTCTCAACATTTATGAATGGTGGCTTAATTGAATTTCTTTAGGTGGTGGCTCTTTTTACCCTGGTAAATGATCGCTCCATTGCTTTGCCTTGGATAGTGGTTCTCCCAACATTTTTAAATGGTGGCTTCAATGGTTTGCCTTGGGTGGTGGCTCTTCTTACCTTGGTTGATGATGGCTCCATTGTTTTGCCTTTGATAATGGCTCTCCTAAGGGTGCTGTCTCACGTACCGATGCTCCAACGATCCCAGCAACGATCCTGAGTTGCTGGGATCGTTGAGCATGTGTAATCTGGTCGCTGGGAGCTGTCACACAGACAGACTTCACCAGCGACCAGGGACCATGGAGCTCCCCCCACATCGGTGACAGCCAGCACAGAGCTGGCTGTCATCCTGCACCCTGCACCCCTCCCTCCCGCACTTCAGCACCCTGCACCCCTCCCTCCCGCACCCCAGCACCTTTCCTCAGTGCCGCGGGATACACAGTGTGTATCCGGCGGGCACTAGGACCGCACGCCGCGCGGCTGCATTCATGCAGCCACGTGACGCGGAAGCGCTGGCAGAAGCGTCGGCAGAGGAGCGTGGAGGCAGCGGTAAGCTGGCTCCACAAGCCCCCCCAGTGGCCCCAGTAGTCCCCCCCAGTGGCCCCAGTAGTCCCCCCCAGTGGCCCCAGTAGTCCCCCCAGTGGGCCCCCGCTGGTAACCATGGTTACACCAAGTATCTAAGCAGCGCGCGCTGCATTGTTACTGGTGTAACCATGGTTACCGGCCTGTGAGCTCGCTGATCGTTCTTCCCGCTGGTCACACACGCCGATGCGGGTTGACCAGCGGGATGTCCAGCGACCCAAAAATGGTCCTGGACACTTTGTAACGATCAGCGACCTCTCAGCAGGGGCCTGATCGTTGGGAGCAGTCTCACATAACGATATCGGTAAGGATATCGTTCCTACGTCACAAATAGGACGATATCGTTACCGATATCGTTATGTGAGACCTAGGCTTAACGTTTGTGACTGATAGCATCATTGGTTTGTCTTTGGTGGTGGCTCTCCTTACCTCAGTGGATGATGGTTTCATTGCTTTGCCTTGGATAGTGGCTCTCCCAACATTTTTAAATGGTGGCTTCAATGGTTTGCCTTGGATAGTGGCTCTCTCAACATCTTTAAATGGTGACTTCAATGATTTGCCTTGGGTGGTGGCTCTCTTTATCTTGGTGAATGATGGCTCCATTGCTTGGCCTTAGGTAGTAGCTCTCACAACATCTGTAAGTGGTGGTTGCATTGGTTTGCCTTTGGGTAATGGCTCTCCTTACTAGACATGAGCAAACCTGTGACGGTTCGGTTTGGGTTGTTGAACTTCCTGGTGTTGAGCAAACCTGTTTGGTTTTGGAGTTTGGATGCTTTTCGCTTGCAAAGCACTGGAGCAAGCATCACTGTGGTCGGGTACAGTTGGTGCTTGGCCCAGTGTGAGCCACGTGCAGTGTTTGATCAGCTCATACTGGGCTTAAAAGCACAGTTTATGGGTGTAGTGTGTCCAAAATTAAATGAACAAAAAGCTCTCCCACCCCCCAGAAGTGTTTTACTTATGGCTGGGGGTGTGTGGGTAGAGAGCTGAACTCGGTGACTTCCATGGACGTTTGGGTCAAGTTCGGGGATCACGAACAGTGCGCCAAAAAGTTAATCTGCACCGCCTGAACCCGAACTTCCAAAGTTTCACCCATCTCTACTCCTTACTCTGGTGAATTATGGTTCCATTACTTTGCCTTGGGTAGTGGCTCACAATCTTTGTGAATGGTGGCTTCATTGAATTGCTTTAGGTGGTGGTTCTCTTTACTTCGGTGGAAGATGGCTCCATTACTTTGCCTTGGGTAGTTGCTCACAATCTTTGTGAATGGTGGCTTAATTGGTTTGCCTTGTCTGGTGGCTCTCATTGCCTCAGTGGATGATAGCTCTATTGCTTTGCCTTACGTAATGGCTCATCCAATATTTGTGAATGAAGGCTTTATCGAATTGCCTTGTGTGGTGGCTCTCCCTACCTTGGTGGATGATGGCTTAATTGGTTTGCCTGGGGTGGTGGCTCTCCTTACCTTGGTGGATGATATCTCCATTGTTTTGCCTTAGGTATTGGCTTTCTCATTATTTATGAATGGAGGATTTATCAAATTGCCTTGGGTGGTGTCTCTCCTTACCTTGGTGGATGGCGGCTTCAATGGTTTGCCTTGGATGGTGGCTCTCCTACCATTTGTGAATGGTGACTTCAATGGTTTGCCTTGGATGGTGGCTCTCCTAACATTTGTGAATGGTGGCTTCATTGGAATGCCTTGGGAGTGGCTCAATTCTCAAGAGAGGAGGGATGTTTAATTTTATTGTGTACTGCACTTGTAGAAGTTTCTGACTATTTATGCAGTCTATCAAGAATGGCTGGACTTTGGGGCAAGATTAGCAATGCTTTAAAGATTTATGTTACAAAGCTTGCAAGCTCTTCCCTGAAGTTGGAAGGATCTCTGGATCCCATCTTCACTGTCCCTGAGCTCCTTCAGTATTGCAGAAATAAATCTGCCTAGGAGAGTGTCCAGTGTGAATCAGTGGTACAACCGTGGAGGTGGTTCAATTTGTTGATCATCGAGAGCACATTGCCTGCAAGAATCAGGAAGCCGGGAAGTTGGGGAACAAAAATCCTGCCAACATAATGTCAATGTAAAACAGATCTTAATGGCCAGTAGTTGACTTGAAAGTCACCTCCAAATGGGATGGCCTTTTGCTTGGTGTTTGAGTCCAATATTGAAGATCCTTTAGAGTTTTGGTGGACTCAAGTACAAGGTGGAGGAAATGGTAACATCAACAAGTCACCTCCAAAGAGGGGGTCCAATATTGGGGATCCTTTAGTGGTTTGGTGGACCCGGGTACAATGTGAATGGAATGGTAACATCAACAAGTCCCCTCCAAATGGGATGGCCTTTTGCTTGATGTTTGAGTCCGATATTGAGGCTCTTTTAGAGTTTTGGTGGACCCGAGTACAAGGTGTAGGAAATAGTAACTGTCATGTGTTGAGTGCTTTGCAGTCTATGAGTTCTGTAATTCTGAGGGTTTTTTTTTCTTTGTCTGCTGTGTGCAGCTCTGCAGGTGGAGGGGTGAGTCATATCATTTAGGTGGCGATGGAGGGGTGTGTCTTAGTATTCCGATATCCACTTAGCCTTGAAGTAGTTCCACTTCCCTCCACCTAGTGTTGCAGATAGAGCTCATTTTTACTTGGACCCCATGCTGTGACGTTATACTGCTGCTGCCATTGACTTCCATTTAAGCTGCTGGAGGTTTCCCCTTCTGTGGGTGGAGGTAGGGGCTGATCAGGAGCGAAGTGCTAGAGTGGTGGCCTGAACCTCCTCACCTTCAGAGGTACCTTCAGGAACAGGACTAGTCTGGGACACCCTGGACGCCCTTGGCCTCCTGATTCCCTATCCATTATACAACCCCAGAAAGCAACATCAACAAGTCACCTCAAAATGGGGTGGCCTTTTGCTTGATGTTTGAGTCGAATTTTGAGGACACGAGTAGACGGTGGCGGAAATGGTAGTATCAACACGTCGAGAGTCTTTCCACTCTGAGCCCCCTATCTCCTCTTTTACATTTTTATTTGGCAAGCCGTATGACTATCAAATTTTCGATATCATTCGGAAAGCCATTGGCATTTATAAAGCCTCATCAAGGAAAATCAGTCGTTTCATATTCGCAGGGCTTCCAGCAAAGGGACGATAAAATGATATGTATCCAGGAGTTGTGCTCATTCACTCTTCAGTGAACCAAGTCGAAGACAAAATGGATTCCTACAAAGATGTACAACGGATCGATAAAACTATTAAAAAAAAAAAACCCACGCTTTCCCATTCACAGCACATCCCGGGTGCACAACACAATTAGATACAGCTCACATCAAAAACATGACGGCTCCGCTCATAAGTTCATCCAGCGCAAACTTAGAGCGCGAGTCCCGGGGAGCGCCGCAGCCGGATAATGAGCGCACCTTTATGCATTGAAATTATGTCAAATATGGGAAGGCGCTGTAATCATGTTTAATTTGCTGTAGATTGTTCGGAGGTAGAATCCGAGACCTGTCACAGCAACCGCGGCGCCTGACACTAAAGAGAAAGAACTCTGATACATCATGTGCGCAATTTAATACTTGTCATTAAGACGGTGACACGTTGCCTTCTCATTTATCCATAATGTACTTTCTTCTAGACGCCCTGTGGACAGAGCGAAATGTAACCCCCCCCCCCCTCCCTTTATGACCTCCATATTTGTCCCCGCGTATTAATACTTCTGATCGATACTAAACTTGTATCGGTCCGCTGCAATCTTATTACATAATATTGTTTACAAAAGCCCTTTGTGTGAACCTGATGTTTGCCGCCGAGGAGTTTTTATTTTATGAATTTTTTTATTCAATTTGCAAGAAGAAAGTAGTTATTCATGACCGTAATGGAGGAAGGGGGCGCTCATATAGGGTAAGGAGATATTCAATTTAGTTCTTTATTTTAATTTTTTTTTTTTTTTTTAATCTTCGTATTTTCCCCCCAGGCAACGGAGGTGTCTAAGTAATGGGATTTGCACAAGCAGAACAAGATCGGATGTCAGATTGCAAGGCAATAATGCATGACATGTCTGTGGAGATATTCATACTGTTGACTAAATTGCTTTGAGGTCTGGATTAAGGTGCGGAATTGGGTAATTGGTCAGTTTTGGAAGGTTGGTTGCCCAAGAAAAGACCTAAGAGGGACTGGCTCAGACTTCAGCACTGTAGTAATGATGGTCAATGTGAGTCATCCATCGGCCACATATGTGTGCCATCACAGTCATCCATCAGGGCCAAAAGAGGTCACGTTCTTTCATGTAAGGCCCCTTTCACATCTGCGCTTCTGTCCGGATCCAGGATCTCCTGGATCCGGACAGAAAACTGCATCTGCCACCTAACGGCCACACTTGCAGTATGCTTGTGGCAAGGCCAATACATTCTCTTGGGGCTTGCGGCAAGTGCAGTATTGCCGTGATCCGGCACTTGCGGCACGGCAATACTGCACTTGCCGCAAGCCCCAAGAGAATGCATTGGGCTTGCCGCAAGGGGACCGCAAGTGCACTTGTTAGGCTGCAGATGCGGTTTTCTGTCCGGATCTGTCAGATCTGTCAGATCCAGACAGAAACGCAGATGTGAAAGGGGCCTTAATTGGGTAATTGGCCACTTTTGGAAGGTTGGTTGCCCAAGAAAAGACCTTAGAGGGACTGGCTCAGACTTCAGCACTGTAGTAAATGATGGTCAATGTGAGTCATCAATCGGCCACATATGTGTGCCATCACAGTCATCCATCAGGGCCAAAAGAGGTCACATTCTTTTATGTTAATTGGGTAATTGGTCACTTTTGGAAGAAGACCCTTGATGGACTGGTTCAGACTTTGGCACTGTAGTAATGATGGTCAATTTGAGTCATCCATTGGTCACATATGGGTGCCATCCTAGTCATCCATCAGGATCAAAAGAAGGTCACGTTCTTTTATTTTAATTGTTTTTTCAAATCTTCGTATTTTCCCCCCAGGCATAACAGAATTGTCTAAATAATGGGATTTACTCAAGCGACCCAAGATCGGATGTCAGAATATTGTAGGTTCCCATTATTAGGAAGTGGGTCTCCCATAGTCTTGCCCTATGCAGGGCTGCCAAAAATTGGGAGGCACTCTGATGCCCCTTTGAAGACGAGTGGAGGAGGGCCTCTTTAAATAATGCATGTTCCCATTATTAGGAGGTGGGTCTCTCATAGTGTTTGATTCCCTTCCTCCCACCGTGCCGAGTGCCAGGACATAACTGATCCCACACTTGAACACTCTGAAGAGCTGTTCACTTTACCACTCATAGATTTGGGCCTCTCGCCAACTCCACTTTAAATGGGGCAAGAGGAGATTGTATGTACCGATGCCCCAATATTTAAGCAGCCACGGTCACACGAAGGCGACTGTGGGAAAGTGTCACAAGAGGTGGACGATGATGAGACAATTGCCAGACAGTCAGGAGGAGGACCAGGGTGCGGATGTGGAAGACGACGTGGTGGATGATCCAGTAACTGACCCAACCTGGCAGGAGGACATGCAGAGCGAGGACAGCAGTGCACAGGGGGAGGGAGGCGTAGCACCCCAACAGGCAGGAAGAAGCAGGGTGGTGTCCACAGGCAGAAGGCAGGCAACCGTTCCCCTTAACACCAACACAACGGAAGTTGCCAGTACAACTGTTAGGTCTTCCCAAGTCTGGATGTTTTTTAAGGTGTCTGCCGATAATTCCAAAAATGGAAAGAAGTTGAAGTGGTCTTCTAGGACTGCTGGGGCAATGGGCACTCACAGAAGCCTGGTTACAAACCTTTTCACCTAACCATGGACACGTGGACAAGTGCTTGTGGGCATGGATGGTACAACTCGCTGACGGCACACTGGGTTAACAGAGTGGAAGCCAGGACCCAGTCTCCCGACATCCTCCCGACATCAAGGATTTCAGGCCGTAACTCATTCAGGGTTGCTCCCAGAGTCTACAGCTCCGGAACGTCATCCTCCTCAGCCTCGTCCTCCTCTTCACCCTCCACATCAGTCAGAAGCTGGAAGCACTGCAGTCCTGCCTCGGCCAAGTCGCAACAGTATGTGCTGAAGCTAATATGCATAGGTGACAAACCCCCCAACGCTGAAGAGTTGTGGACAGCTCTGAAACAGCAGGCAGATCACTGGCTCACACCGCTGAACCTACAGCCAGGCATGGTCGTGTGTGACAATGGCCGGAACCTTGTGGTGGCTCTGAGGCGAGGCGAGGTCACACATGTCCCATGCCTGGCCCATGTGCTCAACCTCGTGGTTCAGTGGTTTCTTAAATCCTGCCTGGAGCTGTCGGATCTCCTTGTCAAAGTTCTCCACCTGTGTGCCCATTTTAGAAAGTCACCTACTGCTTCGGCCAGCCTTGCCGGATTTCAGCGGCGTTTGCAGCTTGTGGCTCAGACTGGTGTGTGATGAACCCACGTGTTGGAATTTGACACTGCAGATGTTGGTCAGGATTTGTGAGCAGAAGAGGGCAGTTGTTGACTACCAGCATCAACAAGTCATCCATTGGTCACCTATATGTGCCATCCCAGTCATCCATCAGGGCCAAAAGCGGTCATGTTGATCAGCCAGGGGTACAGCAATAAAGGGAAAAAAGTATGCAGACTCACTGTGTCTTCAACATAGCTCATTGGTGCCGTTTGCCACACTTTGAATGGTACCTTATAGGTTGGGGAGAGTTGAGATTATTTTCAGCTAAGGTTCAGAAACTTTAATTCACACCTTTAATACAGCCCTGACTTCAAAAGGGAGTATCCAGGGATAAGTCTCTAATTTTGTTTTCCTAATCAGCACTCTTAATGTCTCTATACCTCCCAAACCCCCATACAAATGCTTAAATGAGGTTGGATATGCATTATGCTTGGCCAAGGTTGCATGTGCATTATGCTTGGTCAATGTTGCTTGCAAGGCAGACAGGTGATTGCAAGGCAGGAATGCAGAGCTGACCCAGGATAGAAGGATGAGCAAGATGCAGATGATGCACAGCTGAGCCAGAGCAGAAACACAATACTCAAGCAAGGCCTTGGATGTCGGACTGGAGCTTAAAAGCAGTAAGGGCAGGAAACACATAGACATAGTGATGCAGCAAACTCCATCTTGACTCAGAGACACAGAAGGTAGGCCAGAATTCCTGATAGGAGCTGAACCAGAAAGAGTTTCCTTCTAACATTCTCTTCTACAATGGGTACAAAATGGTAAGATGGCCAAAATTTGCGCTCATCACCTCTAGAACAATGGAGAATGATGAGAGGACCCTGTGTTTGGTTTTGGGAGTCTTCTGTGCTTTATCTACACTCCTCTGGCTCATCTACGTAGCTGCTGGACAATGACATAATAAGAGCAACCTCAATATTGGAGAATTGTCCCCGTAATTCTTCGATGGTGCTTTGAGCTAGTTGCCCTTTTGGCTAACAAAACGTGAAGAGCAAATTGCGAGGCGGTGGATACGATGAGGAAGAGAGAAGCAATCATATGGCAGAAATTTCTAAAGACATTATTGTTAAGCTCCGGGAAATGACATTCTTCCCCACGGACAGACGCGTTAAACATTATTTCATGTGGACAACCTTGATGAATTAAGAGGAGCAGGCTTCGGAGGACCTGCAGTGATAATATATCGGCAATGATCCACCTCTTTAAGGAATGTCTTGCCTTAGTTAAGAACCTCAATCAGTCACTTAGTAGACAGCATAATTTTTCTACAGTAGGTGAAACCAGTGAAGGATTCCCCGTGGCCACATGTTCGGCTGTCTACAAGACACATGCTGATTGTGTCTCAGCCCATGGCCTACAAGAAGTGAAGTGTACGTTGATCCCGGCGCATGTAGACTTTATACATTTAATATTTCACCTACCCTACCAGAAGTGTTGTCTACGTGACCCTGGGGAGTCCACTCCATTTTCGAAACAATGTTTATTTACAACTACTTAATAACCTTGGTTAGCAAAATGTTAAAGAACTTTACAAATATCTATATTTTTATCTGATTTCCAGCCATATAATGCTTTATGCTCTAGACACATCCAAAGCAGCATTCCTAATATTTCTGCTTTTATGGCCAGAAGGAGCCGAATAGTTTGAAATCAGCTGGTATTTCACTTGTTTGGCACAGGAGCGGGCACACATTTTAGATGGTGTACATTCAGACAAAATGTCATTTAAGACGTAATGTAATTTGGGTGTGACGCGCTGAGTTGTCAGTATTGTGATAGTTCAATTACCCCATCTTGAGCAGGGAATGCTGTCAGTATGGGGACGGACAGTTCAGCCATCCAATCTTGGGCAGGACATGCTGAGCTGTCAGTATGGGGATGGACAGTTCAGCCTTCCAATCTTCAGTAGGGACATGCTAAGTTTTCAATATGGTGACGGACAGTTCAGCCATCCAATCTTGGGCAGGGGTGTGCTAAGCTGTCAGTATGGTGACGGACAGTTCAGTCATCCAATCTTGGTCAGGGACATGCTGAGCTGTCAGTATGGGGACAGACAGTTCAGCCATCCAATCTTCGGCAGGGAATGCTGAGCTGTCAATATGGTGGTGGACAGTTCAGCCATCCAATCTTGGGCAGGGCATGCTGAGCTGTCAGTATGGGGACAAACAGTTCAGCCATCCAATCTTGGGCAGGGACATGCTGAGCTGTCAGTATGGGGACAGACAGTTCAGCCATCCAATCTTCGGCAGGGGAGTGCTGAGCTGTCAGTATGGTGACGGACAGTTCAGCCATCCAATCTTGGGCAGGGACATGCTGAGCTGTCAGTATGGGGACAGACAGTTCAGCCATCCAATCTTCGGCAGGGGAGTGCTGAGCTGTCAGTATGGTGACGGACAGTTCAGCCATCCAATCTTGGGCAGGGACATGCTGAGCTGTCAGTATGGGGATGGACAGTTCAGCCATACAATCTTCGGCAGGGGTATGCTGAGCTGTCAGTATGGTGGTGGACAGTTCAGCCATCCAATCTTGGGCAGGGCATGCTGAGCTGTCAGTATGGGGACAAACAGTTCAGCCATCTAATCTTGGGCAGGGAATGCTGACCTGTCAGTATGGTGATGGACAGTTCAACTATCCAATCTTGGTCAGGGCATGCTGAGCTGTCAGTATGGTGATGGACAGTTCAGCCATCCAATCTTGGGCAGGTGTGTGCTGAGCTGTCAGTATGGTGATGGACAGTTCAGACATCCAATCTTGGGCAGGTGTGTGCTGAGCTGTCAGTATGGGGATGGACAGTTCAGACATCCAATCTTGGGCAGGTGTGTGCTGAGCTGTCAGTATGGGGATGGACAGTTCAGACATCCAATCTTGGGCAGGGGTGTGCTGAGCTGTCAGTATGGTGATGGACAGTTCAGACATCCAATCTTGGGCAGGGTTGTGCTGAGCTTTCAGTATGGTGATGGACAGTTCAGCCATCCAATCTTGGGCAGGTGTGTGCTGAGTTGTCAGTATGGTGATGGACAGTTCAGACATCCAATCTTGGG
The DNA here is from genome assembly GCA_033576535.1 of Allobates femoralis. NCBI lineage: Eukaryota > Metazoa > Chordata > Amphibia > Anura > Aromobatidae > Allobates > Allobates femoralis. The sequence continues at coordinate 61,899,588 of JARQOC010000009.1, forward strand.
CAGGGGTGTGCTGAGCTGTAAGTATGGTGATGGACAGTTCAGCTATCCAATCTTGGGCAGGGACATGCTGAGCTGTCAGTATGGGGACAGACAGTTCAGCCATCCAATCTTGGGCAGGGACATGCTGAGCTGTCAGTATGGGGACGGACAGTTCAGCCATCCAATCTTGGTCAGGGACATGCTGAGCTGTCAGTATGGGGATGGACAGTTCAGCCATCCAACCTTGGGCAGGGACATGCTAAGCTGTCAGTATGGGGACAAACAGTTCAGCCATACAATCTTGGGCAAGGCGTGCTGAGCTGTCAGTATGGTGACGGACAGTTTAGCCATCCAATCTTGGGCAAGGTGTGCTGAGCTGTCGGTATGGTGATGGACAGTTCAGCCATACAATCTTGGGCAAGGCGTGCTGAGCTGTCAGTATGGTGACGGACAGTTCAGCCATCCAATCTTGGGCAGGGCATGCTGAGCAATCAGTATGGGGATGTAAATACAAAAATACAAAAAGAAGAATGCGCTCCCCTGTGAGGTACCTGGTGGTGTAGTGGGGACGTTATGTGTGTGTTGTGTGTTTGCAGCCCCCAGCGCTCCTTTATTGACCACAACTTTTTCCCCTCTCATCAGTATGGTGATGGACAGTTTTGCCATCCAATCTTCGGCAGGGGTGTGCGAAGCTGTCATTATGGTGATGGACAGTTCAGCTGTCCAATCTTGGGCAGGGGTATGCTGAGCTGTCAGCATGGCAGCATGCAGGCGAGAGGGTGTTTACTGATGTCAGAGTTTCATGACAGCACTTCGGAAATTTGACAGTGCCTCCACCACATCCACTGGAAAGATAACCACAGCTTTCATGAGAGACATCTTCACAGGTCAGCATAGAATGAACTATAGCCGGCGGTGGGAGGAGTAAGAAGTAGGTTTATATACAAATATATAATGTCAACATGAGAGATAAAATTAACAAAAAGAAAAAAGATAACCACAGTTTTCTCCAGGGACCCCTCCTTCACAGGTCAGCATACAACAACCTATAGCCAGCATAGGAGAGAGTAATGAGTAGGTTTATATAGCTAAAGGGAGTGGCTGCAGCTGAGATTAAAATCACATGTTAATCACAGCAAGATAGTAAAGGAACCTTAACCCCTTCAGCACCAAAAAGAATTGAATAAGCTCCTACTCTGGATAAATGAGGAGTGGGCTCTAAAGAGGGTTTGTGATCAATTAAATGCTGTGAACTTCTCATCCCAGCGCTCTCTGAGGTTTTATCAGGCAATAACAGACTTGTGACACATGATGGCTAGGCTATGAAGCCCCGTGAGTACTTGCAACTAATGTTCAGTGGCATCATCCAGACCTTCACAACTAATATAAAGACATCATGTTCAAATCATGGTCTTGCAGCTTTTCTGGACCTGTTACTTTACTGGAACAGCAGAGGCTGGCAGTGTAATCAGATGGTGGCAGTAAATGGAGGAGAGGGTGCATACTGATGTCAGAGTCCCATGACAGCACTTTATAAATCTGACAGTGCCTCCACTGCATCCACTGGAAAGATAACTACAGCTTTCTCGAGAGACAACTTCTTCACAGGTCAGGATAGAAAGCACAATAGCCAGCATAAGAGGGAGTAAGGAATGGGTTTATATAGTGGAAGGGAGTGGCAGCAGCTGATATTACAACTACATGTTAATCACAGAAGTAATGAAAAGAAACCTTAACTCCTTCAACTCCAAATAGAATTTAATAAGCTCATACTCAGGATAAATGATGAACGGGCACTAAAACGGTTCTGGAATCAACTAAACGCTTCGACCTTCATCCGCTGGAAATATCACTGCTTTCTTCAGAGACACCTCCTTCATAGGTTAGCATAGAGTGAACTATAGCCAGCATAGGAGGGAGTAACGACTGGGGTTATATAGTGGAAGGGAGTAGAAGCAGCTGACATTAAAACTACATGTTAATCACAGCAGGATAGAAAAAGGGCCTTAATTCCTTAAGGATCAAATAATAGCTACTACTCAGGATAAACAATGAGCGGGCACAAATGAGCAACTACAATCAACTAAATTCAGTGAATTTCTGATCCCAGATCCCTCGAGGTCTCATCAGGACGTGGCACACTCATGATACATGATAGGCAGGGTTCATCCATTCTAGGCCATGTGGCCCCGTGAATACTTGCTACTAATTTTTAGTGGCATCATCCAGACTTTCACAACTAATATATAGACATTGGTCTACATGATGGTTTTGCAGCTTTATTTTGCTGTTATTTTGCTGAGGTCAGCAATGTCATCAGATGGCGTCAGCAAGTGGAGGAGTGGAGAAGAGGGTGCTTACTGATGTTAGAATTCCTTGACAGCACTTTATTAATCTGACAGTGCCTCCACTGTATCCACTGGAAAGACCACTGCATGAGTGAGTTTACATAGCGGAAGGGAGTGACAGTAGCTGAGATTACAATTACATGTTAATCACAGCAGGATAATAAAGGAACCTTAACCCCTTCAGCACTAAATGGAATTAAATAAGCTCCTATACAGGATAAACCAGTGGGCAATAATGAAGATCTGCGATCAACTAAACACTGTGACCTTCTGATGTAAGATCCCCCTGAAGTCTAATAAGGTTTACTACACACGCGTGATACCTGATAGGCAGGGTCCATTCCTTCTAGGCTGTGAATTACATCATTCAGACTTCCACTACTAATAGGAAGACATTGGTCTACCTTATGGCTTTGCAGCTTTCTCCAGACCCGTTACTTTTCCGGAACAGCTGCATCCGGCAGTGTAATCAGATGGTGGCAGAGAGTGGAGAAGAGGGTTCTTACTGATGTCAGAGTTCCTTAACAGCACTTTACAAATCTGACAGTGCCTCCACCACATTTGTTGAAAAGATAACTACAGCTTTCTCCAGAGACAAGCCCTTCATAGGTCAGCATAGAATTAACTATAGCTGCCATAGGCAGGAATAAGGAGTGGGTTTATATACTAATATAAAGACAACACAAGGGAGAGGAGAGAAATTCAACATAGAGAGGGAATCCACCAAATCTACTGGAAAGATCACCACTGCTTTCTCCAGAGATAATTCTTTCATGGATGAGAAGAGAATGCTGGAGAAGGAGGGAGTCAAGAGTGAGTTTATATAGTAATATAAAGACAACATGAGGGAGAGAGGGTAAATTTAACATAGAGATGGAATCCACTGAATCCGCTGGAAATATCACCACTGCTTTCTCCAGAGACAACTCATTCATGGGTCTGCGCAGAATGAACTATAGCCGGCATAGGAGGGAGTAGTAAAAGGGTTTATATAGTGGAAGGGAGTGGCAGCAGCTGAGATTAAAACTACATGGTAATCACAGCAGGATGGAATTAAATAACCTCTAACTGGGCACTAATGAGAATCTGCAAACAACTATACGCTGTGACCTTCTGACACAAGATCACCCCGAGGTCTTATCAGGCCACAACACACTCGTGACATATGATAGGCAGGGTCCATCCCTTCTAGTCTATGTGGCCCTGTGAATTACATCATTCAGAACTCCACTACAAATATAAAAACATCGGTTACATCACAGTTTTGCAGCTTTCTTCGAACCCGTTACTTTGCCGGAACAGCTGCATCCTGCAGTGTAATCAGATGGTGGCAGTGAGTGGAGAAGAGGTTGCTTACTGATGTCAGAGTTCCTTGACAGCACTTTTTCCAGAGATAATTCTTTCATGGATCAGAGCAGAATGAACTATAGCCGTCAAAGGAGGGAGTAAGGAGTGGGTTTATATATTAATATAAAGACAACACAAGGGAGAGGAGATAAGAGAGGGAATCCACTGAATCCACTGTAAAGATCACCACTGCTTTCTCCAGAGATAACTCTTTCATGGGTCAGCGCAGAATGAACTATACCTGGCATAGGAGGGAGAAAGGAGTGGGTTCATATACTAATATAGAGACAACATGAGGGAGAGGGGATACATTTAACATAGAGAGGGAATCCACTGGAAAGATCATCACTGCTTTCTCCAGAGACAACTCTTTCATGGGTCAGCGCAGAATGAACTATAACCAGCATAGGAAGGAGTAAGGAGTGGGTTTATATAGTGGAAGGGAGTGGCAGCAGCTGAGATTACAACTACATGTTAATCACAGCAGGATAGTGAAGGAACCTTAACCTCTTCAGCACCGGATGGAATTAAATAAGCTCTAACGAAAATCTGCGATCAACTAAACGCTGTGACCTTCTGATCCAAGATCACCCCGAGGTCTTATCAGACCACAACACACTCTTGACACATGATAGGCAGGGCTATCCCTTCTAGGCTGTGTGGCCCTGTGAATTACATCATCCAGATCTCCACTACTAATATAAAGACATCGGTCTACATCATGGCTTTCTTCGGTCCCGTGTCTTTGCCGGAACAGCTGCGACCGGCAGCGTAATCAGATGGTGGCAGCGTGCGCAGGAGAGGGTGCTTACTGATGTCAGAGTTCCATGACAGCACTTCATAAATCTGACGGTGCCTGTGCAATGATAATTTCGACCCTGGACTTTACTAGGTTTGATAAATTACTCTGCATTTGTCTGACAACCAATTTGTGTGTAGACCTGTGTATGTGCGGCGCGCATCCAGGGCCTCTGCTGCCGCGTTAACAGGTCATCTAACTTCTGCTCTCCTATTAATATCACAGCTTGCACATCCACTGTTTGTAAATGAAACCCCCATCACTCCGCACCGCACTCTATTTATGGGAAGACTAGGAATCCAATTGATGTAAATTTTATAGATAATTCCGGAGGGTCGAACGGCGGCGGAGAAGAATCTTCTTAGTGGCGGATGATGCTTTACACTTACATATAGTGTCAATGGTGATGGATGGCGCATCAGGGCACCCGATCCATACTGCAGCCGGTTTATAACCTTGTCCCGATAGGATAAAACATCAGTCTAATCGCCTCCAAGGTGACATGATTACAATCACACAGCCCGGCCTGTCTGCACAATACATTCTTGTTAGAGATCCTGCAAGCGTGCAGATAAACACCGCTTCCTCTGCCGCAGTCCCAATTTAATGCGTACTTAATGTTATTTTTTTTCTTTGCATAAATCAGTAGCTTGGGTGAATATATGAAATTTAAAGGGGTTTTCTAGTTACAGAAATCCCATGTCCCTCCATGGCTGCAATTTGTTTTAGAAGAACAAGCTGTGCTCCCTGCATCCCGGGTCCAGCCCTGAGTCTCCATTACAGCTTCTGTAAACAATCTGCGCTCCCCCCTCCCCAGGTCCAGCACTGAGTCTCCATTACAGATTCTGTAAACAATCTGTACTCCCCCTCCCCAGGTCCAGCCCTGAGTCTCCATTACAGCTTCTGTAAACAAGCTGCGCTCCCCTCCCCAGGTCCAGTACTGAGTCTCCATTACAGCTTCTGTAAACAAGCTGCGCTCCCCTCCCCAGGTCCAGCACTGAGTCTCCATTACAGCTTCTGTAAACAATCTGCGCTCCCCCCTCCCCAGGTCCAGCACTAAGTCTCCATTACAGCTTCTGTAAACAATCTGTGCTCCCCCCTCCTCAGGTCCAGCCCTGAGTCTCCATTACAGCTTCTGTAAACAATCTGCGCTCCCCCCTCCCCAGGTCCAGCCCTGAGTCTCCATTACAGCTTCTGTAAACAAGCTGCACTCCCCCTCCCCAGGCCCAGCCCTAAGTCTCCATTACAGCTTTTGTAAACAAGCTGCACTCCCCCCTCCCTAGGTCCAGCACTGAGTCTCCATTATAGCTTCTGTAAACAATCTGGGCTCCCCCCTCCCCAGGTCCAGCCGAGTCTCCATTACAGCTTCTGTAAACAATTTGCACTCCCCCCTCCCCAGGTCCAGCCCTGAGTCTCCATTACAGCTTCTGTAAACAATCTGTGCTCCCCCCTCCCCAGGCCCAGCCCTGAGTCTCCATTACAGCTTCTGTGAACAAGCTGCACTCCCCCTCCCCAGGTCCAGCCCTGAGTCTCCATTATAGCTTCTGTAAACAAGCTGAACTCCCCCCTCCCCAAGTCCAGCCCTGTGTCTCCATTACAGCTTCTGTAAACAAGCTGAACTCCCCCCTCCCCAGGTCCAGCCCTGAGTCTCCATTACAGCTTCTGTAAACAAGCTGCACTCCCCCTCCCCAGGTCCAGCCCTGAGTCTCCATTATAGCTTCTGTAAACAATCTGTACTCCCCCTCCCCAGGTCCAGCCCTGAGTCTCCATTATAGCTTCTGTAAACAAGCTGAACTCCCCCCTCCCCAGGTCCAGCCCTGTGTCTCCATTACAGCTTCTGTAAACAAGCTGAACTCCCCCCTCCCCAGGTCCATCCCTTAGTCTCCATTACAGCTTCTGTAAACAAGCTGTGCTCCCCCTCCCCAGGTCCATCCCTTAGTCTCCATTACAGCTTCTGTAAACAAGCTGTGCTCCCCCTCCCCAGGCCCAGCCCTGAGTCTCCATTACAGCTTCTGTAAACAAGCTGTGCTCCCCCTCCCCAGGTCCGGCCCTGAGTCTCCATTACAGCTTCTGTAAACAAGCTGTGCTCCCCCCTCCCCAGGTCCAGCCCTGAGTCTCCATTACAGATTCTGTAAACAATCTGCACTCCCCCCTCCCCAGGTCCGGCCCTGAGTCTCCATTAGGCTAGGGTCACATTTGGGAGTAAGCATTTTTTGACGGATCCGTTAACTGATGCGTTATTTTTGCTTGCTTTTCCATGCATTTGTTGCATGTTTTGGTCTCAAAAATATCGCTAGCGATAATGCATGGTACACATATGTGCCATGGGTTAACGGACGCCTTAACGCATAGGCTACCTTTTTTGACAGGTGTTACTTTTATTTTGACATGTTGCTCTAGCCACACCCCTTACCATTGCCGGTATCTGGCCTCCCTACACTACCAGTTCCGGATTGGCCGGTCCACCATCGCGCCTGAGACCTGAGAGGTGATATGGACAAAATTGCAGCCCCTGGTCATGCCACCACCCACCCCCGATATCTGGCGCCAAAATGCCGTCGGTTTTGCCCAGGTGTCCGAGTTTCCTAACTGTATTGGTGCCCTGGACATCAAGCATATCAGAATCCGCCAGACCCCAAATAGTGGCACCAACTTTTATAATTACAAAAAGTTCTTTTCTATAGTTTTAATGGGCATTGTGGCCCAAGGGAGATTTGTTACTGTGGACATTGGGGCATACGGGCGCACAAACGACTCTCGCGTCTTTAAAGACAGTAACATGAGGAAAGCCCTATACAGCAACCACTTTAATATTCCCCCACCATGCCCCCTACCTGGCACAACGGCACCCAGTGTCCCCCTACGTGGTTGTAGCAGATGAGGCTTTCCAGCTGCCCATGAACCTCATGAAGCCGTATGCCAGCGGCACCCTCACCCATACCGGCGTAACTTTAATACCCGGTTAAGTCGGGCACGCCAATATGTTGAGTGCTCTTTTGGGATCTTGTCCTCGAAGTGGCGGCTCCTCCTCTCCTGCATTCAATTGCAGCCCCACAACAAGGATAGTGTGGTGAAGGCATGCGCGTGCTTACACAACTTTGTCTGCCGCCGTGACCCCCTCACAGTGGATCCCTATGAATTGGATTCTACCTTCATTGGGCTCCAAGATGCCAATGTCTGTTCTCCGGTGGCTGCCATGGAAGCGCGGAACCAATTCGCTGACTACTTCATGAGTGACGTTGGTCAGATGCGCAGCCTTGCAACACGTATTTGAGTGCTGTTAGTCCTTATCTGGCGAGAGTAGCCTCACACAATGAAGAATACATGTGTGCCCGGGGGGGGTTAGGTCATCAAATTGTCTTTGCATGGCAGTATTTTGGGTGCGTAAAGTGTCCTGTAGGCGGTGCAACCCATCCAGGATGAGCATGTCCGTGTCGTCTTTCTGAAGACTCCTCCGTCTAGGCCGGGTCACACAAGGTTGGCTAGACTGGGGTTCTGGGGGAACGATGTGGATAGGTGCTTCAGACCGAGTGGTATGGGTGTATGATTGTGTGGTAACACTTGGCACTACGGTAGTTCTTCCCCTACGTCCCTGTTGCTGTGCCCTTCCCCACAACGTTCGGGAACATCCAGGTCACATGTAATGTGTAGACACTTACGTACACCCTTCAACCGTTTTTTTAAGAAATCTCAACTGGTTGAAATGCCCGTACAGACGGGGAGGTCTAGCTGCAGACCCATTTTAATATTTTTTTTTATTCCTACCATCCGTTACATTACGCGCTTCCGGGTACATCTGGACAAGCGCATGCGCTGTGACACCGGCCCTGTCACAATTGCTTTTCCGGCTTTTGGGCTCCAGCGGTCGGCTGTGCTCGCCCATAGCAGGTAATGGCGGCATGAGCTGCATCAATACGCCTATGCATGCGCTCACCTGCACTGGGCTGTGAATGCACCTGCGCGAGCGCAGGGCAGGCAAACGCAGGGACGCATAGACGTGAACTGGGTCTCAGTCATTTGGCTCCAGATTCTGAAGAAGCGGCGGAGGTGGACGTGTTCTGCAAAAGAAGAATGTGCAAATGAAAGAGTGACCATACATACAAGCACTTACAGGTCCCACACGTGTGGTAGGTCACATGTGGCGGAGAACATGTATTTACACATTGAAGTAATCCGCAAATGTTGTGTGTATGGCGGTGTCATTTAACACGTGACACGTGTAACATTTCTGATCGCCGCAATGCATACGGTGGGGCTGAAGAACACTACAAACACCCGTCCCAGAAAGTCCTTCAGCAACCCCACCCTGAAGTCACCTGCTGCAATTATCTGCATTCACATGTACACACTGCTCACAACACAAAACGAAAGTGAAAGTAAACTCACAGAAGAATCTGAGGGTGATGACGCGGACAGTGTCAAAACACCAGGGAGCTCAGAGTCAGACATCTGTGTATGTAACAGAAGAAAACACATATGTTACATGTGTTTTGTATGTTGGATTGCAGCATACATGATGAGAACACGTGTACATACCTTGAGGGTGCAGTTGCAGCTAATTGGACTTGGACACCTGGGGGCAAGAGCACACTTCCTGTTTTGCACCCCACCATATATGGCATGCACAGATCACGTGACCTATGACATCACTGATTTCCCTTCAAAATAAGCAGAAAAATAATAACGCATCCGTTAACGCACGCCTCTATATGGGCTAAGCGTTAATGGCGCGTCACCCATAGAATGCCATTATGAAAAACACCCAAAAAAACGCTGCAGACGGATGCGCTAACAAAAACTCTAGCGTTAAACGCATTGCACTTTGACAATACATGGGAGCCTATGGAAGCGTTAACGCTAGCGTTTTTCAACATTTTGACTTAAAAAAAATACTTGCATGGCGCTAATGGTAAGGTGGGGTTCCGTCAAAAACATGGGTTTTGGCAGCCTTGACGCAGTGCTACCGCCATGATAGCTCCGCGTTAACGCTGCCAATGATTACCTATGGTGACGCAGACCCTAGCGCAGCTCGAACGCCGGCATCTGAGTGAAATCTCGCACTTTTTCCTAACGTGAGAAAAGACGCTTTCAGCAATTAGGAAAAAGCGCGAGATTTCATTGAGATGGCGGCGTTCGAGCCGCGCTAGGGGCCGCATCACCATGAGTAATCATTGGCAGCGTTAACGCGGAGCTACCATGGCGGTAGGACTGTGTTAAGGCTGCCAAAACCCATGTTTTTAACGGAACCCCACTTTACCGTTAATGTGACCCTAGCCTTACAGCTTCTGTAATCAAGCTGTGCTCCCCCCTCCCCAGGACCAGCACTGAGTCTCCATTGCAGCTCCTCTAAACAAATGTTAATTTCCTCCCCCCCCAGGCCCAGCTCTGAGTCTCCATTGTAGCTTCTTTAAACAAATTTTACGTTCCTCCCCATTCCCAGGTCCAGCAGGTAGGTATTACGTTTTTTGACTTAGGGCTTCGATGCTCAGTTGTACCTTACAAGCAATACTAATCCATCACAATGCATCAATGTACTGGTGAAGGACCTAAACACTAGCAAAACGTCGACTCTGGTGGTCCATACATAACAGTACAACATAGACTTATGGAACATAAACTCTGGTAGAAAGTATTAACTGGTGATAATGGTCTCTATTGGAATATAGGCTATAACACAACACTAGTGAAATATAGACTCTGGTTGAACATATAGAGCACATTGGTAGACTATTGGGTCTATTCCAACATAGGCCATATAGAAGAAATAAACAGGTAGAACAAAGGTTGTAGTGGAAAGTTTACACTGGTAGAACATATGTTTTGGCATGGGATCTGGTAAACATTGGTGTTAGTAGAACATGGGACCTGGTAGAATACAGGTTTTGATAGCACACAGGATCTAATAGAACATGGGTTTTGATAGAACATAGGCTGTGGTACAATATGGACCCTGCTAGAACATAAGATCTGCTACAACGTAGGCTTTTGTAGAACATGGGTGTGGGTAGTACATGGGATCTGATAGAATACAGGCTTTGATAGGACATTGTATCTGGTAGAACATGGGCTTTGATAGAGCATAGGTTTAGATACAACACAGGCTTTGATAGAACACAGGATCTGGTAGTACATAGGTTCTGATAGATCTTGGACTTTGATAGAACAAAAGGTTATGGTAGAAGATAGGCTTTTTTAGACCATGGGATTTGTAGAACTTATGTTTTGATAGAACATAAATTCTGGTGGATCATGGGCTTTGATAGAGCAAAGGTTCTGGTACAATATAGCTTACAGAAGAAAATAGGATCTGGTACAACATAGGCTTTGATAGAACAAAGGTTCTGGTAGAACAACTGACATTGGTAGAACATGGGATTTGGTAGGACATAGGATCTTGAACAATAATGGACAACAACAAAGCCATAGGTTCGAGTAGACCATAGGTTCGGCTAGAACATGGGATCTGGTACAACATAGGCTTTGATAGAACATAGGTTCTGGTAGAACAACTGACATTGGTAGAACATGGGATTTGGTAGGACATAGGATCTTGAACAATAATGGACAACAACAAAGCCATAGGTTCGAGTAGACCATAGGTTCGGCTAGAACATGGGATCTGGTACAACATAGGCTTTGATAGAACATAGGTTCTGGTAGAACACTGACATTGGTAGAACATGGGATTTGGTAGGACATAGGATCTTGAACAATAAAGAACAACAACAAAGCCATAGGTTCGAGTAGACCATAGGTTCGGCTAGAACATGGGATCTGGTACAACATAGGCTTTGGTAGAACATAGGTTCCAGTAGAACATGTGATCTGGAACAATAAAGGCTCTAGCACAACATAGACTTTGGTAGAACAAATATTGGTACATCAATCCGATGTGTAGCCCACTCGTGTAGGTTTCTTCGCCAAGAGAGGTCAAGACATGGACACCATTATCTGAAATGACACGGAGGCTTCACACGAAGACGTCTCCACCTCTCCAGCGGACTTCAGGTACGATCTGAAGATCAGATGAGCTGAGGCTCATAGAACATCTCCGGTAAGAAAAACGAAAACCATTTTAATAGTTTCAATTTGGGTTTAGTGAACCTTTAAATCAAAGCCCTAAATCCAAAGTGTAACGAGCTGAGGGGGCGTCCGGAGAAGATCTCACTTCCGTTCGGTAAAGAGGGTCTAGATTGGAAAAAAGTAACGCTGTCACCGACAAATTAAAAGCCTGTAAATCACCCAGACAGCGGCCCCTTAAGGACAATTTTCAGTCTGTCAGCTTCCCGCGAGAGTGATGTATGTTCTTACCATATTGCTGAACGGAACTCTGAGGTGTGATACAGTTCCATCGCCATGGCAACTCCTTATTAAAGGGTGGGGAGAGGAGAACAATAATCAATGGTAATGTGTACACATCGGCAGATAGGCTCCGCTATGATACACACATTACATCTGCATACATATAGAAAAAAGTGGATACATTACCATTCCCAATCTGCCGTGACAAGTCTCGGCCGCCAACAAACGGTTAAGAACTCATTCCGAACCTTTTTCAATATTTCATCAAGAATCATGAAACCGATGGTGGGTTATTATGTAACGTTGGGGGAAGGAAGGGCGAGCTCGATTCTGTTGTCCTTCGATTATTAAAGGGTCGTTCGTACACCTATGGCGATCAATACGGAGCAGGAAGACTTTGACGGAGTGTCCGATTTGCAGCTTTTCATCGGCTCCCGTCCTAATTAATTGCTCAGTTGGCTTATGTTTTAAACTGCAACCAATAAAATCATTTACGAGTTATCAAATGGTTGAGTGACCCCATGGCGGGGCGCAGGAGCGAGCAACTACTGGGATCAGAGGAGGGAGGGAAGCATCATTGCCTCCTGAAGGACATCGATGTGACAAGGAGACTGGGAGACATAAACTGCCGGACGATGGCGTTTTAATAGGTTGACTATGTACTCACCTCCTTAACTCATTAATTTGTACATGACCTCCTGCTGCCCTAAATACTCCCGTAATCCTTCTCTAGGCAAGAGGAACTTCCCATCTAAAAACTGAAAAAAAAATCCTATATCAATCTCACCTGTTACACTTCATATTTAACAAGTTTGTTATTGTTTTGCCAACTGACAACCAATATGACCCCATGGTACTATCTTATGGAGTTGTCAAGCCAAGTGCCATGTAGGATTATACGGCTCCCAGCAAAATGAGTGACGGTAGGGGGCTGAGTATAGGACACACCCTAACACTCACTTGTGTCTGTCCCTAGCATACCTATGTGGGTCCTTCCCTCTGATGCTGTCACATGCACAGTCATTGGCTGTCACCACTACTCACCCTGGCTAGTGCATAGGCCAGAGGCTACACTAGATATCACATTGGATCTAGTGCAACACAGGGGAAAGTAAACAGACAGGGGACTTGACAAAATGACATCCTGCTGCCCTAAATACTCCCGTAATCCTCTCGGCAGGAGCAACTTCCCCTCTAAAACTGAAAAGAAAAATAAATTAGCTATCATTCTCATCTGTTACAGTTCATATTTAATAATTTTTTATTCTTTTGCCAACTGACAACCAGTATAACCCCATTTTTCTGTCCGGTGGAGTTGTTACCCCAAGTGTCACGTCAGATTATAAGACTCCCTGCCTGCGGTGCAACACAAAGGGTACCATGGGGGATGGTAAAGAAAAGAAAGGACTTGGCAGTAGATAGTGAGGGATAGGATACCTCCTGAAACTTGCCTGTGTCTGTCCCTAAGCTACCCTAGTGTCCCTATGTAGGTCCTTCCCCCACCGTTGCCACAAGACTTGTCCCTGGCTGTCACCTGTACTTACCCACGCTAGTGTGTAGGCCAGTGAGTACACTAGATGTCACCTCTGATCTAGAGCAACACAGGGGACTAGACAAAAAAAGTACATAAATAAACCTGACTACGATCGCCAGACACCGGACACCAGGACTGCAGCCAACCGGACTCCAAACAGTTTCACCAGATTTCACACCTACCTCCACCATGGTCAGAATAGAAATGAATCTCTATTACTGGCATCAGGTGTTGGATCATGTGACTATTTCAAGGGAATGGGTGTGGTCACCAACATGCAGCACCTGATTCAGCAACTTCCAGAAGCTACCAGCGAGGAAAACTGACATGAACCCCTTTGCTGGTACGAAATAAATTAAACACATTTATAATACTACATACTCATGAGCTGTCGCAAATGTCACAAACACCTAACTTCACTAATACTAAGCAGATCGGTCAATCGGGGTCTTCATGAGCCATAGCAGGGTACTAAACATTCCCAGAAACTGCTAAGTGATAGTTTTATAGTGAATTTGACACATTCTAGTTCTATCTGAAGTTAGAATGTCAGAAAGCAGAAGACGAGCAGATTGATTATGGGTTTGCAGAAAAAAAATTGGTATAATGTGTGGAGCGCTAAGGGCTGGGGTACCCAGCAGCTGGGCCAGTAGTCAGGGTCAGCGCCCAGTGATGTGGCCCTGGCTCATATTGAAAAGGGAGAGGAAAAATGGATAATTAAAAGCAATAAGAAAATAATACATTTTTGACACCAGTTGGGATTTCTAGGCAGTAGGTATTAAACACTTACCAACTAGGGCTGGCTCCCAGGGGATGACGAGGGTTGTGGTGGTAGTGATGGGTGCAGGGAGAAAGGAGACACACAGAGCCAATCTCTTTGCTTTACCTGTTACTAAAAACGCACAAGCAGGTTCAGGGTATACAAGGACCTCTAGGCCTGTCGTCCAGCCAGTCTAGGGAGAACTGCAAACTGAAGTCCAATGTGACCCCACTGTCACTAATCCTACAGTTAGATTCCAGAATCTGCAAAGGCAGATAACAGAGAACAATAGATTGCACTTTAATACATAGAAAATTGAGAGAAAATAGCCATTGAGATCTAGGGTTAACGTCCCTTTCTTCCATTACAGATCTATGTGTCATGGATTTTTCCCATTAGTGGGAACCCTATGACACGACTGGGACCTGAGGGTCACATTGCCTTGTGAAGCTCTGGTTTTTAAATGCTTATTCTTTCTTTTGATGTTGCAGGAGTTGAGGACTCTTTCCTTTCCGCTGGTAGTTCTTTCTTAGTCCTATCTCAGGTGCAGCATCTTATTATGACCACTCCCTTCCACTTTCTATAGTCACATGTTCCATCATCTGATGCTAGTTGTAGATTCTATTTGTATGGAAGTAGAAAGTCTCTTGGAGGTGCTGAAGTCGTGATGCTTACAGTCCTACTGCTTCGCTGCAAAACTGGGGTTGGTGTATGTCCTTATTTTTTTGTCTATGTCTCTCTGTCTGTCCTCCTTCCCCTGGGTCTTATTACTGTTGGGGTGAGACCAGCGTGTTCACCTGCCTTTGCACTATCCAGGATGAGAGAAAGGATTAGGCAAGTGAAGGCGATAGGGGTGAAGGACCCGCATAGGGACATTAGGGAGCTCAGGGTACAAAAACAGGTTAGAGTCAGGAGGTGAGCCGTCTTTCCTGTCTCTACTACTAGGACCTTACTTCTTTTCTCTCCATCACTGTTGACAACTTTGTGTTGCGCGCACTCCGGATCTTCCCAAGTCCGAGTATGACACTATGTGAAATGCCTCTACCCATTGTATCCACTTCAAATGGACAACATCATTCTTTATAGTCCAGAGCTGAAATCATAACTCTGCCAACTACAGAACTTAATTGAATGTCCACATCTCAACTATTGCTACCTCATCTATCCAGAAGTTACATGGCTTTAGATGGTAATAGTCATTGACAAGAAGTGTTGTCATGGGGACACCAAAAGGTTTAGAACTGCAGAACTCATGGTTAAACTAGATTTATTTACCTATCACCATATTACTGACTAATATTAATTTATCAGACTATACCGGAGACGCACCGCGGAGCGTGGCACCATCCGCCGTGACCCAGGGTGTTTTCAAGCATCAATTATTTAATTAAACCCAGGTCACTATGGCTGGAGAGAAGAGGGGCGAGATACCGCACCTTATCATTCCCTAATTAATTGTCGCCACTATCTCCTCTCTGATTACACCATCACCACGACATGCAGATAATGAAGACTTCTCTCTGGTCTCATTCTTCCCTGTGCAGAAAGTTCTGGAACATCACTGACTCCTTTTCCGGCTGCCATTTACAAAAGTTACCCCCTGTGTAGAGTACAAGAAAGGAGGAGGAGGTGAGCTGTGATATCACCTATTGTGAATGGTGGATCCTGTGTTATCTACTGTATATAGAGGTGTTATCAGTCATTGTACAGGAGGAGGAGGTGAGCTGTGATATCACCTATTGTGAATGGTGGATCCTGTGTTATCTACTGTATATAGAGGTGTTATCAGTCATTGTACAGGAGGAGGTGAGCTGTGATATCATCTATTGTGAATGGTGGATCCTGTGTTATCTACTGTATATAGAGGTGTTATCAGTCATTGTACAGGAGGAGGAGGTGAGCTGTGATATCCCCTATTGTGAATGGTGGATCCTGTGTTATCTACTGTATATAGAGGTGTTATTAGTCATTGTACAGGAGGAGGAGGTGAGCTGTGATATCATCTATAGTGAATGGTGGATCCTGTGTTATCTACTGTATATAGAGGTGTTATCAGTCATTGTACAGGAGGAGGAGGTGAGCTGTGATATCATCTATTGTGAATGGTGGATTCTGTGTTATCTACTGTATATAGAGGTGTTATCAGTCATTGTACAGGAGGAGGAGGTGAGCTGTGATATCATCTATTGTGAATGGTGGATCCTGTGTTATCTACTGTATATAGAGGTGTTATCAGTCATTGTAGAGGAGGAGGTGAGCTGTGATATCACCTATTGTGAATGGTGGATCCTGTGTTATCTACTGTATATAGAGGTGTTATCAGTCATTGTACAGGAGGAGGTGAGCTGTGATATCATCTATAGTGAATGGTGGATCCTGTGTTATCTACTGTATATAGAGGTGTTATCAGTCATTGTACAGGAGGAGGTGAGCTGTGATATCACCTATTGTGAATGTTGGATCCTGTGTTATCTACTGTATATAGAAGTGTTATCAGACATTATACAGGAGGAGGTGATCTGTGATATTACCTATTGTGAATGGTGGATCCTGTGTTATCTACTGTATATAGAGGTGTTATCAGTCATTGTACAGGAGGAGGTGAGCTGTGATATCACCCATTGTGAATGGTGGAACCTGTGTTATCTACTGTATATAGAGGTGTTATCAGTCATTGTACAGGAGGAGGTGAGCTGTGATATCATCTATTGTGAATGGTGGATCCTGTGTTATCTACTGAATATAGAGGTGTTATCAGTCATTGTACAGGAGGAGGAGGTGAGCTGTGATATCACCTATTGTGAATGGTGGATCCTGTGTTATCTTCTGTTTATAGAGGTGTTATCAGTCATTGTACAGGTGGAGGTGAGCTGTGATATCACCTGTTGTGAATGGTGGATCCTGTGTTATCTACTGTATATAGAGGTGTTATCAGTCATTGTGCAGGAGGGAGGTGAGCTGTGATATCACCTATTGTGAATGGTGGATCCTGTGTTATCTACTGTATATAGAGGTGTTATCAGTCATTGTACAGGAGGAGGAGGTGAGCTGTGATATCACCTATTGTGAATGGTGCATCCTGTGTTATCTACTGTATATAGAGGTGTTATCAGTCATTGTAGAGGAGGAGGTGAGCTGTGATATCACCTATTGTGAATGGTAGATCCTGTGTTATCTACTGTATATAGAGGTGTTATCAGTCATTGTACAGGAGGAGGTGAGCTGTGATATCATCTATAGTGAATGGTGGATCCTGTGTTATCTACTGTATATAGAGGTGTTATCAGTCATTGTACAGGAGGAGGTGAGCTGTGATATCACCTATTGTGAATGGTGGATCCTGTGTTATCTACTGTATATAGAGGTGTTATCAGACATTATACAGGAGGAGGTGATCTGTGATATTACCTATTGTGAATGGTGGATCCTGTGTTATCTACTGTATATAGAGGTGTTATCAGTCATTGTACAGGAGGAGGTGAGCTGTGATATCACCTATTGTGAATGGTGGATCCTGTGTTATCTACTGTATATAGAGGTGTTATCAGTCATTGTACAGGAGGAGGTGAGCTGTGATATCATCTATTGTGAATGGTGGATCCTGTGTTATCTACTGAATATAGAGGTGTTATCAGTCATTGTACAGGAGGAGGAGGTGAGCTGTGATATCACCTATTGTGAATGGTGGATCCTGTGTTATCTACTGTATATAGAGGTGTTATCAGTCATTGTACAGGAGGAGGAGGTGAGCTGTGATATCACCTGTTGTGAATGGTGGATCCTGTGTTATCTACTGTATATAGAGGTGTTATCAGTCATTGTGCAGGAGGGAGGTGAGCTGTGATATCACCTATTGTGAATGGTGGATCCTGTGTTATCTACTGTATATAGAGGTGTTATCAGTCATTGTACAGGAGGAGGTGAGCTGTGATATCACCTATTGTGAATGGTGGATCCTGTGTTATCTACTGTATATAGAGGTGTTATCAGTCATTATACAGGAGGAGGTGAGCTGTGATATCACCTATTGTGAATGGTGGATCCTGTGTTATCTACTGTATATAGAGGTGTTATCAGTCATTGTACAGGAGGAGGAGGTGAGCTGTGATATCACCTGTTGTGAATGGTGGATCCTGTGTTATCTACTGTATATAGGTGTTATCAGTCATTGTACAGGAGGAGGAGGTGAGCTGTGATATCACCTATTGTGAATGTCGGATCCTGTGTTATCTACTGTTTATAGAGATGGTATCAGTCATTGTACAGGAGGAGGAGGTGAGCTGTGATATCACCTATTGTGAATGTCGGATCCTGTGTTATCTACTGTTTATAGAGGTGTTATCAGTCATTGTACAGGAGGAGGAGGTGAGCTGTGATATCACCTATTGTGAATGGTGGATCCTGTGTTATTTACTATATATAGAGGTGTTATCAGTCATTGTACAGGAGGAGGTGAGCTGTGATATAACCTATTGTGAATGGTGGATCCTGTGTTATCTACTGTATATAGAGGTGTTATCAGTCATTATACAGGAGGAGGTGAGCTGTGATATCACCTATTGTGAATGGTGGATCCTGTTTTATCTACTGTATATAGAGGTGTTATCAGTCATTGTACAGGAGGAGGAGGTGAGCTCTGATATCACCTATTGTGAATGGTGGATCCTGTGTTATCTACTGTATATAGAGGTGTTATCAGTCATTGTACAGGAGGAGGTGAGCTGTGATATCACCTATTGTGAATGGTGGATCCTGTTTTATCTACTGTATATAGAGGTGTTATCAGTCATTGTACAGGAGGAGGAGGTGAGCTCTGATATCACCTATTGTGAATGGTGGATCCTGTGTTATCTACTGTATATAGAGGTGTTATCAGTCATTGTACAGGAGGAGGTGAGCTGTGATGTCACCTATTGTGAATGGTGGATCCTGTGTTATCTACTGTATATAGAGGTGTTATCAGTCATTGTACAGGAGGAGGAGGTGAGCTGTGATATCATCTATTGTGAATGGTGGATCCTGTGTTATCTACTGTATATAGAGGTGTTATCAGTCATTGTACAGGAGGAGGAGGTGAGCTGTGATATCATCTATTGTGAATGGCGGATCCTGTGTTATCTACTGTATATAGAGGTGTTATCAGTCATTGTACAGGAGGAGGAGGTGAGCTGTGATATCACCTATTGTGAATGGTGGATCCTGTGTTATCTACTGTATATAAGAGGTGTTATCAGTCATTGTACAGGAGGAGGTGAGCTGTGATATCACCTATTGTGAATGGTGGATCCTGTGTTATCTACTGTATATAGAGGTGTTATCAGTCATTGTACAGGAGGAGGAGGTGAGCTGTGATATCATCTATTGTGAATGGCGGATCCTGTGTTATCTACTGTATATAGAGGTGTTATCAGTCATTGTACAGGAGGAGCTGAGCTGTGATATCATCTATTGTGAATGGCGGATCCTGTGTTGTCTACTGTATATAGAGGTGTTATCAGTCATTGTACAGGAGGAGGAGGTGAGCTGTGATATCACCTATTGTGAATGGTGGATCCTGTTTTATCTACTGTATATAGAGGTGTTATCAGTCATTGTACAGGAGGAGGAGGTGAGCTCTGATATCACCTATTGTGAATGGTGGATCCTGTGTTATCTACTGTATATAGAGGTGTTATCAGTCATTGTACAGGAGGAGGAGGTGAGCTGTGATATCACCTATTGTGAATGGTGGATCCTGTGTTATCTACTGTATATAGAGGTGTTATCAGTCATTGTAGAGGAGGAGGTGAGCTGTGATATCACCTATTGTGAATGGTGGATCCTGTGTTATCTACTGTATATAGAGGTGTTATCAGTCATTGTACAGGAGGAGGTGAGCTGTGATATCACCTATTGTGAATGGTGGATCCTGTTTTATCTACTGTATATAGGGTTACATTTTAATGTTAACCTATCTATGAAGATAATGAGAATGCTGAAAGGTCTTCTGTACAGGACAAGGTGCAGGAGTAATATTAGACATAGTGTCCAGACATATGTAATCATGATATGGAAAATGGAAAAAAAATATTGAATATTCTGAAAACAAGCAAACATAACCTACAGTAACATTAAAATCTGCCCAATTTCTGATACCGCATTGCCTCAAAGCTTTGAGGACCCATTGAAGGTTCTAGATAAGGTCTCACCAGCCATCACTTGGATATCCGAGAACCGCTGTCCTACTTTATGCCCCCAAGTAATCTGCAAACTGCACTTCTGATAGTGTGACCCTATTGGAGTCATCTTCCTCCCATGCCTTATATGTGTGATTTCTCTTTAAATGTTTCCAGAGGATTGCCATTCTCCAGGGGAAATGGCTCATAAAGATCTCCAGGGGCTGATAGAGAAATTCTTCCATTCAATTACTGTTGTGGCCATTGGTGGCGTCTTCCCTTGACCTCATGTATGGGGGACATTGTGACTTTTGTCCCTTTATCTAAACGACCCTGAAGCTTTAATGCAGCTGAATTCTTCATTATGTCGTTGACTCATTTAATGAAGGCTCCATATAGTAACAACATAAATGCTGACTGCATAGGATGAATCACATCTCTAAAGGTTAATCTGTATATCGTGAGTCAGGGGGATTACATGAAAGTCATACAACATGATTCTTCCATCAATGGCAGTTAAAGGGTTAGTCATGACTTCTAGGTTATTCCTAGATGGGTAGGAGGAATAGAATATGAAGGTTTGACTTTTCACAGAACGCGAGAAGTATAATAAGTAGGTAGAGAATCTTTCTCAGGTGTACACCCAAATCTCATCCCCTTTCATTTGTCCAAACTCTTCTTAACACTTCCCCAAATACGTCTGCTACGTACTCTGCTTCTGTAACGTTAAAGAGGTTTTCCACCACTAATGTGTGGCGCCCCTGCGTCTGGCCGCCACAAATTGGTATTGCTATAACATCTATGTACCGCCATGTCTGATGGGAATTGGGGTCCTCCTGCTGGAAGTCTGAAGAGAGTACACTGCCTGATCCCTTATTAGGAAATTGGGCACTTGATGCCTGATTTGGACATGTGACACACTCCCTGGTAAGAGGGAGGTGTTGGGGTGTAGTACAATAGAGTAGGCAAAGGAGTTTCTTTGAAACGACCAGCTGCAAGCAGGGCCAGTTCCTAGGTCACCCAGGCTTATAAGGCTTGGTGGCAGAACTGGAATGATGTGTGAGGTTTAAGCTGACCAGCAATTGAAGTGGAGAACCCCGTGGCGTCAGTAGTATATAGGATCAGGGAACTGGTATAGGCACATATACCCGCAGGATCCAAACTAGGAGGTGCAGGAGGTGACCCACAACAACCTATAGGGAGTCTGGAAGCTCAAGACACCAAGAAACGTACAGCTCATGGAAGGCCATATTGCTCACCCCGAATAGCGGACTACAGTTCTCATTAGATTGGCTGCACTACCTGCCTGCTAGTGAATGTATACCCTGGACCTACTACACAAACCTGGAGTAAAACTAAAACAAAATACTTACTCCTGCTGTTTACTTTCTCCACTACACTCATCACCAACACCCTCATTATCTCCCTGGGAGCCAACCCTGGTTGGGAAGGGTTAAACATCACGCTGCTGTCACTGCCTATTTCCCAGGGATCCCTGCAGTGCCGGCCATATCAGGCTGATTTTCCCAACTGGCGTCAGAAAAATTATCCCTACTATTACCCCTTTTTATTTGCTGTTAGGACCACAGCTGCTAGGCCTGGCTACTGTGAACTAAACTCTATTCCAGCTGCTGAGTACCCTGGCCCTTTTGACCAACACAAATGTTACCCCTTTTCTTTTATCCTAACTCTTCCTAATTTTTTCCCAATATACTTCTTCTACCTACCCTGCTCTTGTAAGCTTATCTCTCTGAGGCTCAAACATACCTATTGTTGCTGTAGCTTTGATCCTTCCGCACTGCAGACCGGAATTGAACCAACTGAGCTGGGCACATCACTAGTAGGGACTGAGAGGAGAGGAAAATGTGAATCTGGGCACCTAGAATGCTGTCACTCACAGAAAGGCAGCCCTCACCACCACCAGTGATGTGCCCTGCTCTGTTGGTCTGATTCCATCTGCAGCCTGGAAGAATCAAGCCTACAACAATAAAAGTATTAACGACCCTCTTAGTGATCAGCTTACAGGAGTAGGGTAGGTAGCATAAGAATATTAGGAAAGTGTTAGTTAGGAATAGTTAGGACATAAGAAAGGGGATCACATTAGTGGTTGAAAAACCTCTTTAAATCTTATAACAGTACATAAAACAGACTCCATTAGACAGGTGAAAACCTCTTTGACATTCAAAACAGCATCAAGATTAGACGAGCCACGAAGAGAAAGATGAAACCAGGACTTACCCATTTACTGGATTCAAAGGGTCTCGAATATACCAAGATTATGACCATCTTTGGTCAAAATGTTCTCCTTTACAAGTTAGAAAAATGGGGTTAAAATGTTCATGGAACCAGATCAGTTATCAGCAATTCAAGAAAAATTAGGAAAGGCAAATTATTGTCTTTACATATCTCAACTATGTCCAATACAATAGGTAAAGAGCGGCACGTGTGGTGAGTAGATGGCCAACAATACTTGAGTAGATGGCCAACAATACATGAGTAGATGGCCCAAACAATACTTGAGTAGATGGCCAACAATACTTGAGTAGATGGCCAAAAATACTTGAGTAGATGGCCAACAATACTTGAGTAGATGGCCAACAATACTTGAGTAGATGGCCAAAAATACTTGAGTAGATGGCCAACAATACTTGGGTAGATGGCCAACAATACTTGAGTAGATGGCCAACAATACTTGAGTAGATGGCCAACAATACTTGAGCAGATGGCCAACAATACTTGGGTAGATGGCCAACAATACTTGAGTAGATGGCCAAAATACTTGGTAGATGGCCAACAATACTTGAGTAGATGGCCAACAATACTTGAGCAGATGGCCAACAATACTTGAGTAGATGGCCAACAATACTTGGGATGCGAAAATACTTGGTAGTGGCCAACAATACTTGGAGTCAGATGGCCAACAATACTTGAGCAGATGGCCACAACTAACAAAATACTTGAGCAGATGGCCAACAATACTTGAGTAGATGGCCAACAATACTTGAGTAGATGGCCAACAATACTTGAGTCGACACCAATGTTTCCCAAACTCTTATTAAATTAGTGATGCCCCATACAACTAAGCAATTTTCACTATCAGGAGCCATAAAGCAGAGACAGTATTTGTTACGATATGTTTCTTAATCCTGTAAAGACAAAGGGGACACAAATCAATGGGACCAGGGGCATAATCACCATAGGTGCAGAGGTTGTGATCGCACCTCTGCCCTGGAGCCTAGGGGGCCCCCAAAGTTCTTTGACCTATATGAAAAGACCAATACTATTTAAAGACTTGCAATAATTTGGGGCCCCATTGAAGCTAATGCATTGGGGCCCATGAGCTTCAAGTTACACCACTGGGTGGGGCACAATAATGAAGTATTGGATAATTTATTTATTCATTATTTGAACTCACAACAGATTCATTAATTAAGCAAATGTATGTATGGAACTTTGAATTAAGTTTCGCAGAGAATGGCTTCTTCAGGCACATGTCTTCTTGTGCACCGGTATATGCACACTTACATGTTAACTTTTTCTTATTACCTGGTACACACTAAATAAATAATACATTTATGCCAACTCTCCATCTGAAAATATCAATCATTGCTGACATTGACAATCTATGACATCGATCCTTGGATTTCTATAACTCCTTTTCCTTCTTGATGTTGAAGACTGAAAGCATCTGGATTACTATGACAGTGTATCGGTGCGGTTCCGTGCTCTGGAGTCATGTTTCAACCTGTGGGATTGATGACTGGTATGACAAAAAGATGGCCGCCATGACTTGGGTTGACATCCAACTGTTGCAAACTTTTGAGAGAACTATATCCTTGCCTCTTTTGTAGTGGTACCGTCCTATCTCTTAGGAAATACTTAGGTATGATATGTTATCCTGTCTCCTTGTAAATGTCTCTTCTCTGTCTCCCTTAGAGAAAAAAAGAAATAAATCCTAGGTGTAAGTGCAAACAGTTACCTCAGGCATGTTAGCTGTTGGAATTTTCTTTTACACTGCAGAATCATATTATTCTCCTGATACCTTTATGCATCAGAAAACATATAAATGAGTATCAGGAACACAGATCTCTACTGGTGTGTCGGCCAAATAATAAATACCATGCATGGCTTCCTCTACGATGACCCTCTCTGGAGGCAAGAAAGAGCAGGTCCTGGAGTTCATCGACACAGGTGACAAGAAGAGCAGGTCCTGGAGCCCATCTTCAAGGGTGAGAAGAACATAATCATCCCAAGACAAATGAAGACCTGGAGTTAGGGATGGGCGAGTCGACTCGCTAGGACTCGTTACTCTGCGAGTAGTAAGGGACTCGCAGGACTCGGTACTCTGCGAGTTTCCCAGCGATTACTCGCACAGTAACGAGTCCAATGCAAGTCAATGGCAATCCTAGTTTTGTCAGAGTTTACTTTTTCTCACTCGCTAGACTCGCTATATCACATCGCTATGTAGCTTGAATCTCCCCAAAGCAGCGAGTCTGAGCGAGTCTGAGCGAGTCTACGAATCCGAGTCCTGTATACTGTATTCGGGACTCGCGAATACAGAATCTGTTATGTTCCGACAAATCTTCCGAGACAGCCTAGCGTGTTAGGTCAGAAAACTTGTGAAGATGGACAAGAATGTTAGCCAATCATATTCAGTAATGCCACAGCCATGTTGGTTGTGGCAGGACTATGATTGGCTTGTGTCCATCGTGATGCCTATGTCATGTATAAGAGGCGAGGCTGTATATAAGCCTTGCCACCGCCATTTTCTCAACATTCCTGTGAGATCTGAGCTAGAGCAGGGTGAGGTAGATGCTGGAGCAGATCATAGGGAGTGTCAGTCAGTGTAGGGAAACTTCAAGATTCCTTATATTAACCCCAAACAGCTCTTGTGAGAGCTACCAGGAGGACAGAGGAGTACTGTGTAGAGGACTGTAGGCAGGCAGGGAGGAGCAGCCTTACAGTGTTCACAGGAGCGACCTCATAGCTTCGCTTACTCACTCAGCTGTCCTAATAGCTGATGTCAGAGGCTTAGCTGAGATACTATTTCTTATTTTTTTTAACCTGATAGATTTTGGGTCATAATAACCCCTTCAGCTTTCTTTTCTCTGTGGCAAACCAGTGCGTTGCTGCTCTCCTACCTGCAAATAGCACGTACGCCACCTGCTTGTGTTTCCAAAACGGCAATGCGAGCGCTTTCCGAGACACATCTGCGATTTGTAAATCACACATTACTCGCTTCCCCATTCATTAACATTGGACTCGCTAGACTCGCAACGAGTAGCGAGTCCTGGGCTCGGACTCGCTAGAGTCAAGCGATTCCGAGTAATTTAGGACTCGCCCATCACTACCTGGAGTCCATCCACAAAGGTGAGAAGAACATAATCAGCCCAAGACAGAGCAGGACCTGGAGTCCATCCACAAAGGTGAGAAGAATATAATCAGCCTAGATGAGCAGGTCTTGGGATCCATCCAACAAGGTGAGAAGAACATAATAAGCCCAAGACAGAGCAGACCCTGAAGTCCATCCACAAAGGTGAGAAAAATATAATCAGTCCAAGGCAAAGCAGGTCTTGGAGTCCATTCACAAAGTTGAGAAGAACATAATCATCCCAAGACAAAGCAAGTTCTGGAATCCATCCACCAAGGTGAGAAGAACAAAATCAGCCCTAGATGAGTAGTTCCTGGGGACCATCCATCAAGGTGAAAATAAGATAATCAGCACAAGATGAGCAGGTCCTGGAGATCATCCACAAAGGTGATGGAACATAATCATCCCAAGACAGAGCAGGTCTTGGAGTCCATCCACAACGATGAGAAGAACATAACCAGTGCAAGACAAGAGCAGGTCATGGAGTCCATCTACAAAGGTGAGAAGAACATAATCATTCCAAGTGAATCTCATGGACCTTCTCAGTCATCCTCTCCAGCGTTGCATCTCAGAAGTACCTAATTCTCCCTATCTTGGAAACTCATTGTAAGGAGCTGGCCATTAACTAATGACTATCGGACTTTTCCAGCACAGATTGCTAGTTACATCATTTTTATTGTTCACAAGTTGAAAGGAAAAAGGGATGTACCGAGCGGAAATGGAAGAAATCCCACTCCGCAGAGCACTTCGCTCTATACAAGAGTTCCCTCAATACCTTCAAGACTGCCCTTGACTCCGCAAAACAAGCCTACTTTTCCTCCCTAATAACCGCCCTGTCTCACAACCCCAAACAACTCTTCAAAACCTTCAACTCCTTACTTCGTCCCCCTGCACCCCCTCCCTCACCCCTCATCTCTGCCGATGACTTCGCCACCTTCTTCAAAGACAAAATTGACAAACTCAGACAAAGCTTCGACCCACACTCCCCTCACCCCATCCCACCTCCAGCCCACCCCCCCTCACCAAAACGCAGTTTCACCCCGTGACAGAGGACCACCTCTCCTCCCTTCTAGCACGACACCTCACCACCTGTGCCCTCGATCCGCTCCCCTCCCACCTCATCCCTAACCTCACCTCAGTCCTCATCCCTGCTCTAACACACCTCTTCAACATTTCACTAAAATCCGGCACATTCCCCTCACCCTTCAAACATGCCCTAATCACGCCCATCCTAAAAAAAAATCCCTTGACCCCACAACAGTCTCCAACTATCGCCCCATATCTCTCCTCCCGTTTGCCTCTAAACTTCTTGAACAACACGTCTACTCTGAACTGTCCTCCCACCTCTCTTCCTGTGCTCTCTTCGATCGCCTACAATCTGGCTTCCGACCTCATCACTCCACAGAAACAGCCCTAACCAAAGTCACAAACGACCTTCTGATCGCCAAGAGCAAACGACACTATTCCGTCCTCATCCTCCTCGACCTCTCTGCCGCCTTCGACACTGTTGACCACTCCCTCTTACTCCAAATTCTTGAGTCTCTTGGCATTACTGACCTCGCCCTCTCCTGGATCTCCTCCTACCTTACGGACAGGACCTTCAGCGTCACCCACTCTCACACCTCCTCCTCACCCCACCCCCTTTCTGTAGGTGTTCCCCAAGGCTCGGTCCTGGGACCACTACTCTTCTCCATCTACACCCTCGGCCTAGGCAATCTCATCGAGTCATATGGACTCCAATACCACCTCTACGCTGACGATACCCAACTCTATCTGTCTGGCCCTGATATCTCCTCCCTTTTATCCAAAATCCCTCCATGCCTATCCGCCATTGCATCCTTCTTTTCTACCCGCTTCCTCAAACTCAACATGGACAAGACCGAATTCATCGTCTTTCCCCCGAACAATTCCGCCCCGCTTCCTGACCTATCCATCACCGTAAACGACTGCACTCTCTCACCCGTCCCCCACACCAAGTGCCTTGGGGCAATCCTTGACTCCTCCCTCTCCTTCAAGCCCCACATCCAAGCCCTCGCCACCTCCTGCCGACTCCAATTAAAAAACATTGCCCGCATCCGCTCCTTCCTTGACCACAACACAGCCAAGATACTTGTCCACGCCCTCGTCATCTCCCGCCTGGACTACTGCAACCTCCTGTTCACCGGCCTCCTTGCCACCTCCCTCGCACCTCTCCGCACCATCCTCAACTCTGCTGCCCGACTCATCCACCTATCTCCCCGTTACTCGCCCGCCTCCCCCCTCCGCCGAGCCCTCCACTGGCTCCCCATCCCCCAGCGATCTCGCTTCAAAACCCTAACCCTGACCTACAAGGCCATACACAACCTGTCCCCTCCCTACATCTCCGACCTAGTCTCCCGCTACCTCCCCTAGCGCAATTTGCATTCCTCTCAGGAACTCCTTCTCTCAACCCCCTGCATTTCCACCTCCCACAACTGCACACAAGACTTCTCTCGTGCTTCCAGCAGACTCTGGAACTCCCTCCCCCACCACATCAGACACTCCCCTACCCTGGGAACCTTCAAGAAAACCTGAAGACCCACCTCTTCCTACAAGCCTACAACACACACTGAGACCCAATCCCCTGCACCACCTCACCTCTCTCCCCCTTATACTGTCTCCCTCCCCACCCCTCTAGACTGTGAACCCTCGTGGACAGGATCCCTGGCCCCATTGTACCCGTACGCTTGTTTTGTCGATTTGTCGTCGTTTTTCGACCACTTGTCTTTGTCTACCCCCTAACTTGTACAGCACTATGTATCCTAATAGCGCTATATAAATACCTAATAATAATAATAATAATAATAATGTACCAGAGTGTCACTTCCTGCCTGTTTTCATAGACAATTAATGCAATCAGTTCAACATTACAATTCTATGTCCTTCTTCTGGTATGGATGGTACATCTTTTCTCCTCTCAGCAGGGGGTTTTCCCAATACAAATCCCGCAGACAGGATAGGAGATGACTTCCGGAACAGTAAGCCACATATTAAAGTTAGTCAGTTGGTGCTTTGAATTGGAAGCGAGAGGATCTGTTGCTAAGCCATGGATGGTCTATAGAAACTGGAGCTACGGTTATGATATCTTCCTTCTGGATTTTAGGAACTATTCTAAGGACTATTCTTGCTGACTGGGTCTGGATACACTTGCTATGGTGGTGATATTCGTCATCTGGAGGAACTCAAGGACTATTCTTGCCGGCTGGTTTTTGATCTTGTAGATTGGGGGTATCACATTGTGGCCATCTACCTGGAGTAGCTGTAATACCGTGTGCGGATACAAATAAAATTTGTTGCATTGTTAACCTGTCTAGGTGAGTATAACAACCCGCAACTTCAGATCCCCACACTGTGACCTCTAGTCTTGTCTCCCATGCACAGTTGATAATGATGATCCCCTTTGGCGGAAGCAGGCTGCACGGGCTGGATGACGTCAGTATTAGACATACCTGTGCACAGCAAACTATGAGCGTCTCTTTCTCTGCTGAACTGACTCTGACTGTGATGGGGACGGGCCTTCAGTGCACATGTAAATGTGTCAGTGTGTCTGCCTTCCGCATCACAGAGACAGCCGCTTGCAGTTTGATCTGCGCGGCCATCTCTAATACTGAGATCCTGCAGCAGGCGGTCAGTTGGCCCTTTAGAACTGTTGGGAGGGTGGCCTGGAGGGCAAATGCATCCCTGCCCCCCGGCCCAGTCCGCCTCTGCACACTCTTGACTGCAGTAAACTCAATAACGTGAGTCCGATGACCTGGGGTAAGAGGGGCTTCTTGATTTAGTCTTTACCCTGTTAAAGTTCCTTTTTGGTCCTACATCCCAATAAAAGCAAGGAGAAGTATGGCTAAGAAGAGTCGGAAATCAGCGCCTGTACTTTTGACCAACAGAGAATATTTCCAGTAGCACAGACATGATGATTATGGCCGGTCAGATTGTTAACGGTCATCATTGCATCTATGGTCCCGTTGGAACCGGCTGACGTTTCGCCGCGGGCTAACGCTCCCCTTTTGTGTTCCAGCTGCTGGGGAAACGTTAATGATCTCAGTTTAACATCTGTTATCAAATATATCTACGGTTATTGCAAATGGAAAATGACTGTAGAAATGGAAAACAGAGCAGCGGGAAGCAGCCATGTCGGCAGGTACACAACCAAGGGCTGCATTCATTTTGCTTGTGCAATGTGCTGATTGCATCGCAGGCATTAGTGCTACATTTATCTATAATTGACACGTATACCATGTGAGCACTTTTCCAGCAGAAGTTAATTAACACTGTTTGAACTCTGGTATAGCAAGGGATAATTAACAGGAAAGCTAATCTTTGACGTACAAGTAAATTCTAATGTCACGGACCAGGGGCAGTGTTAGAATATCGCGCAGTCACAGGAGTGGATCTCACACTTCTTACACCCTTCATAGGTTTATATCCTGGAATTACCTGTTCTGGGTACAGCAGACGACCATTGTGCATTTGAGTCCTTGAATCCTCCTTAGCACCTGTTAGAAAAGGTGGTCAATTACCATAGAATCTTCGGATTGGGAGATAGTACTATCAATACCTATAAATATTGATGCACCCCCAGGCTATGGTGTACTCGGGAGCCGGGCCATTGCAGTCTCTCTGGGTATCACGGTATCATGACCGTCCGTGGCCTGGGATCAGTCCAAAAAGGGGTTATTTACAGGGGATTTGTCGTGACGCCACCCGGGGTATGTGGTTAGTAGAACCATTGCTGCCGTATTCCTGCTGGGGACGGTAACTTGGGGCAGCGTGGATGGTAAGACCTCCTCGGGTAGGGCTGAGGGTCCCCAGGGCAGGAGTAGTTGTGATGGATGGGCCTGATGAGGGATTGTGGCAGTGCAGTTCACTAACTTTGCTGCTGCAGCTTCTCCAGCCAGTGAGCAGGGATGACAGTCTGTGGCTCCTCAGGTGGGACTTTACTGCGACGCTGGAAGGAAATAGTCTCAGGCAGTGATGAGCTTACTGGGTACTTTACTAAGTCTTTCACAGCACAACAGTTCATGCAGTTTACAAGTTACAGTTCTTTCAGGTCTTTCCAGTTACAGTTCTCACAATTTACACTGCTCCGGGTAACTCACACTATGCAGGTCAAGTAGCGTTTCTGTGTTGCTCCCTCAAAGCCCTTTCAGGCCCCTCTCTCAGTGTTAACAAAGTACCTCACCCAAGGGTTCAGTCTAGTCATCGTGGACTCACGGGGGAATATATTTCCTTTCCAGTCAGGGTCACCAGTCCTAGTATAACAACTGTGTTCCTAGTCCGTGGTGGAAAGTTAGGCTGCAGCACATGAAGTTTCATGTCCCCCACCGGTGTGTCTCATGATTAGGGTCTGGAATCCCCGGTCACTTCTTCAAAGCCGCTTCTCTGGTGTTGGCCTAGCCCTCCAGTGTCCCAGGTTCAGGTATTTGGGCACACCAAGCTTCTTCTGTCAGTCACTGTTTCTAAGAGTGCCTCCGGCCAGCTAAGATGTGTGCAGCTGCCGGCCCTTGTCCTCCCACCTTCTCAGCTGTGGGGAATCCTTTAGTCTCTTTCTCCTTCCCGTCACCTCCAGGCTATGAAGTGGGCTTTCTCTCCAAGGGTCTGTGCCTCTCAGGATTCTGCGCCTCCAGGGAACCCAAAACCTCCTAGGAAGACTCTCTCTCTGTTCACTTCTCTTCTTCCTACTTCCTACTTCTGCTCTTTACCCCTGTGTGTTCCTTGGTTATTATTGTGTTGGTCTCTCCACCCACTTTGTCAGTGTCCACCTACATTCCACCCACATTGCTACACCCGCCACCTCTTGCCCAACCTAGAGTCCTAGGCATAGGGTCGGTGTTTGTGCGGTGTGGGTGTGTTTTCAACCACCTTGCTTACCTGGCTGCAGTTCCCTCTTGTGGCCACATGGTCACAGGGGCGCCACAATATACAGGAAGAGATTGGGAGATAGTACTATCAATACCTATATAATATACAGGAAGAGACAGGGAGATAGTACTATCAATACCTACCGTATACAATGTACAGAAAGAGACAAGGAGATAGTACTATCAATACTATACAATGTACAGAAAGAGACAAGGAGATAGTACTATCAGTGCCTATATAATATACTGGAAGAGACTGGGAGATATTACTATCAATACCTATACAATGTACAGAAAGAGACAGGGAGATAGTACTATCAGTGCCTATATAATATATGGAAGAGATTGGAGATATTCTATCAATACCTATACAATGTACAGAAGAGACATGGAGATAGTACTATCAGTACCTATATAATATACTGGAAGAGACTGGAGATATTACTATCAATACTATACAATGTACAGAAAGAGACAGGGAGATAGTACTATCAATACTATACAATGTACAGAAAGAGACAGAGAGATAGTACTATCAGTGCCTATATAATATACTGGAAGAGATTGGAGATATTACTATCAATACCTATACAATGTACAGAAAGAGACAGGGAGATAGTACTATCAGTGCCAATATAATATACTGGAAGAGATTGGGAGATATTACTATCAATACCTATACAATGTACAGAAGAGACATGGAGATAGTACTATCAGTGCCTATATAATATACTGGAAGAGATTGGGAGATATTACTATCAATACCTTACAATGTACAGAAAGAGACATGGAGATAGTACTATCAGTGCCTATATAATATACTGGAAGAGAAAAGAATCTAGTAATATCAGTACCTATATTATTGACAGTGAGACTAGGAGGCAGTACTATTTTTTGGCGAAATTATCCATAGAAATACACAAATGTGTGAATGATGGATACCCCATCCTACAGTGAGACTAGGAGGCAGTACTCTCTGATTCTACTTACCCTGTAGTCACAATCATGTACTTGGAGCGCCTTCCACCATCCTTTGTGCATAATGCCATAAAAAAGCAATAACGCATAAAGAGAAAATCCATTCACGCACACGTGTGAGAGCAGGAATATAATATATCTTAGGAATCATTTCGAAGAGTTTTTCTGTAACTCCTCATAAATTATTCCTGATCTTGATGTCAATGGACGGCGAAGATTAATACAGATTTGAGGACAATCTCCAATCCCACAGCCAAAGCCGATGTATCACCGGGTCCCTTATCTGGCCGGCCGCTCCGATATATATCACTTATATGTAGAAATCAAACGTAATAAAGTTCAATACGTTCCGAGCAATTCTCCCATTCCCTTTCATGTCTGGAAATAAACATAAACTTCTATTTATTTGGCTATTTAAAGCCCCCAAGACTTGAAGGTGGATTGGAAGGCGCCAGCTCCCTGGAGTCCCCCCGCCCTCACTGTACAGGTTTAATGTTTGTTTTCGGCTCTTGGAGTTAATAACTGTACGGCTTTGTTCAGAGATCTGGAAAGCGATGATAACTTTGCATCAAAATTCTTCCTAATGCTTGTAGCTCTATTATCTTTCTCCTATAAGTCATTTCTTCCCTTGCTTTACATGCAGCCTTCAGATCACCCAGGCGGGCACAGCTGCTGCAGCATTTTAAATTAGGCTGGGAATGAAGATTAAAAAACATGAACTGGCTCGAGCTGTCACTTCTTCCCCCGGCACATTAAATAGCCTCGGCTAAACTGTGCCTTCAAATCTACATTCTCAATTTAACAGAAAAAGAGAGAGCTGAACTGG
Source organism: Allobates femoralis (assembly GCA_033576535.1). Taxonomy (NCBI): domain Eukaryota; kingdom Metazoa; phylum Chordata; class Amphibia; order Anura; family Aromobatidae; genus Allobates; species Allobates femoralis. The sequence continues at coordinate 61,932,863 of JARQOC010000009.1, forward strand.
AGTACCCCGGGGCAAATCACAGACAGCCGGGCCTGTCATCTGGGGCATCCATTCCAGAAGACATTGGGTTAAATAGCCCACATTACTGCAGGAGGTAGGGTACACTGGAGGCGCAGCCAAAGGCTCGGGGGCGCTGGTTCAACTGTTCAGCCTGAACCCCCTTAGGCGCCAACCAAAATCTCACCGTTTGCATGTAATGTCTGCAATGCCGGTATAATAATAGGCAAAGGAACAGGAGAAACATTACTGAGGCGTGCCTATGGCTAGTGTGCCACTAGTATGGCCTCCTGCATGCAGCTCTGAAGGCGTAATGCTGCATGCAAAGGTGCATGCTAATGGATTCTATAGCCAGAGGATGAGTTCAGCTCTAGGCAGCGGCGTATCTAGAGTCCAATTAGCCCCGATGCAAAATAAGGAGCCCTCCCCCCACACACACACACATGTTAGTCAGATGTAAGGACCCTTGTAGTGTTCTATATCCTATAAGACATTAATATTGTGCCCCTCCCTTCATTATGTAGTAAGGTCCCCATTCCTGTACTAATATACCCCATCCTGGGCCCCTTCCAGGTTGATATGTCCCCTTCCTGGTATTTTTGTCTGCTAACATTGTATATATGTCCTCTATCCTGGTATATATGTCCACAATTCTGGTATAAATGTCCCCATTCTGGTATACAGTATATGTCACCATCCTGGTATATAGTATATGTCCTCCATCCTGGTATATATATCTCCCCATCCTGGTATACATGCCCCCCATCCTGGTATATATGTCCCCATTCTGGTATATAGTATATGTCCTCCATCCTGGTATATATATCTCCCCATCCTGGTATACATGCCCCCCATCCTGGTATATATGTCCCCCATCCTGGTATATATGTCCCGCATCCTGGTATACATGCCCCCCATCCTGGTATATATGTCACCATCCTGGTATAAATGTCCCCATTCTGGTATATATGTCACCATTCTTGTATAAATGTCCCCATTCTGGCATATAGTATATGTCCTCCATCCTGGTATATATGTCTCCCATCCTGGTATATATGCCCCCTATCCTGGTATATATGTCACCATCCCGGTATATATCTCCATCATCCTGGTATATATGTCCCCAATCCTGGTATATATGTCACCATCCCGGTATATATCTCCATCATCCTGGTATATATGTCCCCAATCCTGGTATACAGTATATGTCACCATCCTGGTATATAAGTCACCATTCTGGTATAAATGCCCCCATTCTGGTATATAGTATATGTCCCCCATCCTGGTATGTATGTCACTATCCTGGTATATATCCCCATCATCCTGGTATATATGTCCCCCATCCTGGTATGTATGTCACTATCCTGGTATATATCCCCATCATCCTGGTATATATGTCCCCCATCCTGGTATTTATGTCACTATCCTGGTATATATCCCCATCATCCTGGTATATATGTCCCCAATCCTGGTATATATGTCACCATCCTAGTATAAATGTCTCCATTCTGGCATATAGTATATGTCCTCCATCCTGGTATACATGCCCCCCATCCTGGTATACAGTATATGTCACCATCCTAGTATAAATGTCTCCATTCTGGCATATAGTATATGTCCTCCATCCTGGTATACATGCCCCCCATCCTGGTATAAATGTCCCTCATCCTGGTATATAGCTTTATTGCTAGGACAAAATACACATTACTTTTGCCAAAGTAAGTTTACAAAAAGGAATAGGGATAGGGACTGTGAGGGTGTTGAGTAGGGGCTGTAGGGAAGGTGGATGGTGGCAGATCCAGGGTGGAGCTATAGAAGTCCATGGCATATCATGTCATATCATGGTATATATCATATATCATCATATCATGGTATATATCACCATTCTGGTATATATGTTCCCATCCTAGGTTCATCCTGTTTTACATGCCCCCCCTTTTTGGTATATATGTCCACATCATCGTATATATGTCCCCTTCCTGATATATTTGTCTCCCATTCAGGTATAAATGTCCCCATCCTGGTATATATCTCTCTCATGCTGGTATATATGTTCCCCATCCTGGTATATATGTCACCAACCTGGTATATATGTCACCATCCTGGTATAAATGTCCCCATTCTGGTATAAAGTATATGTCACCATCCTGGTATATATGTCACAATTCTGGTATAAATGTCCCCATTCTGGTATAAAGTATATGTCACCATCCTGGTATATATGTCACAATTCTGGTATAAATGTCCTCCATCCTGGTATAAATGTCCTCCATCCTGGTATACATGCCCCCCCATCCTGGTATATATGTCACCATCCTTGTATATCTGTCACCATCCTGGTATACAGTATATGTCACCATCCTGGTATATAAGTCACCATTCTGGTATAAATGCCCCCATTCTGGTATATAGTATATGTCCCCCATCCTGGTATGTATGTCACTATCCTGGTATATATCCCCATCATCCTGGTATATATGTCCCCCATCCTGGTATGTATGTCACTATCCTGGTATATATCCCCATCATCCTGGTATATATGTCCCCAATCCTGGTATATATGTCACCATCCTAGTATAAATGTCTCCATTCTGGCATATAGTATATGTCCTCCATCCTGGTATACATGCCCCCCATCCTGGTATAAATGTCCCTCATCCTGGTATATAGCTTTATTGGTAGGACAAAATACACATTACTTTTGCCAAAGTAAGTTAACAAAAGGGAATAGGGATAGGGACTGTGGGGGTGTTGAGTAGGGGCTGTAGGGAAGGTGGATGGTGGCAGATCCAGGGTGGAGCTATAGAAGTCCATGGCATATCATGTCATATCATGGTATATATCATATATCATCATATCATGGTATATATCACCATTCTGGTATATATGTTCCCATCCTAGGTCCATCCTGTTTTACATGCCCCCCCCCTTTTTGGTATATATGTCCACATCATCGTATATATGTCCCCTTCCTGATATATTTGTCTCCCATTCAGGTATAAATGTCCCCATCCTGGTATATATCTCTCTCATGCTGGTATATATGTTCCCCATCCTAGTATATATGTCACCAACCTGGTATATATGTCACCATCCTGGTATATATGTCACAATTCTGGTATAAATGTCCCCATTGTGGTATATAGTATATGTCCTCCATCCTGGTATAAATGTCATCCATCCTGGTATACATGCCCCCCATCCTGGTATATCTGTCACCATCCTGGTATACAGTATATGTCACCATCCTGGTATAAAGGTCCCCCATCCCGATATATATGTGCAGTGCATTGCAGCAACGCGCCTCCCACCACCCATACATGTACGGCGTATGACATGAAGGGGTTAGGCTGGTCAGTGGTTTTGATTACTTTGATCTACAATGTATGAGGGCCTTTAAGATCCATTAACAATCTGATATCTATAATCCGCTCTTCCTCCTGATCCATTGTCTTTTTTTTTCTAATCCGATCCATTGTTTCCCTGAAGATAAGCGGTGCACAATCTGCCGGGCGGCCACTCATCTCTATTACCTCATTAAGATGCCTTGATTATCAATCTCTAACGAACTGGGAAATTAACATGGTAGTTGGGGGATTACCAGCTGTGTTCTGTCTAAAGCCGACATGACCCATAATCACAACGTGGACGATGAGGATGAGCGGGGGCGGGGGAAGAAGAGGTGAGGAGAAATAAAGAATAGAGAAGAGATCCCAACATGAAAAGAAGGGAGCGTGAGAAGAAGATGGAAATGCAGATGTGGAGACGTCCGTGGGTATCTGACATTATAATCTCCCAGCAGCAAAGGCCGGGAATTAATGAAGAAAGCTGGAGGTGAAATCTGCAAGATACGCAGGAGCTTAAAGTATAAAAAATGTGTCCGTCCCCTCCCCCATGTCAAAACGAAGCATATGGAGAAATTTCAGGGGCGGACCGGCCCGGGGGGCAAATGCATCTTTGCCCCCCGCTGCAGTCATAGTGCTGACCTCAGTCCCAGCTGTTCCGCTATCCAGAAATCCACGAAAAACAAACAAACACACGAGATACAATGTATCAAAACACGTCTACATGATATAAGGGAAGCCGTGCTCGTCAGTACGGCGATCACATCCCAACCTAATGGGCCATATCAGTCTCCTTCCGTCACCTCATTGCTCCAGAGATTGCCCACTAATGTCCTTGGAAGAAGTCGTCCCCCTGATTACCCAACACTCCACATAATTCATGTTACTTTTATTACTAATTCGACAAATCTTGATAGAAGCCACTTACTGAGAGCGTTGGGAGCGGGGTAAGGGCCCGGCACAATAAGATCCTTCATTACATTATTTCTTCGCCGGTTTTCTTTAGGGAGTTTTAGTAAAATTTGAGAATTGCCGAAATCTGACACACACCCCTTCATGCAGTTTTACTCATTCTTACATAGAACCCTTCTTATTAATGCATCAATGTGACACTTTGGTTTTCCTACTGCTCTGCAGAAGTTAAAAGGAGTTAATTTCCTTTTGTACCTTTAGGGTTAACGTCTGTGGCTCTGCAGTACCAGTTACCTGTTTGTGTAGGGTAAAAATAGTCCCATGATCCATCACCTGGTGTCGCTGATAGAGTTCATTCTCTCTTTGACCTGTGCAGTTTCTTCTGGTGTTTGCAGAAGCTGTGTTTTCCTTTGTAGTTGCTGTTCCTATCCCAGTCCCTGGCTGGAGGCAAGGGAGTGTTAGTTTAAGGTTGGTCAGGAGAAGGGCAAGGGTGGCAGCCCAGACATCCTCACCTTTAGAACTACCTTTGGGGACAGGGTCAGCTAGGCAAGCCTAGTCTAAGGGTCACACTACTTCACTTCATCCCCTTTTGCCTGACACTTCCATCCTGGTATCATACCCCCTCTTATGTAATGGCCACCCATGACAAGAATCCTTAGTTGGATATGATAAAGAAGGTCAAGTCTCTCCTCTCTTGGCTTTACTCATATTAAAGGAATCTATCACAATATGGCATTGATTAAAGGGGTTGTTCCTGAAAATAAGCCCAAGTATGATTTCCAGATTTTTGAAGTTGCTTGAAATGTAAAAATAAGCCCTAGTTAGAGTCAGGGCCGGTGTTGGGTGGGAGAGGGGCTGACGCTCTCTTCTTAGGGTCCCCCAGCATTTCTACTCTGAGATAGGACTGCTTAAAAAGCTTTGGTGATATCAAGGTCATGTGACCATAAAGTCGCCAAAGACCCTTTATCTGCTGGAGTCTAGAGGAACTGGAGAGGGTCAGACTAGTGTTACCATATGTGCAGTATGTGTATATACATGTGTATGTGCAGTGAGTGTATATATATACATGTGTATGTATGTGCCATGTGTATACATGTGTATGTATGTGCTGTGTGTAAATACATGTGTATGTGCAGTGTGTGTATATACATGTGTATGTATGTGCCATGTGTTTATATGTGTATGTATGTGCTGTGTGTAAATACATGTGTATGTGCATTGTGTGTATATACATGTGTATGTATGTGCCATGTGTTTATATGTGTATGTATGTGCTGTGTGTAAATACATGTGTATGTGCAGTGTGTGTATATACATGTGTATGTATGTGCCATGTGTTTATATGTGTATGTATGTGCTATGTGTAAATACATGTGTATGTGCAGTGTGTGTATAGACACGTGTGTGTATGTACAGTGTGTGTATATACATGTGTATGTATGTGCTGTGTGTAAATACATGTGTATGTGCAGTGTGTGTATATACATGTGTATGTGCAGTGTGTGTATATACATGTGTATGTATGTGCCATGTGTTTATATGTGTATGTATGTGCTGTGTGTATATACATGTATGTGCAGTGAATGTATATACATGCGTATGTATGTGCTGTGTGTATATACATGTGTATGTGCAGTGAGTTTATATACATGTGTATGTATTTGCTGTGTGTATATACATGTAAATGTGCGCAGTGAGTGTATATACATGTGTATGTATGTGCTCTGTGTATATAAATGTGTATGTGCAGTGAGTTTATATACATGTGTATGTATGTGCTGTGTGTATATACATGTAAATGTGTGCAGTGAGTGTATATACATGTGTATGTATGTGCTGTTGTATATACATGTGTATGTATGTGTTGTGTGTATATACATGTGTATGTATGTGCTGTGTGTATACACATGTGTATGTATGTGCTGTGTGTATACATATGTACGTATGTGCTGTGTGTATAGACACGTGTGTGTATGTGCTGTGTGTATAGACACGTGTGTGTATGTGCTGTGTGTATAGACACGTGTGTGTATGTGCTGTGTGTATAGACACGTGTGTGTATGTGCTGTGTGTATAGACACGTGTGTGTATGTGCTGTGTGTATAGACATGGGTGTGTATGTGCTGTGTGTATAGACACGTGTGTGTACGTGCTGTGTGTATATAAATGTGTATGTGCAGTGAGTGTATATACGTGTGTATGTATGTGCTGTGTGTATAGACACGTGTGTGTATGTGCTGTGTGTATATAAATGTGTATGTATGAGCTGTGTGTATATAAATGTGTATGTGCAGTGAGTCTATATACGTGTGTACAGTATGTGCTGTGTGTATAGACACATGTGTGCACAGTATGTGCTGTGTGTATAGACACGTGTGTGTATGTGCTGTGTGTATAGACACGTGTGTACAGTATGTGCTGTGTGTATAGACACGTGTGTACAGTATGTGCTGTGTGTATAGACACGTGTGTACAGTATGTGCTGTGTGTATAGACACGTGTGTGTACTTGCTGTGTGTATAGACACATGTGTGTACGTGCTGTGTGTATAGACACGTGTGTGTATGTGCTGTGTGTATAGACACGTGTGTGTATGTGCTGTGTGTATAGACACGTGTATGTACGTGCTGTGTGTATAGACACGTGTGTGTATGTGCTGTGTAGAATTATATTTAAATAAATGTTGATTTTTTTATTCAAGATTTCATGAGAATTGTTCTTGGAAAAACTAGAAAACATCCCCTGAACATAAGCCCTAACTCATCTTTTGTAGAAAAACATAATATAAGATCCTGTGTTATGTTCAGTTACACAAGGTACATTTCTGGCCCATCTGTAGGATAGGTCATCAATACCCAATCAGTGGGGGTGCGATACCCTGCACCTCTGCCAATCAACTGTTCCCAGTGCCGGCAGCGGTCGGGTGTGGTTGTGCTGAGTTGCAGACAGCTCCGTCAGCTCATAGTGGCAGCGGCCGGGTACTGCACATCCTCCTACTATTGATTTGAATAGGGGGCACATGTGCAGTACCGACTGCAACCACTATTCTTTTGACGGAGCTGTCTGAAACTCAGCACAACCTCACCCGACCGCTGCCGGCACCAGTTGATAAGCGGAGGCGCTGAGTGCCACACCACCACCAATAAGGTATTGGTGACCTATCCTAAGGATAAGCCATCAATATAAAAGTCACAGACTATCCCTTTAAGTCAAGCTTAAAAAAGATCATCATTTTTTTTTTCAGTTGTTTTATGGAACAATCTATGAAAAATAATCTAAAATCTGAAAAATTCTACAATATTTAGATTGGTGTAATATGGCTGTTATCCGGCTCTGCTCCTGAACCCGCTCCCTCTATCTGTTGTTTTGCCTGATCTCCTGAATTCCTCCCTAGACAAAGTTAATTGGTAATAAATATAACAATAATTGTGAATTCAAACACTTTGGATTCAGCACAAGGGATTCTCACCCACCGAAGTGTGAGAATGACATTCGCCCCATTGTGCTCTGATTAGCTAAGCAGGGATAGAATGATCGGTGTCACCACAGTCATTCTCACTCTGTTCTGTCAATGTATCTATACTGCGAGGACACTTTGTTCTATATTTTAATGACCTTCTGCTTAATTTCGAGTCATGGCAACATAACAGATTAATGCTTTGTAGGACAATCGATCTTGGGTAGCGTAGGTAGGTCCACCAGGGTCTTCTCCAAGCCTAAATAAGTCCACTAGGGTTTCTCCAAGCCTAGATGGGTCCAGCAAGGTCTTCTCCAAGCCTTGATAGGTCAATCAGGGTCTTCTGCAAACCTAGTTCAAGTTGGGTCAACCAGGGTCTTCTCCAAGCCTAAATAAGTCCACCAGGGTCTTCTCCAAGCCTAGATGGGTCCAGCAAGGTCTTCTCCAAGCCTTGATAGGTCAATCAGGGTCTTCTGCAAACCTAGTTGGGTCAACCAGGGTCTTCTCCAAGCCTAATTAAGTCCACCAGGGTCTTCTACAATCCTAGATTGGTCCACCAGGGTCTTCGGCAAGCCTAGATGGGTTCACCAGGATCTTCTCCAAGCCTAGATAGGTCCACCAGGGTCTTCTCCAAGCCTAGATAGGTACAACAGGGTTTTTTCCTAATGTAGATAAGTCCACCAGTGTCCTCTCCATCTAGATAGTTCCACCAGTGTCTTCTCCATCTAGACAGGTTCACCAGGGTCTTCTCCAAGCCTAGATAGGCCAACCAGGTTCTTCTCCAAGACTAAATAAGTCCACCAGGGTCTTCTTCAATCCTAGATTGGTCCAACAGGGTCTTCTCCAAGCCTAGATGGGTTCACCAGGATCTTCTCCAAGCCTAGATAGGTCCACCAGTGTCTTTTCCATCTAGATAGTTCCACCAGGGTCTTCTCCAAGCCTAAGTAGGTCAACCAGGGTCTTTTCCAATCCAATATAGGTCTACCAGTGTCTTCTCCAAACCTAGATAGGTACAACAGGGTTTTTTTTCCAAATGTAGATAAGTCCACTAGTGTCTTCTCCATCTAGATAGTTCCGCCAGGGTTTTCTCCAAGCCTAGATAGGTCCACCAGGGTCTTCTCTGCCATTATCTATATGAAGTATGAAGCCATAGTGGTGCTGGTCTTCCTCTTGTTCCTTCTATCCTTCTGATCATGATGTCCTTCTCCAAGCATTGCTCTCTTCGTTTCTTGGTTAACCTTGCATCGAGTGCTTGATTTGTTCCAAAATTGAGAATGACACTACATTCATTAACTCTTACCCTCAAGTTCAAGTCCTCCAGTTTGGCAATGAATACCCTGAGACGCAAAAGACCACCACTATGGACCCTGAGACGCAAAAGACCACCACTATGGACTAGAAAAAAGTCATTAGGGCAAAGGGTGAAAGTGTGGTGGTCGGAGGCTGGTGCACACCTGGAACTCTTATAAGGATCTTCTAACAATGCTGGTAGCCAGCTCCTTGGATGAACGGTAAGAAGATTAAACAATGTGGTGATGGATTAAGCGTGGACTTTATTATAGCACTCACAACTAGCGCAGAGCATCCTTTTATCTAGACGTACGTGAATTATCCTGGAACACTGATGGCGGAGCACCGTGCACTAATAAGATAAGCCATCACCGAGGGCGAAGTTTATGTTAGAGAACAAATGATTTTGTAATGCACTAAAACCCTGACTAATATGTGGTGTCAGCTGCCGGTGACCTTGGACGGCGAAGCCACCCTGCAACGCCCTTGAGTATTTAGTACACTGAAACGCATGCAGTAAATTCAATTGCGATAATGTCCTGAGTCTCTGGAGGGAGCGGGTCGGCTGCTCGTATTATGATACGTGGTCACTTCTGAACACGGTGGAAGGGACCATGGATTGAGATAACAAAATGTGACTACGCAAAACAACAGACTAGGAAATACTGGGGGGAAACAAATACAGCGGAAGTCCCTGCTCATAGGGAACGGGGGCGAGGTGACCTCCTGCACTCACCTGCTGCTGTGCGCTGATCTCCCTACTGTCCCTATATAGGTTCTTTTAACCTGTCGCCGAGCAGAATACCTACTCCCTCGCTGGCCCTAATGTTAACCTTCAATAGGGAGATGGCCTGTGAGAGCACTAGTCCCAACTGATGCACTAAAATAAACAAGAAGGGAAGGAAAGACAGACAGGGGAAATGGTCAATTGACTTACGGCATGGAAGGTTCAACATTCAACGGGAACATACGGTGCATTATGTAATTCCGCCATCACTTGCCAATTAATACCTTATTTTCAGCTATGTTGACCCTGTTTCCTGAACCTTTTGTTTAACCTTTGGACTTGACCCTCAGTCAGTCCCATTACCTAACCGGTCTTCTCTAACTGACCCCTTGGACTTGACCCAAGCTATACCCTTGATTACTTTTTGGAAGCCAGTTTTGTCTTTTTCCCCTAATCTTTGGTTCTGACCCGGCCGGTGGATAACTCTTCCCTCATCTAGTTTCACCTGCAGGCAACTTTTTAATGGATGTAGCCAAGTGGACCCTCCAATCAAAGCCCGATGAATAAGAGTGTGCCCGGTAAGATTCAAGTAGCCCTTTTAAGTTGAGAAATACATATCAGATACAGATATCTCATAGAAGGTTCCGTGTGGTCCAGATGCATTTTCGACAGTCAATCAGCTAGATTGTAAGTTGGCCGTAGACCTTTGGATATTTATTGGATGGTCAAGGCAATTGTGATGGTCTCTGCCAAGAATCTGTGAAATCAGAGCCAGGTAGATCCTGCAATCAAGCCCAATGAACACGAGTGTGCCTGCGTGACCGGCTAGAGGCATCATTCATGCCAACATTCCGGGAGCCCTTTTGAGTGAGTTGAGGAATATATATAAGATACAGATATCACGTAGAGGAATTAATGTGGTCCAGATACATTTTCTGGAGTCAATCCGCTAGATGGTACATTGACCATAGACTTTTGGATATTTGTTGGCTGGTCCAGGCAATTTTTATTGGTTCGGCCAAAAATCTGTATATTGGAAGCCAATGGGGAACACAAGCATTTTTCCGAGAACTCTTCCGAGAAAATTCTTGTGTTTCCTATTGACCTCCATTATACTTGGGTACTTGAGTCGAACCCATTAGAGCATACCACTGGTCGTTACGAGTACCGAGCAGTGAAGCATCAAAAGTGTTTAGCCATTTGGAAGGTTCACCTATGTCTACAGGATGGATATACTGAACCGCCTAATCTAAGAGTAAAATAATATAAAGGAAGAGATCCTGATTCCAGCGATGCATCACTTACTGGGCTGTTTAATAGTGTCATGGTTTAATGATCTGGAGCTTGGCATTACAGGACTAGTGGGCCTGCTGCCAGGTAGTCCAGTATATAGAGATGGGCGAATCCTAAATTACTCGGACTCGCTAGACTGTAACGAGTCTGAGTCCAGGACTCGCTACTCGTTGCGAGTCTAGCGAGTCCAATGTAAATGAATGGGGAGGCGAGTATTGCAGCGATTCCTCTGCTGCCGGACCCTATAAGGGGTCTGGCAGCAGAGGAAAAACCTGCAAATCCCCCTGTTATTCTTTTAAAGCCAGCAGCAAAAAGCCGCTGGCTTTTAAAGAATAATAATAATAAAAAAAAAAAGATTGGAGGGGGGAAGGGGGGTCAGGGGGGGTGAGGGGGGAGAGGGGGGGTGCACCGGCCCGGCCGGCTACTTACCCCTGCCTCCGCCGCCGCTGCCGCCTCAGCCGCAGACTCGCTCCCCGAGTCTCTCTGCTTCTGTTTCCGGAGATTCCCGAATGGTGACAAGAGCAGTGAATAAATTAACTTGCGTCACTGCTCGGGAATCTCCGGAGCAGAGCGAGTCTGGCTGACAGCAGAGTTCAGCTCAGGTTCTAATGCCCTGAGCTGAACTCTGACTGTTTAGTCAGTTCTCAGCTCTGCTACATCCCTGTCTGTCTAAGCACAGACAGGGAAGTAGCAGAGCTGAGATTGCGTTTTGGACTACGTCGGACGGAAGAGGATTTTTAAAATAAAGATGGAGTCCCTAATGGCTTTTTTGTTTTATTTTTAATAAAAAATTTTCTCTGTGTTTTTTTTTTTTATATTGATTACTGGAAATTCATGGCGGTCATGTCTAATATTGGCGTGACCGCCATAAATTTCGGGCTTAGGGCCAGCTGATAATACAAAGCTGGCCCTAACCCCTTAATTACCCAGTGAGCCATTGCCACCAGGGCCACTGGAAGAGCGGGGTTCAGCGCCAGAGGATGGCGCTTCAATGAACGCGCCATCTTCTGGGGCGGCTGCGGGCTGCAATTTGCAGCGGGGGGTGCCCAGAAAGCTTGGGCATCCCTGCGCTGCGGATTCCAGCCCCCAGCTGCTTAGCTGTACCTGGCTAGACATAGAAATTGCGCGGAGCCCCACGCATTTTTTTTTTAATTATTTCATGAAATTCATAAAATAATAAAAAAAAAGGGCTCGCCTATATTCTTGTGTCCGGCCAGGTACAAATAGGCACCTGGGGGTCGGGGGCAGCCCGTCGCTGCCTGCTGGATCTGGCTGGTTCCAGAAATACGGCGAAGCCCACGTGAAATTTTTCTGAAAAATCCATAAAACAATCCTAAAAAAGGGACTGCCTCTTTATTAACCCCTCCACCATGGTCGAGGGGTTAGTAAAGATGCAATCCTTTTTTAGGATTGTTTTATAGATTTTTCAAAAAAAAAAATTACGTGGGCTTCGCCGTATTTTTGTAACCAGCCGGATCCAGCAGGCAGCGACGAGCTGCCCCCAACCCCCAGGTGCCTATTTGTACCTGGCCGGACACAAGAATATAGGCGAGCCCTTTTTTTTATTATTTCATGAATTTCATGAAATAATAAAAAAAAAAATGCGTGGGGCTCCGCGCAATTTCTATGTCTAGCCAGGTACAGCTAAGCAGCTGGGGGCTGGAATCCGCAGCGCAGGGATGCCCAAGCTTTCTGGGCACCCCCCGCTGCAAATTGCAGCCCGCAGCCGCCCCAGAAGATGGCGCGTTCATTGAAGCGCCATCTTCTGGCGCTGAACCCCGCTCTTCCAGCGGCCCTGGTGGCATTGGCACGCTGGGTAATAAAGAGGTTAGGGCCAGCTTTGTATTATCAGCTGGCCCTAAGCCCGAAATTTATGGCGGTCACGCCAATATTAGACATGACCGCCATGAATTTCCAGTACTCAATATAAAAAACACAACACAGAGAAAAAATTTTTATTAAAAATAAAACAAAAAAGACATTAGAGACTCCATCTTTACTCCAAAAATCCTCTTCCGTCCGACGTAGTCCAAAAACGACATCTTCACTGCCACAACCCTGTGCATACATATACATATCTATGCACAGGGAGTGAGCAGGCTGAGAACTATCTCAGCTCTGCTACATCTCTGTGTAGGCGGGCTCTAGGACCCTGGAGCTGCCGCAGCCAGCAAGTCCCAGAGCCCAGCACACAGCACATAGCAGAAGCCGGAAGAGAGGTAAGGAGCATTTCTCCCCCCTCTCTTCCTTCGCTCCCTGCGGACTCGTTACTGACTGCGAGTCATCCCTGAGATTACTCGCAGTGTAACGAGTCGGGCGAATCCCTTACTACTCGGCGAGTACCGAGTAGTAACGAGTAGATTCGCCCATCCCTACCAGTATATTCATGAATTGCTAAATCTGCAGCAGAGAGAACAGTGAGTTTATCAGTAAGTGACGCATCGCTGGATTCAGGGTCTCTGTCTCTACATTATGGTGCTCTCACATGGGATGGCAAAAACCTTTAAGAAGGACTTGATAGAAAGTGAGTTATCAATTACAAGACAAGGACGCGCACACACACACACGTGTGGAAATATTACGACTCTCCAGACAATCCTGTAACGCTGAGATCTCTCGCTGGACCCCTGAGGATATAACGAGCCATCCAATCCCATCAAAAATCTCTTAATACAATTAATTCCTCAATTAACAATAAAATAAAGTGAATTTCCGAGTTTAATAGCAGTCAGTGCTGGCAATAAATCTCACGCTGACAGTGATTCCTGCTCCGGAGATAAATGACGGGGGGCGCCGGGGAGATGGATTGTGGGAAGAGAGCGGCTGCGCAGAGGAGCGCTCGCCTGACGTGGGCGCAGACCAGGCTCATTACATGAAATGTAACCAGTTAAATTGGAAGAAGAAAAAACACCAAAATCGTTTTATAATGAGAAATGCAGAAAGCAAAATGCAGAAATGTGCTCTATAACGACCAATCGACCAATCAGATCACAGCTTAACATTTTAATTAAATGATGGATCTTTGGAATGTTATTGGACGACTTCTCTTAAAGATGCGAAAATACAGCAGGATTAATGCTGTCTGAATAAGGACTAAAGCATGGAGCCGGTAAAGTGGCACAGACATGGCTTGTGCTGTTACATGAAATATCTAACAAAGGGACAGCTGCACTCTGAACTGCTAATGTCACGTGTTGACTGCTTTGCAGTCCATGAATGCTGCTGCTGTGTATAAACTGAGTTTCTTTTGCCTTAGTCTATTCTGTGTGCTGCAGCTCTGCAGGTGGAGGGCTGAGTCATAGCATCTGGGTGGAGTTGGAGGAGTGTGTCTTAGTATTCAGAGTTCGACTCCCCCAGCCTTGAAATAGCTCCACTTCCCTCCACTAGGTGTTGACGAAAGAGTTCATTTTAGACTCTGCTTGGACCCTATTGCTGTGCTGCTGTTTGCTTCCATAAGAGCTGCTAGATTTTCCTGAAATCATCATTTCAGTTGCTGCACTATGCAGAGCGCAGCTGTGGAGCCGTGTATTATTGGCTGCAAAGCTCTGCATCCAGCTGGTCTCCTACCGGCCTACCTTTCAGCTGTCTCTATTTATACCCCTTGGCTCTCATGAATGATGCATTGCTGGTGATAGTGTGTTTGGAGTTAGTGTTTCTTCCTGGCTCTGCAGTGCATCGTGGACTTCTGGTGTAGTTTGCTGTCCAGCTCTCCTTACAGCTAAGTGTTTTTCCCTCTCTCTTTGGTGTTTTTCTTTAGTTGTTAGCTGAGTTGACCAGTGTTCGCCCTGTCCGATCCCTAAGTAGTCTTAGTTGAGGGACAGAATGGGAAAAGGTATCCTGCTCAGCGATAGTTTCGGAGACTGTATAGGTTTGTCAATGTAGCCAGGTGTTCCTAGTGGTCATCGTGTCTTGGGAGGCCTTCACACCTTTCGGGTGGGCTGTCCTCTTAAGTGTCTGCCGCCAAATTGATGCTTTGGCTAAGTGTGTGCACGCCACCGGTAAGAACCACGCTGACAACAAGTCAAAGTAGCACTTAATGACAAAGACCTTTATTAAGGGAGGGGTAGCCAGTTTTTATACGGCTCCTTAAAGGGATATTAAAGGGGTGTTGCATTTTATTCTGAAGAGAACAATCAATCATATTTTGTGTGTTAGTTAGCAATTCAGTTTAGCCTTGGTTAGTACATTCGGTACGGGAACGTCTTAACAAGAGCTTCAGCACTGCTACATCTAAGTCAAAACATTATATAGAATCTGAGAGAGAGAGATTCCAGAGGAGGGGAGGAAGAAGAAGAAGAAGGAGAAGAGATAACTAGAGGAAAGTGCAAAGATTTATATAAACATGTTGTTGGAAGATTTCTGAATGACTTCAATAAACTTATATAAATTATTAACTATTTATTGCCAATCTTTAGCATCAGGGACTCCTTCCCACCCCCATCCTCGTCCTGCGTGGGTGTCTCCCTATGCCCAGTGTGACACATGTAGTGAGGACCTCTAGATTTGTAAGTTGTAGTCCTATGAACCAGCTGAACACTACTTATTTGGTACATTTGGCTTAGTACCAAAAAGATTTTTCTCTAACGTCAACGGTAAAATTACAAACCGGGATCAATGTTCTGACTCTCGGCCTGTTGGCTGTCACCGTCCTTACAGGTGACGTCTCCAGAACCTCAGCGATAAGTGAAGGCGAACGCTCTTCACACTCTTCCTTTCCAGATTTCTTGCTGATTTAAAGGTCATTACAAGATGCTTACAGAAGTAAAAGTCTTCAGCCTGATCTATGTACAAGACGAAGACTCATCTTCATCGTAACTCTTCCTGGCACTGACATGACTTCGTCCTAATCTTCTAATTAAAGAGTAAGAGCACTTCCAAAAACTTTTTTTACGTGTTGTAGATTGGACAAGTTTTGATCGTTGGAGGTCAAAGTGCCGACACCTCTACCGATCACTTTAAGGAGGAGAAACGAGGACAACAAGACATTCCATAGAATAGGTCTATGAGGCTGTCCTTCGTGAGCCTCATCTACCCAATAAGAACAGCATTTAGTGACCCTCATCAGTGGGGTCTCAGCACCTCAATCCCTGCCGATTAACATGTGGTGTCTGTTGTCCCTTCAATATCATCTTCTTGACATTTGACCCAAAACTCTTTCTCCATACAGAAGGAATCCTGCAAAGATTACCGCCAATATCAAAGCTGGCCCCTAAGAGACCCATAGAAATCTTATGGTCCTCCACTATAGTACGCTGATTGTGGAGACACAGGGGTCAGTGGGCGTTCTCGTCCATTGGCCCGGTCACCTTTAGAAAGACCGCATAGATCAGGGTCAACCAGGGCTCATCCCACTGAATGCTCGAATTCTTTAACCGGGGGAAGAACATTACTCAGGGTAAGGAAACCACACAATGGTAAGACAACATTCAAAGTCATATAACACAAAATTAGCAAGAAATCACAATGTGGCAGGCAACAGAGTCTAACCCTTTTGCTGGCTCACCATGGACATTGTGCCTTCGGGGCTTCCAGAACCAACTACGGCAATCCAGCAGCACCCCACTTTTGGTGGGCACCCACTGAGAAAGGAATAGTGGCAAGTGTCGAGCCCCATGCCCTGGGGTACTTGGGTATCAGGCTCTGAGGGGCTTTCGTGGGGACGTCACGGGTGGCACCGCCTGAGCTCGTGGCCTGGGTGACACTTCAGTAGAGGGGTTAAGTACAGGGGTATAAGTTATTGTCACGTGTCGCCACCTGTAGTACCTGGTGAGGGATCACCAGTGCCGCCACAGTCCTCCGGAGGACGATGGTATCGCGGCAAGGATGGCAAAGCTCCCTACAGGTGGAGCTGGTCCTCCGGGGCAGCGTAGCTGAAAGCAAACAGGTTGAATTCTACAGCACAAAGACACGGAGGCAAAGTCACTTTCCCGGGTACTTTACTGTAAACAGTTATCAGCATACAAGTCTACAGTTCAGCAAAAGTTGTTACAGAAACAGGTAGCTCTACGGGTGGCTGCAAGTGGATGCCAGGTGGTATGGTGGAACCCGTGGTAAACCTTAGTTGATGAACCCGTGTCCTTTCTTCCCCGCCTAGGACGAGTCTATACCCAATGGCTCCTTAAAGGTAGACTTGGGGTTCCCCTCCCTCGAAGTGAAGAAGCAGGCAGACCACTCCGTCTGGCAGGGTGCCGCAGCCGGTGAACAGACCGCAGCAGCCGGTTGACGACTTCAGAGGTAGGCTCTGGCCGTTTCCACGGGTCCGGCGTTGCCGTGGTGGACTGGGGAGTTCCCTGGAGCATGGTCACTCCACGCTGGAGTTCCCCCTTTCTCTCTAGGACCCAAACTCACGCGTCAGGCACCCTCTCTCAGGATCCTCTTTCATCTTCCCTCCAGATCAGCGAAAAGCTGCCGGGTTAACCTTCCGCCTCGCTCCACACTCCTCCTCGACTCCTCTCCAGCTCCCTTTTCCTCGCTCTCTCTGTTCCGACTCTCCTAGAGGTGAATATATCTCCCTCCCAGGAGTAACCTCCCACTTCTTTTCTAATGTGGGAGTGCAGGAATGGCTCCCACCCACCAGCCTAGGATCCACTTGCACTTGGGGAAAATTACACCACTTTTACGAGTGCAATACCCCACTGTGACACCTGACCATGTGGGGCGCCACACAAGCTTAGGAAGCTGACCGAGCGCAGCAAAGTCTGTAGCCAGGTGACCGAATTGTCCCAACCTGGGTTTCTTATAGCCGAATCCTAGATCATAGACTGAGGCCACAAAGAGTATGAAGACACAATATGATCCTGGCAGCCGGAACCGAAATTCCTAGGCTAGTTATGAAGACGCAATGTGATCCTCTAGCCGGGGCTGAAGTCCCTTGGCTGAGGCCACATAACATCGGAACAAAGTGGTGACTGAGTCAGTCATTATTATATCCTGAGCCCTCACCTTAGGGTATATTGTTCTTACAGGATTGATGGGATAAAGGTGTTCTCTTATTGGTTGGCATTTCAATCCAATTGCAATCCTGTGGGACACAATGCACTAAAATGGGAGCAGAGGGGTATAAAAAGGGTCCTGTTAAAAATTAAAAAGGAGAAGGGCGGCACTCACCGGATAAATGAGATGGTCTTTTTATTCCAAAATTTCGGAAGCAAACAGGGTGCAGGGAGGGGGCAAGAGGAGCCGCCGGACTACGGCACCGTTTCGCGACACGTGTCGCTTCTACGGGTCCTGTTCTCGTCCCCATTGTGATTCTGCAGTTTTCTGCAAGTCAAGGGACATGAACCATTGTTTGAGGTAAGACTGTTCAGTGCCTTTTGTATGCCAATTTGGGAAATGCCTTCTGATTTCTGATTGCATCGGCCCCCTGCGATGTACTAAACTGCATCATTCAGAGGACATTTGGATTGAACTAGCAGTTGGATTGAACTAGCGACTAATGAGGGAACAGCCGTCTGCCTCCAATCTTGTGGGGCACGATGCCCTGAAATGAGAGCTCATGGGAATAAAAAGGGACCTGATCATGTCTCCTGGGTGAGTCAACTGGACCTCATCCTATGGACTATGGTTCTAGCTGGTAGATTACAAGACTGCCTACTGCCCAACACTGAGCCCATGAATTCATTTGGGGAACCCACGTTGGGACAATCTGGTCACCTGGCACATACTTCACATCTCGGTTAGTTCCTAAGCTTACTGCTACTCTCCAGCGGTGCCACCAAAATTGGGTGCTGTTGGCTGGGTAGTTGACCTGGATGCTCGAAGTTGCAGAGGTTTAATCCTTGCACATACACATCTTGTGTGCTTGCTGGTACTTTACTATGCTATGACTGTTGTGACCAAATAAAGCAGGGGTGGGGAATCCAGTCCTCGAGGGCCGCCAACAGTGCACGTTTTAAGGATTTCCTTAGCATTGCACAGGTTATAATTGAGTCACTGCATGATGATTCAAACCTGTGCAATGCTAACAAAATCCTGAAACCTTACTGTTGGTGACCCTCGAGGCATGATTCCATCCAGCATAAAGTCTACTGAGCGTGGTAATCTCACACTGTGTGTCTGAGAGCTGTCCTGCCATGGGGGAGGATATGACGTTCAGGGGATGAGCCTTAAAGACAGCCAGGCAATGGACTAGAGCGGCCATGATCGACATGTCTCCACACATGTCACCTACAGATTTGCATTGGGCACCAATATTCCAATGGGTAACTACATAAGTGGAGGGGTTGCAATCATACCCAGGACCTGGAGTCTTGGGGACCCAAAAAAGTCCATTTGGCCATATGAAAAAGTAAATGGTATTAAAGACTTGCAACAATTGGGGGCCCTGTTGGAGATTTTCCATTGGGGCCCATGAGCAAGGGAGGATTAAGACTAGCCAGGGCCCCGAGCTGTTTAGAAGTTGAGGGCCCTGAACCCAACTCGAAATATCATGTGACTTGTCACATGATCATTTTTTTAATAGTTCCAGGTAAGTTCCCTGTGCCAAGATGTACACCGATGAAATGGAGCAAGGCTGAGAATCTG
The DNA here is from genome assembly GCA_033576535.1 of Allobates femoralis. Classification (NCBI taxonomy): domain Eukaryota; kingdom Metazoa; phylum Chordata; class Amphibia; order Anura; family Aromobatidae; genus Allobates; species Allobates femoralis. The sequence goes on from JARQOC010000009.1 coordinate 61,952,406, forward strand.
CTACTGCACAAAACATTATAATGAGGGCAATCTGGCCATGGGCCCCCCTGGAGCTTCGGGCCCTGGCGGTAGCCCATTGCCCTCATTATAATCGCCTATGCCTAAATTACACCACTGGTAAATTAACCCACTATTGACTTCCATGAGACACATAACAAGGGCACAAGGACTCCTATTTTCTAATGATATCAGGGGTCTTTGCTCTGTATGGACAGATACAGTCGGTCAGTGCACAACAGACGATGGATATGCAGGACGGGAGTGCGGATGTGCAAAGACTTTCTCCAGCTTCCAACTCGATAATGTTCGTCTCCTCCTGATCCTGCCACTGCATAACCTGCGGGAGTCACACGCCGCCGCCGCCGCCGTCAGTCCGATGCTGTGTCATCTGTCTAATTATTATTTAAATGATATATTCCAGCATCACTATAATCTCATTATCTAATCACTTTAATTAGTCCCCAATTAGAGAGAGTGACAACTAAAGCAGCATCGGGCCACTGCGTGGCAATGCGGCAACCGGAGGGGGCAGCCATGTGTGCGCCACGTCAAGACAGCTGGGTACGGGTGTGGAAACGTGGCACATCAGAGGCGAAGGGTGCATGCCCCCGTGTAATAAATATGGTGTGCAAACAAAATAAGCAAAACCTCACAAATCACCGGAGCAAGAAACAAACTGAGTTTCCAAAATAAATTGTTGATGCAGATTTGGTTGTGACTAGAGTATAAAACATGATAAAAGAATGGAACCAACACCTATGGGAGGGACGTTCATTTGCCATTTTCATGCTTTTTTTTTAATAAACTCTTTTTTTGCAGCCATATTTTACCCTATATAAACTGCAGACTTTTATTTAATGTTTTAGACAAAAAGTAATTTTGATTAATTTATTTTTATTATTTAGCATTTTTGTCATTTTGCAGTGCAGTCTATCCCAGGTATACTGTTTCTTTATAAATTGTTTGCCATAAATCTATTTAAAAAACGTAAAACCATCTAAAAAAATACTTTACTTATGGTTTTTTTTTTATATAAAAAGGCATAAAAAGTGTAAAAAAAAAACCTAAAATTGAAGAAAATAATAGTGAATCAAAAAGGCTGCTATAAAAATAAGTATGAGAGAAGTCTTACATTTTAAGAAAAATAAAATGCTAGAAACATAAAAAGTTTATAAAATACTTTGTTATGAAATGTCGCATTTGTCAACATTCTGCTTTCTGCGAGTGGACGGAACTTTCTTGTAAAGCATGCACAGATCTAATGTTTTTCCTGTAGTAGAGCGCGTGGTACATGGTCATATATCAAAGTCAACCATCAGTAATACTCTGCTAACTTACTCTGATACTTGATACCTGATTCTGATATCTGGTTCTCCCTGACTCTGAAAATGATTCTGACACTGACTCTGACACTGATACCTGACTCTGACACCTGACTCTGATACTGACTCTGATACATGATTCTGATACCTGACTCTAATATGTGACTCTAACACCTGACTCTGACACCTGACTCTGATACCTGATTCTGATACCTGACTCTAATACATGATTCTAATGTCTGACTGTGATACATGATTCTGATGCTTGACTCTGATACATGATTCTAATACCTGACTCTGATACATGATTGTAATTCCTGACTCTAATACATGATTCTGATGCCTGACTCTGATACATGATTCTGGCACCTGACTCTGACACCTGACTCTGACACCTGACTGATACCTGACTCTGATACCTGATTCTGATACCTGACTCTAATATATGATTCTAATGCCTGACTCTAATACATGATTCTGATACATGATTCTGATATCTGACTCTGATACATGACTCTGATACCTCACTTGATTTGTCTCTAACACCAGATACCTGACTCAGATATTTGACTCTGATTACTGATACCTGACCCTGATACATGATTCTAATACCTGACTCAATCTGGCTCTGATACTAATACCTGATTCTAATACCTGACTCAATCTGGCTCTGATACTAATACCTGATTCTAATACCTGACTCTGTTATCTGATACCTATGATACTGATTTTGACACCTGAATCTGATACCTGACACAGGTACATGACTCTGATACCTGACTCTAATGCATGATTCTGATACATGATTATAATATCTGACTCTGATACCTGACTTTGATACATGATTCTGACTCTTGACTCTGATACTTGACTCTGTTATCTAATAACTGACTATGATACCTGATTTTGATATCTGACTCTGATACCTGACACAGATACATGACTCTGATACCTAACACTAATGCATGATTCTCATACATGATTATAATACCTGACTTTGATACATGATTCTGATACTTGACCCTGATACCTGACTCTGATATATGACTCAAATTTCTGACTTTGATACCTGTTACGCCCCAGGGGCATGGGTATGCTAAGTAGACTCACTGAACCATAGATAGATTTTTTAGAAGATGAACCCTGTGATAGAAAGAGACCAGAGAGTGATCTCAGGGAAACCTTGATTTTTATTAAGGTGATATGTTCACAGGTGAAAGTGTCCAAGAGGGAGGACCCTCTTGTTTGGGCCACTGAACTTCCCAGGAGGAGAGACTGGCGAATGAACCCCTATACAGAGATTGAGTAGGCACAGCTCCAGGGCGTCTGAATGCCATAGACCCAAGAACAGAGGAGCAACACATACAGACTGTAACATACAGATGCAACCTGTAGCAGAATCCTGGTGGTTCTGTGCAAACCATGGAAGGTGGGTTCTGCCCGTAATGGGATCCAGGTAGTTCAGAGGAGACTGAAGTAGTCTGGACAGCCCGAAGAGGGATCCAGAATACTCTGTGGATGACAGACTCTGCCAGTAGAGGTTTTTGTGGAGAGACAGACAATATTGCAGAGTAAAAGGCATACAGTAGTCATCAGGTGCAAGGCACTTAAGGAGGGGGACCTGGACACTAGCAACATTCCAAAAGAATGAACATGTTGCTCAGGCACCTCCCATATGGGAAAGATGCCATGTACATCCTGGACCTTCCAGTAATTAGGCAGAGAGACCAAACAGGAAACAGGTGTACTGGCCATTTAAATCTTTGCAAAGTACAGTGCGCCCCACCTCAGCGGGAGGACCTGCTCAGAGATTGCAGGCTCTGTGAGGACAAGGAGGCAAACGTCCGAGTAGTACGACAGGCAGGGTAAGTAGTTGTAAGCATGGCTAGAGGATGGGCAGACCCAGGAGAGCTGTGTGATGGGCACTGATCTCCCTACCAAGCAGGGACCAACATCACAACATGGACAACACGGATGGGAGGAATAGTACCGCACAATGGGCACTGGTCATCCTCTCCCTGCCCAGAGGAGACCGGCCCTGTGGCAGTGGGCATGACAACACCTAATACCTAACTCTGATGCCTAACTCTGATACCCGATACCTGACTCTGATACCTGACTCTCATTCATGATTCTGATACATAACTTGATTCTGATACCTGACTCTGATGCATGATTCTGATACATGATTCTGATATCTGACTTTTTATCAGAATTGTGCATCAGAGTCAGGAATCAGAGTCATGTATCTGTGTTACGTATCAGTCAGTTATTAGAATCATGTATCAGAATTATGCATCAGAGTCAGGAATCAGAGTCATGTATCTGTGTTACGTATCAGTCAGTTATTAGAATCATGTATCAGAATTATGCATCAGAGTCAGGAATCAGTCATGTATCTGTGTTACGTATCAGTCAGTTATTAGAATCATGTATCAGAATTATGCATCAGAGTCAGTTATCAGAATCATGTATTTCTTTTATTTTTCTTCATTTTGTCCCATTCCAAGCAGTATCCAAAATTCTAACAGAGACGTCAAAAGAAAAAGAAAACATCTTCTACTTGCAGAAGTAATTAGCAGAATCTTTGGATGAGACTAAAGTATAAAACGTGAATGCAAAGTTACACTCACTTGTGAAAACTTAAAGGGATTGTTCACTTTTATTTTTAATAAATCCCCCTGTGACTACTTGAAGGAAGGTGGAGTTTGTGATGTTGGAAGCTTCTTTCTAGCTCCCTAATTTTGGTGGGCTGGTAATCGAGTTTACAAGGGTTTTGTCTGAAATGGACAATCCCTTTAAGAGGCATACATAAAGTGAAAAGTTCTGATTCCGGATTAAGCAGTGAGTGGAGGCTTCAGGACGCACAGACATAAGTCTACATCTCCCTGACAGCCAGTATTGGTCATTAGCGGCCCTGGCAATGAATAAGCGTTAATATGCGCTAATGTGGATCCCACCTCGGTGATATTCAGGAGGGTGCGGCGCTCGTAGATGTCACCCTGATAGGAAAGAGCAAACTGAGATGTATGGAGGCGGCCGGAGAGCGGTCCAGGAGGGCGATCAGATGAGGATGGATGGTGCTGCGCCGTCCGCTCATACACAGCGCTGACCTTTAACAGATAACACTTGTTTCTTCTATTGTTTTTTTTTTTTATCGGAAAATCTTCCTGGTGTGAATCTCAGTTCAATCGACACTAAAATTCTGAAAATCAAGGTTTTGTCTGAATTCCGTGCTCACTTTTACACAAAAGTACTTCATTTTACTCTCAGAGTCTGAATAAAGTTACATTTATATCGTGTCAGTCTTTACTGGGACTCTAGGATTCTATTCATGAACCAGGAAGCTCAGGATGATCATTCTATATGTCTGCCTCATTCCAGTCTTTACTGAGGCTCTAGGATTCTATTCATGAACCAGAAAGCTCAGGATGATCATTCTATATGTCTGCCTTATTCCAGTCTTTACTGAGGCTCTAGAATTCTATTCATAAACCAGGAGGCCCAGGATGATCATTATATATATCTGCCTTATTCCAGTCTTTACTGAGGCTCTAGAATTCTATTCATGAACCAGGAGGCCCAGGACGATCATTCTATATGTCTGCTTTATTCCAGTCTCTTTACTGAGGCTCTGGGATTCTATTCCTGAACCAGGAGGCTCAGGATGATCATTCTATATGTCTGCCTTATTCCAGTCTTTACTGAGGCTCTGGGATTCTATTCCTGAACCAGGAGGCTCAGGATGATCATTCTATATGTCTGCCTTATTCCAGTCTTTACTGAGGCTCTGGGATTATATTCATGAACCAGTAAGCTCAGGATGATCATTCTATATGCCTGCCTTATTCCAGTCTTTACTGAGGCTCTAGGATTCTATTCCTGAACTAGGAGGCTCAGGATGATCATTCTACATGTCTACCTTATTCCAGTATTTACTGAGGCTCTGGGATTCTATTCATGAACCAGGAAGCTCAGGATGATCATTATATATGCCTGCCTTATTCCAGTCTTTACTGAGGCTCTGGGATTCTATTCCTGAACCAGGAGGCTCAGGATGATCATTCTATATGTCTGCCTTATTCCAGTCTTTACTGAGGCTCTGGGATTCTATTCATGAACCAGGAAGCTCAGGATGATCATTCTATATGTCTGCCTTATTCCAGTCTTTACTGAGGCTCTGGGATTCTATTCATGAACCAGGAAGCTCAGGATGATCATTCTATATGTCTGCCTTATTCCAGTATTTACTGAGGCTCTGGGATTATATTCATGAACCAGTAGCTCAGGATGATCATTATATATACCTGCCTTATTCCAGTCTTTACTGAGGCTCTGGGATTCTATTCCTGAACCAGGAGGATCAGGATGATCATTCTATATGTCTGCCTTATTCCAGTCTTTACTGAGGCTCTAGGATTCTATTCATGAACCAGGAAGCTCAGGATGATCATTCTATATGTCTGCCTTATTCCAGTATTTACTGAAGCTCTGGGATTATATTCATGAACCAGGAGGCTCAGGATGATCATTATATATATGTCTGCCTTATTCCAGTCTTTACTGAGGCTCTAGGATTCTATTCATGAACCAGTAAGCTCAGGATGATCATTCTATATGTCTGCCTTATTCCGTCTTTACTGAGGCTCTAGGATTCTATTCATGAACCAGGAGGCTCAGGATGATCATTCTATATGTCTGCCTTATTCCAGTCTTTACTGAGGCTCTAGGATTCTATTCATGAACCAGGAAGCTCAGGATGATCATTCTATATGTCTGCCTTATTCCAGTCTTTACTGAGGCTCTGGGATTCTATTCATGAACCAGGAAGCTCAGGATGATCATTATATATGTCTGCCTTATTCCAGTCTTTACTGAGGCTCTGGATTCTATTCCTGAACCAGGAGGCTCAGGATGATCATTCTATATGTCTGCCTTATTCCAGTCTTTACTGAGGCTCTAGGATTCTATTCATGAACCAGGAAGCTCAGGATGTTCATTCTATATGTCTGCCTTATTCCAGTCTTTACTGAGGCTCTAGGATTCTATTCATGAACCAGGAAGCTCAGGATGATCATTCTATATGTCTGCCTTATTCCAGTCTTCACTGAGGTTCTGGGATTCTATTCATGAACCAGGAAGCTCAGGATGATCATTATATATATATACCTGCCTTATTCCAGTCTTTACTGAGGCTCTAGGATTCTATTCATGAACCAGGAAGCTCAGGATGTTCATTCTATATGTCTGCCTTATTCCAGTCTTTACTGAGGCTCTAGGATTCTATTCATGAACCAGGAAGCTCAGGATGTTCATTCTATATGTCTGCCTTATTCCAGTCTTTACTGAGGCTCTAGGATTCTATTCATGAACCAGGAAGCTCAGGATGATCATTCTATATGTCTGCCTTATTCCAGTCTTTACTGAGGCTCTAGGATTCTATTCATGAACCAGGAAGCTCAGGATGTTCATTCTATATGTCTGCCTTATTCCAGTCTTTACTGAGGCTCTAGGATTCTATTCATGAACCAGGAAGCTCAGGATGTTCATTCTATATGTCTGCCTTATTCCAGTCTTTACTGAGGCTCTATGATTCTATTCATGAACCAGGAAGCTCAGGATGTTCATTCTATATGTCTGCCTTATTCCAGTCTTTACTGAGGCTCTAGCATTCTATTCATGAACCTGGAAGCTCAGGATGTTCATTCTATATGCCTGCCTTATTCCAGTCTTTACTGAGGCTCTAGCATTCTATTCATGAACCAGGAAGCTCAGGATGATCATTCTATATGTCTGCCTTATTCCAGTCTTTACTGAGGCTCTAGGATTCTATTCATGAACCAGGAGGCTCAGGATGTTCATTCTATAAGTCTGCCTTATTCCAGTCTTTACTGAGGCTCTAGAATTCTATTCCTGAACCAGGAGGCTCAGGATGATCATTCTATATGCCTGCCTTATTCCAGTGTTTACTGAGGCTCTGGGATTCTATTCATGAACCAGGAAGCTCAGGATGTTCATTCTATATGTCTGCCTTATTCCAGTCTTTACTGAGGCTCTGGGATTCTATACATGAACCAGGAAGCTCAGGATGATCATTCTATATGTCTGCCTTATTCCAGTCTTTACTGAGGCTCTGGGATTCTATTCCTGAACCAGGAGGATCAGGATGATCATTCTATATGTCTGCCTTATTCCAGTATTTACTGAGGCTCTGGGATTATATTCATGAACCAGTAAGCTCAGGATGATCATTCTATATGTCTGCCTTATTCCAGTCTTTACTGAGGCTCTAGAATTCTATTCCTGAACTAGGAGGCTCAGGATGATCATTCTACATGTCTTCCTTATTCCAGTCTTTACTGTGACTCTAGAATTCTATTCATGAACCAGGAGGCCCAGGATGATCATTCTATATGTCTACGTTATTCCAGTCTTTTATTGAGGCTCTAGAATTCTATTCCTGAACTAGGAGGTCCAGGATGATCATTCTATATGTCTGCCTTATTCCAGTCTTTACTGAGACTCTGGGATTCTATTCATGAACCAGGAAGCTCAGGATCATCATTCTATATGTCTGCCTTATTCCAGTCTTTACTGAGACTCTGGGATTCTATTCATGAACCAGGAAGCTCAGGATCATCATTCTATATGTCTGCCTTATTCCAGTCTTTACTGAGACTCTGGGATTCTATTCATGAACCAGGAAGCTCAGGATGATCATTCTATATGTCTGCCTTATTCCAGTCTTTACTGAAACTCTGGGATTCTATTCATGAACCTGGAAGCTCAGGATGATCATTCTATATGTCTGCCTTATTCCAGTCTTTACTGAGACTCTGGGATTCTATTCATGAACCAGGAAGCTCAGGATGATCATTCTATATGTCTGCCTTATTCCAGTCTTCACTGAGTTTCTGGGATTCTATTCATGAACCAGGAAGCTCTGGATCATCATTCTATATGCCTGCCTTATTCCAGTCTTTACTGAGGCTCTAGAATTCTATTCTTGAACTAGGAGGCTCAGGATGATCATTCTATATGCCTGCCTTATTCCAGTCTTTACTGCGACTCTAGAATTCTATTCATGAACCAGGAAGCTCAGGATGATCATTATATATGTCTGCCTTATTCCAGTCTTTACTGAGACTCTGGGATTCTATTCATGAACCAGGAAGCTCAGGATCATCATTCTATATGTCTGCCTTATTCCAGTCTTCACTGAGGCTCTGGGATTCTACTCATGAACTAGGAAGCTCAGGATCATCATTCTATATGTCTGCCTTATTCCAGTCTTTACTGAGACTCTGGAATTCTATTCATGAACCAGGAAGCTCAGCATCATCATTCTATATGTCTGCCTTATTCCAGTCTTTACTGAGACTCTGGGATTCTATTCATGAACCAGGAAGCTCAGGATGTTCATTCTATATGTCTGCCTTATTCCAGTCTTCACTGAGTTTCTGGGATTCTATTCATGAACCAGGAAGCTCTGGATCATCATTCTATATGCCTGCCTTATTCCAGTCTTTACTGAGACTCTGGAATTCTATTCATGAACCAGGAAGCTCAGCATCATCATTCTATATGTCTGCCTTATTCCAGTCTTTACTGAGACTCTGGGATTCTATTCATGAACCAGGGAGCTCAGGATGTTCATTCTATATGTCTGCCTTATTCCAGTCTTCACTGAGTTTCTGGGATTCTATTCATGAACCAGGAGGCTCAGGATGATCATTCTATATGCCTGCCTTATTCCAGTCTTTACTGAGGCTCTAGAATTCTATTCTTGAACTAGGAGGCTCAGGATGATCATTCTATATGCCTGCCTTATTCCAGTCTTTACTGCGACTCTAGAATTCTATTCATGAACCAGGAGGCTCAGGATGATCATTCTATATGTCTGCCTTATTCCAGTCTTTACTGAGACTCTGGGATTCTATTCATGAACCAGGAAGCTCAGGATGTTCATTCTATATGTCTGCCTTATTCCAGTCTTTACTGAGGCTCTGGGATTCTATTCATGAACCAGGAAGCTCAGGATCATCATTCTATATGTCTGCCTTATTCCAGTCTTTACTGAGGCTCTGGGATTCTATTCATGGACCAGGAAGCTCAGGATGATCATTCTATATGTCTGCCTTATTCCAGTCTTTACTGAGGCTCTGGGATTCTATTCATGAACCAGGAAGCTCAGGATCATCATTCTATATGTCTGCCTTATTCCAGTCTTTACTGAGGCTCTGGGATTCTATTCATGGACCAGGAAGCTCAGGATGATCATTCTATATGTCTGCCTTATTCCAGTCTTTACTGAGGCTCTAGGATTCTATTCCTGAACTAGGAGGCTCAGGATGATCATTCTATATGTTTGGTCTTTACTGTAGCTCCATGAATCTATCTTTAACCCGTGTGTCTCAAAATGAAAAAAAAATCAGGTCTAAATACAATAGTGTTAGACATTGTGGAATTCTGGTTAAACATTAGTTCTATCCATGAACCAGGAGGATCAGGATGAACACAACTAAAAAAGGCTTGACTAGATACAATAGTTAGACAATATGTAATTCTGGGAAATCACATAAAGTCATATCACTGTGCAATAATTAAATCTTTTACCCTCTCTCGACAAAACAAGGAGCACTTATAATACAGTGACATAAGTAGCGGAGCTTTGTTTGTCAGTGAACTGTTCCTTTTGTTGATAGTGTAAGGTGGATATGCGTTTTCAGCCCTTGTGCTCAATGAGTGGGTTTTGTAAATCTATCGTGGTTCCTCATGGGCAGAGCAAAAACAAAACAGCCTCTATATGGTACAATAGCAATTCAACGGGTGAGTATTGTCATCCTTCTCTTCTGTAAATGCCCCCTGGTTCCGCATGGGCAGAGCAAAAACAAAGTTCCGCCTCTCCATAGTAAGATGACAAACAAAAGGGTAAGTAATGTGATTCTTATCTTCTGTAAATCAAGTCTGGTTCCTCTTGAGTGGAGCAAAGACAAAACTCTACCCTTTAAAGGTAAGATAGCAAATCAAAAGGGTAAGTAATGTCATCCTTATCTTCTGTAGATCCACCCTGGTTCCTCATGGGCGGAACAAAGACAAAACTCTGCCTCTCAATTGTAAGATTGCAAAGGTGAGTAATGTCATTCTTATCTTCTCTAAATTCACCCTGGTTCTTCATGGGTGGAGCAGAGACAAAATTCTGCCTCTCTATAGTACAATAGCAAATCAAAAGGTAAGAAATGTCATCCTTATCTTCTGTGGATCCACCCTGGTTACTCATGGGTGGAACAAAGACAAAACTGCCTTTCCATCGTAAGATAGCAAATCAAAAGGTGAGTAATGTCATCCTTATCTTCTGTAAATCCACCCTGAGTCCTCATGGGTGGAGCAAAGACAAAACTCCACCTTTTCATAGTAAGACAGCAAATCAAAGGGTATGTAATGTCATCCTTATCTTCTATAATCCACTCTGGTTCCTCATGGGCAGGGAAAAGTCACAAGTAATTTTTTCATAGTAAAATAGCAAATCAGAAGGTGAGTAATGTCATCCTTATCGTTTGTAAACCCACCCTGGTTCCTCATGGGCGGAGCAAAGTAAAACTCTGCCTCTCCATAGTAAGACAGCAAATGAAAGGTTGAGGGTGGAGCAAAAAAAAAAACTGTCTCTCCATAGTAAGACAGCAAATCAAAGATTGAGTAATGTCATCCTTAACTGCTGTATGTTCCTCATGGGTGGAGCAAAGAAAAACTGTCTCTCCATAATAAGACAGCAAATCAAAGGGTGAGTAATGTCATCCTCATCTTTTGTGAAAAGAAAAATAGGGAGGGGGACAAGAGGCGCAATAGTGCCCTATCACTAGTGACACTTGTGTAAGCTGGTGGTGCTATGAAGCTGCTCACCTGGTCCAGTTGTGATCCCCACAACTGGTTTGAAGGCGTTTTGGAATCAGTGTTCCAGCTGCTGCAGGACCTCCACCGACCACTAGATAGTGGTTTGAATCCAAGACAATGATGGGAGTGCTGGTGTGTCACGGTCCGCGCTGCTGTGGTATGAATAAACTCACCAAAGAGTCAGACGTTATTCCATCCTTTATTTCCTCCTCTCTCCTACGCGTTTCAGCACCACATCCGGCGCCTTCCTCATCTTTTGTAAACCCACCCTGGTTCCTCATGGGTGGAGCAAAGTAAAATTCTGCCTCTCCATAGTAAAACAGCAAATCAAAGGGTCAGTAATGTCATCCTTATCTTCTGTATGTTCCTTATGGGCGGAGCAAAGACAAACTGCCTCTCCATAGTAAGACAGCTAATCAAAAGGTTGAGTAATGTCATCCTTATCTTCTGTAGACCCACCCTGGTTCCTCATGGGTGGAGCAAAGACAAAACTCCACTTTTCCATAGTAAGACAGCAAATCAATGGGTGAGTAATGTCGTCCTTATCTTCTATGTGAGCTGCAAAGTGTTTTCTACCCAAGACCAACATTTCATTATGTACCACTTTTGCTAGCGGCCCCTGCTCCCTCATGCTTTACCCTGCATGTGCTCTTTATGAATGTACAACTATACAGAATTATGGTAATTTCCATCCATGATATAGGGTTAAGATTCTTTAATTTCCTTGAACTTTATCTAAATGACAGAAAAAAACTCACAAGAAAACAAATTCTAACTGTGGATTTGCATTTTCCCTTCCATTATATATTCATGGAAAGGTTTGTTTTAATTTTTCATGGGATCAATTTCACTTCGTGAGTAATCGGTAATGAAATATTCACATCAGAGCGTTCACAACAAAGAAAACTGAGATATTTATTTATTTTATTGTTGAAGGGTTACAATTACAATTTATTATTCCTATAATCCTAAAAAACAAACTTAGCATATAAAATAAATAATAAATGGAGGAACAGCAGAGCCGAGTTTGTTGTTCAAATTCCATAGTGTTTGATATGTTCCAAGTGACAAACTCATCTATACTACTAGAATGGTCACAACTCTGCTACACCTGTTTTATCTTAGCAGATAACAGATAGGGGACCGTTACACGCTACAATATATTAAACAATGTCGGCTGGAAAGTCACATGATCGAGATCACTACAACAATTTATTGATATCGCTTGTGTGGTGTCACATGTATAGATCTCGTTAGCGATTTTTCAATTGGCAGCGCGCCAGCGATCCAGCGCACAACCCAGCGATCCAGCGCACAACCCAGCGATCCAGCGCACAACCCAGCGATGCAGCACACAACCCAGCGATCCAGCGCCAACCCAGTGATCCAGCGCACAACCCAGCGATCCAGCACACAACCCAGCGATCCAGCGCACAACCCAGTGATCCAGCGCACAACCCAGCGATCCAGCGCACAACCCAGCGATCCAGCGCACAACCCAGCGATCCAGCGCACAACCCAGCGATCCAGCGCACAACCCAGTGATCCAGCGCACAACCCAGCGATCCAGCGCCAACCAAGCGATCCAGCGCACAACCCAGCGATCCAGCGCAAAACCCAGTGATCCAGCGCACAACCCAGCGATCCAGCGCATAACCCAGCGATCCAGTGCACAACCCAGCGATCCAGCGCAAACCCAGCGATCCAGCGCACAACCCAGCGATCCAATGCACAACCCAGCGATCCAGCGCACAACCCAGCGATCCAATGCACAACCCAGCGATCCAGCGCACAACCCAGCGATCCAGCGCACAACCCAGCGATCCAGCGCACAACCCAGCGATCCAGCGCACAACCCAGCGATGCAGCACACAACCCAGCGATCCAGCGCCAACCCAGTGATCCAGCGCACAACCCAGCGATCCAGCGCACAACCCAGCGATCCAGCGCCAACCAAGCGATCCAGCGCACAACCCAGCGATCCAGCGCAAAACCCAGTGATCCAGCGCACAACCCAGCGATCCAGCGCATAACCCAGCGATCCAGTGCACAACCCAGCGATCCAGCGCAAACCCAGCGATCCAGCGCACAACCCAGCGATCCAATGCACAACCCAGCGATCCAGCGCACAACCCAGCGATCCAGCGCAAACCCAGCGATCCAGCGCACAACCCAGCGATCCAATGCACAACCCAGCGATCCAGCGCACAACCCAGCGATCCAGCGCAAACCCAGCGATCCAGCGCACAACCCAGCGATCCAGTGCACAACTCAGCGATCCAGCACACAACCCAGCGATCCAGCGCAAAACCCAGCGATCCAGCGCACAACCCAGTGATGCAGCGCACAACCAAGTGATCCAGCGCACAACCCAGCGATCCAGTGCACAACCCAGCGATACAGCGCACAGCCCAGCGATCCAGCGCACAACCCAGCGATTCAGTGCACATCCCAGCGATCCAGCGCACAACCCAGCGATCCAGCGCACAACCCAGTGATCCAGCGCAAAACACAGCGATCCAGCGCACAACCCAGCGATCCAGCGCAAAACAGTGATCCAGCGCACAACCCAGTGATCCAGCGCAAAACCCAGCGATCCAGCGCACAACCCAGCGATCCAGCGCACAACCCAGTGATCCAGCGCACAACCCAGTGATCCAGTGCACAACCCAGCGATCCAGTGCACAACCCAGCGATCCAGCGCACAACCCAGCGATCCAGTGCACAACCCAGCGATCCAGCGCACAACTCAGCCATCCAGCGCACAACCCAGCGATCCAGCGCAAAACAGTGATCCAGCGCACAACCCAGTGATCCAGCGCACAACCCAGTGATCCAGCACACAACCCAGCGATCCAGTGCACAACCCAGCAATCCAGCGCACAACCCAGCGATCCAGCGCAAAACACTGCGATCCAGCGCACAACCCAGTGATCCAGCGCACAACCCAGTGATCCAGCGCACAACCCAGTGATCCAGCGCACAACCCAGTGATCCAGCGCACAACCCAGCGATCCAGCGCACAACCCAGCGATCCAGCGCAAAACCCAGTGATCCAGCGCACAACCCAGCGATCCAGCTCACAACCCAGCGATCCAGTGCACAACCCAGTGATCCAGCGCACAACCCAGTGATCCAGGCCAGCCAGTGTCAGGAATAGGGGAAATCGTCAAGATCGTTATGGCGGTGTCACACTGAACGATGCAGCAGATTGCATGATTGACATCGTCTGATGTGGGGTCCGGATCTCATATCTGTGATTAACGATCAGATCACTTATCGCTTGTAAGATCCACGTGTCACACGCAACGACGTCATTAACACGACTGAAAATCCGTGACGTTTCAACATCTTTAATGATATTGTAGCGTGTGACGGCTCCGATAGATAGATAGATAGATAGATGAGATACATATAGATCTCCAATAAAAACTTTCATATCACAATCTTTATTAATAATAATAATAATAATAATAATAATATTATGAAATCTTGTAGTTGTCACTCGACCATTAAGGCTGTTATAGACTCTAAACTCCCAGTTTGTCTTTTTATGAACTCTACATGTATATTAGCAGTAATGAACACACGTTGACTCTTTCTGTCTCTTACATTGAGACATGTAATGGCTGCGTGTGTGATCAGGCAGTGAGTGGGAGCGGGTGTGCTGTGATACCGCTTATTGTGCTGGGTGGATCCAGTGTTATCATCTGTATATCAGTCATTGTACACTTGCCTCTGATGATAAGGAAGCTGCTGAAAAGTCTTCCTGTAATCATAGGCAGTTCGTCTAAAATAGCCACAAAATGACAAAAAATGTCATTTGTTGAGAAGACGTTGCCTTTATCGCCATGTAGTGTGTATCCATACAGTGATGTCGAGCTGTATGTACAGAATGGTGTGAGGTCTATTCCTACACGTGCGGACCCTATACCGTCCATTCTCAGTGACTGTCGGACACCAGATTGATGTGACGAGCTTTGTTTTAATGCTACAGTCAATACCTCGCGGCTGAGTCAGCGCCTGGTGATGTGGGATTAGAGTCGGGCAGGGTGCCAGGATTTAGGAAGAAAGAGACAGACTCTCATAAATAATATATGCCCCCTTTCTTAAAATGTATCTTGGATCCCGAGGCATCACACGACCAATGTGTTATCTGCAGATGATGGCATTATCCAGATTTAGGGGATTGACCTGTATTTCATGGTTCTTGCAAATCTGATTGACAATAACCCGTTATATGATGATGGTGGAAATGATCTGTAATTTCCTATTAGAACTTTTCATTTTATTGTATTAAAGTTCAGTTTAGTTAAATGATGATCTATCTGATTGCTGCCAGTGAATGAGATCATTTTTGTGATTTTTGGAGGTACAGGCCTACATCCTCTCTGGCCTGAGGTTTTACCTAATGTAGACAATCCTAAATGTCTCAACAGCACAAACCTCTATTCTGATTCTAACTTTGATTAAATGTATTAGCCTGAAATTCTGTTACTTCCAGACTGGATACAATTGTAATATTCCATTATTATATTGACAATTTAAGGACATGATCATATATCAAAGTCAAACATCAGAAATACTCTTTGAGTTGTCGGAGTCAGATGTCAGGATCAGAGTCTCGCATCAAAGTCACTTGTCAAGTCAGATATCAGAGTCACTTGTCAGAGTCACCAATCAGGTGTCAGAGTCAGGATCAGAGTTTCTCATCAGAGTCTCTCATCAAAGTCACTTGTCAGAGTCACCAGTCAGGTGTCAGAGTCAGATGTCAGGAACAGAGTCTCTCGTCAAAGTCACTTGTCAAAGTCAGATATCAAAGTCACTTGTCAGAGTCACCAGTCAGCTGCCAGAGTCAGATGTCAGGATCAGAGTCTCGCATCAAAGTCACTTGTCAAAGTCAGATATCAGAGTCACTTGTCAGAGTTACCAGTCAGGTGTTAGAGTCAGTTGTCAGGATTAGAGTCTCTCATCAAAGTCATTTGTCAGAGTCACCAGTCAGGTGTCAGATGTCAAGATCAGAGTCTCGCTTCAAAGTCACTTGTCAAAGTCAGATATCAGAGTCACTTGTCAGAGTCACCAATCAGGTGTCAGAGTCAGGATCAGAGTTTCTCATCAGAGTCTCTCATCAAAGTCACTTGTCAGAGTCACAAGTCAGGTGTCAGAGTCAGATGTCAGGAACAGAGTCTCGCATCAAAGTCACTTGTCAGAGTCACCAGTCAGCTGCCAGAGTCAGATATCAGGATCAGAGTCTCGCATCAAAGTCACTTGTCAGAGTCACCAGTAAGGTGTCAGAGTCAGATGTCAGGGTCAGAGTCTCTCATCAAAGTCACTTGTCAGAGTCACCAGTCAGGTGTCAGAGTCAGATGTCAGGATCAGAGTCTCACGTCAAAGTCACTTGTCAAAGTCAGATATCAGAATCACTTGTCAGAGTCACCAGTCAGCTGCCAGAGTCAGATGTCAGGATCAGAGTCTCGCATCAAAGTCACTTGTCAGAGTCACCAGTCAGGTGTTAGTCAGATGTCAGGATCAGAGTTTCTCATCAGAGTCTATCATCAAAGTCACTTGTCAAAGTCAGATATCAGAGTCACTTTTCAGATTTACCAGTCAGGTGTCAGAGTCAGATGTCAGGGTAAGAGTCTCTCATCAAAGTCACTTGTCAGAGTCACCAGTCAGGTGTCAGAGTCAGATGTCAGGATCAGAGTCTCACGTCAAAGTCACTTGTCAAAGTCAGATATCAGAATCACTTGTCAGAGTCACCAGTCAGCTGCCAGAGTCAGATGTCAGGATCAGAGTATTGCATCAAAGTCACTTGTCAGAGTCACCAGTCAGGTGTCATTCAGATGTCAGGGACAGAGTCTTTCGTCAAAATCACTTGTCAAAGTCAGATATTAGATTCACTTGTCAGAGTTACCAGTCAGGTGTCAGAGTCAGATGTCAGGATCAGAGTCAGATATCAGAGTCACTTGTCAGAGTCACCAGTCAGGTGTCAGAGTTAAAATGTCAGGATCAGATTCTCTCATCAAAGTCACTTGTCGAACTCAGATATGAAAGTCACTTGTCAGAGTCACCTGTCATTGTCAGAGTCCAATTTCAATGAAACTGTGGATAAAAATAGGAGTGCAAATAGGGTTTTATCCTGATGACAAAATGAAGATTTATTGTATTTGCTCACCTGGTCAGTTTGTGTGACACAAAACCAGTTTGGATCACATATATGGCTGCTGCAGAATCCACAAGCCACGTGTACCATGCATCAACAAGTTGGAAACAATGGATATACTGGTGGTAACTTGCTTGGTTTCGTGACCTAGGAGTGATGGTTAACACTCCGAAATGCGTTGAAGAATAAAACCACCATTTTTATATATACACCTCTTCGATAGATTCATCCTTTGGCAGCATGTATTATGTCCACTTGTATATCCATTGTTTCCTAGAGTCAAGTATCAGGATCAGGTATCAGGATCATGTATCAGAGTCAGGTACCAGAGTCAGGTATCAGAATCACATGTCAAAGTCATGTGTCAGAATCACATATCAGAGTCAGGTATCAGAGTCATGGTTCAGAATCAGGTATCAGAGTCATGCGTCAGAATCAGATATCATAATCAGGTATCAGAGTAATGTGTTAGTCAGGTGTCAAAGTCATGTGTCTGAGTCATGTGTCAGAGTAAGGTATCATAATTATGTATCTGAGTCAAATGTCATAGTCAGGTATCAGAGTCATGTGTCTGAGTCATGTGTCTGAGTCATGTGTCTGAGTCATGTGTCTGAGTCATGTGTCTGAGTCATGTGTCTGAGCCATGTGTCTGAGCCATGTGTCTGAGCCATGTGTCTGAGCCATGTGCCTAAGCCATGTGTCAGAGTAAGGTATCATAATTATGCATCAGAGTCAAATATAGTCAGGTATCAGAGTTATGTGTCTGAGTCATGTGTCAGAGTCATGAATCAGAATCATGCATCAGAGTCTGGTATAATAGCCTGGTATTAGAGATGGGTATCAGAATCATGTATCAGAATCATGTATCAGAGTCAGGAATCAGAATCATGTATTAGAGTCAGGTATCATAGTCAGGTATCATAGTCATGGTTCAGAATCAGGTATCAAAGTCATGCGTCAGAATCAGGTACCATAGTCAGGTATCAGAGTCATGTGTTAGTCAGGTGTCAAAGTCAAGTGTCTGAGTCATGTGTCTGAGCCATATATCAGAGTAAGGTATCATAATTATGTATCAGAGTCAAATATCATAGTCAAGAGAAATGATGGGAGTGATGGTGTGTCACGGTCCGCGCTGCTTCTGGATTAAAAACTCACCAAAGAGCCCAGCAAACCCTGAGGAAGACGCCGGGTTGTGGCGTTGAAACGCGTTGGAATAAGGAATAAAGAGGATGAAAGTTTGCTGGGCTCTTTGGTGAGTTTTTAATCCAGAAGCAGCGCGGACCGTGACACACCATCACTCCCATCATTTCTCTTGGAACATACCACGATCCAGTGGTAGGTGGAGGTCCTGCAGCAGCTTGGAACATTGATTCCTAAACGCAGTCAAACCAGTTGTGGGGACCACAACTGGATCAGGTGAGCGGCCACACAGCACCACCGTTTACATACTAGTGTCACTAGTGATAGGGCACTATTGCGCCTCTTGTCCCCTCCCTTTATATTTTGCAAATATCATAGTCAGGTATCAGAGTCATGTGTCTGAGCCATGTGTCGGAGTCATGAATCAGAATCATGCTTCAGAGTCTGGTATAATAGCCTGGTATTAGAGACGGGTATCAGAATCATGTATCAGAATCAGGTATCAGAATCATGTGTCAGAGTCAGGAATCAGAATCATGTATTAGAGTCAGGTATCATAGTCAGGTATCAGAGTCATGTATCAGAGTCAGGTGCCAGAGTCATGTGTCAGAGTCATTTGTTAGAATCAGTTATCAGAGTCATGTGTCAAAGTCAGATATCAGAATCATGTATCAGAGACAGGTGTCATAGTCAGATATCAGAGTCATGTGTCATAGTAATGTGTCAGAATCAGGTGTCAGAGTCATGTGTCAGAGTAAGGAATCATAATTATGTATCAGAGTCAGGTATCAGAGTCATGAGTGAGAGTCATGTATCAGAATCAGGTATCAGAAACAAGTGTCAGATTCAGGTATCACATAGAGTATTTCTGACTTTGATATATGATCATATCCTAACATTCGCACTGTACATTAGGTCTGTATTGGTTTTCTGCACGAGATGCAGATTGACTTCAGTCATTGACATAAATCAGAGTTTTTAAAAAAAGTAAAATATGTATGAAATGTATATGACAAGTGGTGACGAGGGGGCACTACCCCGCTCATGTGCTTGGTACTCAAAACAAGCAGTGGGACTCTTAGATTGGTGCAATTTGAGGATTGAGTACAATGAAAGTCGATGGGGAACTCCATTATACTCCAGCATACTCGGTACTCGAATCATGCCTGAGTCCACCTACTCGTCTGGGGTACCGAGCACCCAAGCATGGTAGAGCTCCCTCACCACTAGACATAGCCATTTTTAGGCAGTTTGAACAGCTCTTTCTTCCTTGTGATCTGCTGCACATTTACATTCCAGTCCAGTCCCAGACATCAAAATATGCCCAAATATTTACTGAAAATATAAAATATTCCAATCCAGACAATCATATTTTCCTACAATGGACATAACTGCATCAATAACACTGAAGAATACACAATAGTCCAGTGAGTGGTGTTGACTGTGGCGACTCTCCATAATTCTCCATTTCAAAGCTGTAACGTCTTAAAGGAACAGTTCAGAGAAAACTGATACATTCGGCAAAGTAAGACCCAAGGAGTAGAGAAGGGGATGGGGATGGGGATGGGGGTTCTCTTTACTTCTCGTTTGAATGATAGACCCATTAACATATAACTCACATTTTGAATACATTTGACATGTTACATTGAGAGGTCAGATGTTTTGAGCATTGGGGGGACTCCGTGCTAAGACCCCCACTTAGTGTTTTAATGAAAGTGTTCAGCTTCCAACTTGTACCCAACCTGAGCCCAGTAGACAAACTCTCCCTCTACTGTACCTCTATTTTGGTGATTGGGGAAGGGTGTCACAAGATCTAGAACCCCCATTTATTACACCTGACATGTCAAAAATATATTAAATCCATAAATGGGCTAATAGAGATACTTAGGTTCTGCCCCAAGGATTGCCCCAATCGAGGTGGGAATATCCACTTTGGTTTGAAGTTTGCACAAAACCTGGGCTTTTCCTATACCCTTTTTGACGTTCTTCAGCTTGATCTCAAGTCATAGTGAATTGATGAATGATAGCTCTTTGCGTAGATAGGCCCACTAGGGTCTTCTCTGCCATTATCTTGAAAGTATCAAGCCACTGGGTTGCTGGTCTTCTTCATCACCAAGTTTCTTCTAGTCTTCTGACCATGATGTCCTTCTCCAGTGATTGCTCTTTTCATACGATGTGTACATAGGTCCACCAGGTCATCTCCAGGCCTACATTGGTCCTCCAGGTCCTCTCTAAGTCTACATAGATTCATCAGGGTCTTCTCTAAGTCTAAATAGGTCCACAATGTTGTTTTCCAAGCTTAGATAGGTCCACCAGTGTCTTCTCTGCTCTAATCTTGATGTTATGAAGCCATCGGGTTGCTGGCCTTCCTTTTAACCTTGTTCTTTCCATTCTTCCGACTTTATGTTCTTCTCCAGTGATTGCTCTTTACTTATGATGTGTAGACAAGTCTAGATAGGTCCATTAGAATCTTCTGCAAGCCTAGATATGTCCACCGGTCTTCTCCAAGCATAGATGGTCCACCAGGGTCTTCTCCACGCCTACATAGGTCTACTAGGGTCTTTTTTAGTATCTTCTTCACCATTACCTTTGATAGTATTAAGCCATTGGGTTGCTGGTCTTCCTCTTTGCCTCGTTCCTTCTATTCTGATGACCATGATGTCCTTCTCCAGTGATTGCTGTCTTCCTATGATGTGTAGACAAGTCGTAGCTTAGGTGATCTTTCCTTCCAGTGCATATCTGGTTGATTCTTGTTCTTCTTGCCATCCATGGTATTGATAACCTCCCTCTTCAGCTCCACATATCGAAGGCATTGATTCTTCTTCTGACTTGTTCCTTTCTCATCCAGGTTTCACTGTCATCTTGAACCCTATACCAAACATTGACATCTCCAGATCTATGGTTGATGCACCCAGTCATGTTTGAGGGCTTTTAAAGGGTTGGTCATTAGGGATGGGCGAGTCTACTCGCTACTATTCGGCACTCGCCGAATAGTAGCGGTATTCATGTACTCGCTACTCGCCGAGTAAATTAGGATTACTCGGGAGTAGCAAGTACCGAATACTTTTGCAGTGTATCAATAGATAGACTGCAAAAGTCCTGTAAAATAAAGGAAAAGTGGTTAAAAAATAAAAAATCAATACTCACCTTAACCGACGGCTGTACCGGGACCGGCCGATGCACATCTATTCATGTAAAAGGACCTGTCACTTTCTCAGCCAATCAGATGGCTGGGAGAGATCTGGCCAATCAGATGCCGCCACGTCACAATGACGTAATCGCTAGCAGCCACCTGATTGGCCAGATGGAATGGTCCTCTCAGGTACACGAGGACGTGAGGATTGTGACGTGGCGGCATCTGATTGCCAGATTGTCCCAGCATCTGATTGGCTGAGAGAGTGACAGGTCCTTTTACATGAATAGATGTGCATCTTCCGGTCCCGGTACAGCCGTCAGTTAAGGTGAGTATCCGATTTTTTTATTTTTTAACCACTTTTCCTTTATTTTACAGGACTTTTGCAGTGTGTCTATTGAGACACTGCAAAAGTATTCGGAATCGCTATACTCGCAACGAGTAGCGAGTACCGCTACCTACTCGTTGCGGGTATAGCGATTCCGAATATTATGGTACTCGCCCATCCCTATTGGTCATCGATTTATGGGAAATTTACCAAGTATGATCATTTTTATTTTTTTGACTGACCCATCTCTTGTCCTGCTATATCCATAAAATGGAACATTCTTTTAAAGGGATCCTGTCCCCCCCCCCCCTTAGTGCATTTGATATTGTGCCCAAAGCCCAGCAGGTTACACATCATGTAAATGGGGTTCTAGTTGGGGTTCATGATGTGTAACCTGGTGGGCACAGTATAAAATGCCCCAGGAGGGTAACAGGTTCCCTTTAAATCCTGGCTATCTTGATCCCCAATGTATCAGTTTATAAAGACGTTGTGTGGAGACAAGGGTTTGTCATCTTTGCCCACATGAAGAATCTGAATAATCTTCTAAGGACTTCTAGGTTCAACTTGGTAGAGCTTTCAGTCTTCGTGAATTCTTGGAGACGTAGGATTAAGTCCGGCAGCAGATTCCACATCCCGTCATCTTCTTACAGCATCCACAGCAGAAGACACAGAGACCCAACACCGAGCGTCTGACCCGGGGGAGCAGAGGATCAGGAGGAAAGATGAACCTCTAGGGATGAAGAGGGACAAAAGAACATGGATGAAGGCACAACACATCAAATTTTGCAAAGATGAAGTAATTATTCATTATGTTTTGCTTTCAGAAACCAAAAAAAGAAAAAAAGTTAAAGTTTTTAATATAGTTTAAATAGTTTTCTAGAAACAGTGTGGATTATTGTAGCTGTCATGGCTATAGCCTTTATGTACAGGAATATAACTACTATAATACTGCTCCTATATACAAGAATATAACTACTATAATACTGCTCCTATGTACAAGAATATAACTACTATAATACTGTCCCTATATACAAGAATATAACTACTATAATACTGCTCCTATGTACAAGAATATAGGTACTATAATACTGCTCCTATATACAAGAATATATCTACTATAATACTGCCTCTATATACAAGAATATAACTACTATAATACTGCCCCTATGTACAAGAATATAGGTACTATAATACTGCTCCTATATACAAGAATATAACTACTATAATACTGCCTCTATATACAAGAATATAACTACTATAACACTGCTCCTATGTACAAGAATATAACTACTATAATACTGCCTCTATATACAAGAATATAACTACTATAATACTGCTCCTATATACAAGAATATAACTACTATAATACTGCTCCTATGTACAAGAATATAACTACTATAATACTGCCCCTATGTACAAGAATATAACTACTATAATACTGCTCCTATATACAAGAATATAACTACTATAATACTGCTCCTATATACAAGAATATAACTATTAATACTGCTCATTGTACAAGAATATAACTACTATAGTACTGCTCCTATGTACAAGAATATAACTACTATAATACTGCCCCTATATACAAGAATATAACTACTATAATATCTGCTCCTATATACAAGAATATAACTACTATAATACTGCTCCTATATACAAGAATATAACTACTATAATACTGCTCCTATATACAAGAATATAACTACTATAATACTGCTCCTATATATAAAAGAATATAACTACTATAATACTGCTCCTATATACAAGAATATAACTACTATAATACTGCTCCTATATACAAGAATATAACTACTATAATACTGCTCCTATGTACAAGAATAAAACTACTATAATACGGCCCCTATATACAAGAATATAACCACTATAATACTGCCCCTATATACAAGAATATAACCACTATAATACTGCTCCTATATACAAGAATATAACTACTATAATACTGCTCCTATATACAAGAATATAACTACTATAATACTGCCCCTATATACAAGAATATAACTACTAAAATACTGCTCCTATATACAAGAATATAACTACTATAATACTGCTCCTATGTACAAGAATAAAACTACTATAATACTGCCTCTATATACAAGAATATAACTACTATAATACTGCTCCTATATACAAGAATATAACTACTATAATACTGCCACCTATATACAAGAATATACATACTATAATACTGCTCTTATGTAGAAGAATTAAACTACTATAATACTGCTCCTATATACAAGAATATAACTACTATAATACTGCTCATGTGTACAAGAATATAACTACTATAATACTGCTCCTATGTACAAGAATATAACTACTATAATACTGCTCCTATGTACAAGAATATAACTACTATAATACTGCCCCTATGTACAAGAATATAACTACTATAATACTGCTCCTATATACAGGAATATAACTACTATAATACTGCTCCTATATACAAGAATATAACTACTATAATACTGCCCCTATATACAAGAATATAACTACTATAATACTGCTCCTATATACAAGAATATAACTATTATAATACTGCTCCTATATACAAGAATATAGCTACTATAATACTGCTCCTATATACAAGAATATAACTACTATAATACTGCTCCCTATATACAAGAATATAATACTATAATACTGCTCCTATATACAAGAATATAACTACTATAATACTGCTCATGTGTACAAGAATATAACTACTATAGTACTGCTCCTATGTACAAGAATATAACTACTATAATACTGCCCTATATACAAGAATATAACTACTATAATACTGCTCCTATATACAAGAATATAACTACTATAATACTGCTCCTATGTACAAGAATATAACTACTATAAATACTGCCACTATATACAAGAATATAACTACTATAATACTGCCCCTATGTACAAGAATATAACTACTATAATACTGCTCCTATATACAATAATATAACTACTATAATACTGCCCCTATATACAAGAATATAACTACTATAATACTGCCCCTATATACAAGATAATATCTACTATAATACTGCTCCTATATACAATAATATAACTACTATAATACTGCCCCTATATACAAGAATATAACTACTATAATACTGCCCCTATATACAAGAATATATCTACTATAATACTGCTCCTATGTACAAGAATATAACTACTATAATACTGCTCCTATGTACAAGAATATAACTACTATAATACTGCCCCTATATACAAGAATATAACTACTATAATACTGCTCCTATATACAAGAATATAATTATTATAATACTGCTCCTATATACAAGAATATAGCTACTATAATACTGCTCCTATATACAAGAATATAACTACTATAATACTGCTCCTATATACAAGAATATAACTACTATAATACTGCTCCTATGACAAGAATATAACTACTATAATACTGCCCCTATATACAAGAATATAACTACTATAATACTGCTCCTATATACAAGAATATAACTACTATAATACTGCCCCTATATACAAGAATATAACCACTATAATACTGCTCCTATGTACAGGAATATAACTACTATAATACTGCCCCTATATACAAGAATATAACTACTATAATACTGCTCCTATATACAAGAATATAACTACTATAATACTGCTCCTATATAAAAGAATATAACTACTATAATACTGCTCCTATATACAAGAATATAACTACATAATACTGCTCCTATATACAAGAATATAACTACTATAATACTGCTCCTATATACAAGAATATAACTACTATAATACTGCTCCTATGTACAAGAATATAACTACTATAATACTGCTCCTATATACAAGAATATAACTACTATAATACTGCTCCTATATACAAGAATATAACTACTATAATACTGCTCCTATGTACAAGAATATAACTACTATAATACTGCTCCTATATACAAGAATATAACTACTATAATACTGCTCCTATGTACAAGAATATAACTACTATAATACTGCCCCTATATACAAGAATATAACTACTATAATACTGCTCCTATATACAAGAATATAACTACTATAATACTGCTCCTATGTACAAGAATATAACTACTATAATACTGCCCCTATATACAAGAATATAACTACTATAATACTGCCCCTATATACAAGAATATAACTACTATAATACTGCTCCTATATACAAGAATATAACTACTATAATACTGCCCCTATGTACAAGAATATAACTACTATAATACTGCTCCTATATACAAGAATATAACTACTATAATACTGCTCCTATATACAAGAATATAACTACTATAATACTGCTCCTATATACAAGAATATATCTACTATAATACTGCCCCTATATACAAGAATATAACTACTATAATACTACTCCTATATACAAGAATATAACTACTATTACATTGCCGCCTTTATACATAATGGAGTATTCGTTGCTGACTGATTTTCATGTTTTACATTGAGGTGTTGCTGTTTACTGGACTGTGCATTAATTCTCACACAATACCATAAGATTATACAAATGCTGTATGTATACCGTACATTGCAGCCGGCCAGTATAATGGATTAGTGTATGGTAAGTCATTTTCTCTCCCCATGTAGCAGTATGATATACACTGGCTGCTGTTCAGTGGAGCAGATGGTGCAGGGACGGGTTTATTCATTACATTTCCCATGGCAGAAGAAGGATAAAATTCAAGTTTTGAAACAATGGGCAATCTATCGGTCAGAGCATTATCCCGGCTCTGCCGCTGTCCTCGTTTTACATTTACATCATCAAATGCTGAATATTTTTTTTTTCCCAGCCATTTTTTACATAGTGCCAGTTCCGGCTCTCTGGGGCCCCCGCTCGCTGCACACAATCCCTCACGTCTCATCATCGTCTTACTGCATTTAAATTATTGTGCCAATAAATACATTGGGGTCTGTGGGATTTACAGGAGATGCCAAAAACCATGAAAAAGGAGTTTTCGAGATTTATTAATATTGGAGCTATGAGGAAAGGGAGAGGGGCCCAAAACACCAGACAATTTCTTTTGTGCTACAATTTAAAGGGACCGCCTCTTATTAGGGCGTGAGGGATCTGGGATCTGGGATGGATACCCTATCTTAACCCCAACCTAATGGGTAAATAAGAAAGCTCAAATGTTTGTAGGGAGTTTACAAAATCATTTTTACCAGTAGAGTGACCCCGCCCAGGAGGAGCTGCAAAATGATAAGTAGGTTTCTAATTCGGGCATCCTACTCTGAGGATGGTCAGGGATTGGGGATGGATACCCTATCTTAACCCCAACCTAATGGGTAAATAAGAAAGCTCAAATGTTTGTAGGGAGTTTACAAAATCATTTTTACCAGTAGAGTGACCCCGCCCAGGAGGAGCTGCAAAATGATAAGTAGGTGTCTAATTTGGGCATCCTACTCTGAGGATGGTCAGGGATTGGGGATGGATAACCTATCCTAACATAATGCTATTGAGTAAATAAGAAAGCACAAATGTTTGTAGGGAGTTTACAAAATCATATTAACCAGTAGAGTGACCCCGCCCAAGAGGAGCTGCAGAATGATAAGTAGGTGACTAATTTGGTCATCCTACCCTAAAGGCCCCGTCACATCTGGTGACGGGGCTAGGGATGTCGGTGGCGACTGGCGGGTGCGCGCACGTTTTTGGCACCCCGCCAGCATCACCGTCCCCTATTTACACGGGGCGACATCTCCAGCCCCGCGCCGGCGTGCTGACAGGCGGCATCGCCGCCGGGGTGTCTGAAAACCCCAGCGGCGATGCAGGACAATGGGAGCCTATGGCTCCCATCGCCTGACAGGTCGCCGGTGGCTGGTTACATGGGGCGATGTGTGCACATCACCCATGATGGTCGCCTGGTTTCAGAGCACTGCTCTGAAACCAGGCAACCGCCTGGCGGCGCCGACATCACCCCTTTACATAAAGAGACGTAGGGGCAATGTCGCCGCCGATAGGCCACGCCCCTACATCGCCTCTCTTATCGGCGGCGATGTGGCCCCGTGTGAATGGGGGCTTAAGGGCGAGGGTGGCGGCCCAGATCTCCTCACCTTCAGAGATAATTCCACGACAGGGAGAGTTAGGGAACCCTAGTCTTAAGGGTTAGTCTAGTTCCCTTAGTCACCTTTTGCCCATTTTACCATCCTGCTTCCTTATCCCATTACTGTTATACCCCCATTGACATCTCCAGATCTATGATTGATACACCCAGTGTTGTGACACCATTTGACACCAGGATCATGTCTGAACACCCACAACAATAGATTCTGGTGTCTGGTGTAACTATAGTAGGTTTAGTGCTTGCGGTTGGTCCTCAAGCTTATATGGGTTCTAAAGGTCCCTTTGGCCCCATACATGAGGATCAACATTATTAAGACCCATGATGATAGAGGACTCTGTTTGAGATTTTGGATTTTGTTGTACCACTAGACCCTTGCGTTATTTTTCAACACCTATAAAAATAGATTTGTGGTCAACCATCTCTCTCCTTGGGCGCCTCGGCATCTGTAATGACTCGGAATCAGGAAATGTCTGTCCACTTGCGCAGGAGTGAACTGTTCGTAATTATGCCAGACGTATAGTTCCTTTGTTCAGATAGTCCAATGACATGAGTCATTGTTCCATGTGAGACTGTCTGTTGTCCTTTTTGTATGCCATCTCCGGGAATGCCTGCTGATTGCAGATTGCGTTAAACCCCTATGGTGTACTAACATGTGTCATCCGGACAAAAATTGAATTAGCGGATAATGAGACAACAGGCACGATGATCTTCACCAAATCCTGTGGGACACAATGCCCTGAAATAGGAGCTGAGGGATTTAAATAGGTGCCTACATCTATCACCGGTGATTTTAAAGGAGTTTAGCATAGAGATCATGATTCTAGATGGTGGATTATAAGATTGCTCCACTGAGCACAAATTTTCTTGGAGAACCGAGATTGGGACAATCTAGTCACCTGGACACATACCTCGCTGTGCTTGATTGGCTTCCTACACTTGCCCTTCCTCTTCTCAGTGGGTGCCCACCAAAATCAGGGTGCTGCTGGTTGGGCTACTGGATGCCCCAAAGTTGCGGAGGTTCTAATACTTGGCAGAAGGGTTAGACTCTTGTGGGGCACAATGCCCTGAAATGGGAGCTCATGGATAAAACAACGGTTCTGTCTCTGAGGTGAGTCTACAATACCTCAGTCTAGGGGCCATGGTTCCAGCTTGCGGATTACAGAACTGCTACACTGCCCTACACTAAGCCCATGAATGCATTTGAGGAAGCTAGGTTGGAACAATCTAGTCACCTTGCCACATACCTCACTGTGCTTGGTCAACTTGCTAAGCTTGTAGCTACCTTCTATTATTGGGTGCCTGCCAAAAGCTGGGTGCTGCTGGTTGGGCTACTGGATTCCCCGAAGTTGAGGAGGTTCTAATACTTGGCAGAAGGGTTAGACTCTTGTAGGGCACAATGCCCTGAAATGGGAGCACATGGGTAAAAAAAAGGGTTCTGTCTCTGAGGTGAGTCTACAGGACCTCAGTCTAGGGGCCATGGTTCCAGCTTGCGGATTACAGAACTGCTACACTGCCCTACACTAGCTGGGTGCTGCTGGTTGGGCTACTGGATTCCCCGAAGTTGCCGAGGTTCTAATACCTAGGGAGTCCATCAAACTTTCATGGACTCCCTAGGTATTAGAACCTCGGCAACTTCGGGGAATCCAGTAGCCCAACCAGCAGCACCCAGCTAGTGTAGGGCAGTGTAGCAGTTCTGTAATCCGCAAGCTGGAACCATGGCCCCTAGACTGAGGTCCTGTAGACTCACCTCAGAAAGGGTAAGACTTCCACCATCTTTTGTCTTTGCTGGGACTGTACTATATGGTGTTGACTGTTGGTGACCCAATAAAGTCTACAGGAGCATGGTACCCTCACCCTGTGTTGTTTGACCGGTGTTCTGCAGCAGGGAAAGAGTTTGGGCATTCAGTGGCATGGTCCCCCTCCCGGGCAGTCTTTCTAAGGATGAGAGCACCCTTGTGTCTCCAGAGCATCCACATGGGCTATGGTCATAGTCTAGGTTTTGAGGTTACAATATAGAATCGGGATCAGTACGGTTCAGCGAATGAGCAGATGAGGAAGGAGAACCTTGTACAGATTGAGCGGTGGGTGCAATGTTAACATGCCAACCAAATGTAGATGAGATTAAGTGATGGACATCCTCTTCAAGGAGGACATTTCTTAGTCTGTAACACTACGTCCTGCAGTCCTGCTCATTTTAGGGGTGATGACTTATTTCAGTGCACACATAATGGAGGATAGATGGGTAACGCCAACCGAGAGATTGAGAAACTTCCAATATTGCAACTTTCTTCTATAAAATAACGAAGTCGTTAAGGGACGGTCGGTTAACCACTTAATTCCCGAAGGAGCTTAGGTTCACTGCCGAAACTAATCTGTGTTCTGGGATTGTCCCTGGCTTGAGGTTTATAGTGCGACACTCACCTAACTGGATTATTATGGAAATCGATGGCTGATTTGCATACTCGCCCTGTTCTCATTAATTCTCTCATGCCAAGAAGTCGAGGTTCCAGTCTACACAATTCCATTCCTGCCCTGTAGCCGTTCACTGTGTGATGGAGCAGTCATTTGTAATGTGTCCTTTACCATCGCCATCATGCCCGCCGCCGAGGAGTTCTTGACATATTTTTTTTTTCTTCTTCGCATAATCTATAGCACTGCTCTTAGCAATATTAAACTTACCCTGCAAATTGACGATATTAAAAAGTCAACGGCTGGGTACGTTTTAGAGGAAGCATCCAAGGTATTGGGCTACTGCATGACCGTTGACTACTTCATTGACCTCGAACTAAGCACAGCCATAAAACAGACGACTGAGCCAATAGGAGGTGTTAAAACTGGATCCCGGCCACTTAAAGGGAATCTGTCAGGTCAAACACCCATATGTGACTGTTATCATTTTCTAATTCCTTTCTCTAAGATCTCTCTATTCATGTATTTCTTTTATTTATAATCGGCCCCTAACCTCTGAAAACAGCAAATAAAATATTCATTCCATCTGTCAATCACAGTGAGTGATCACTTAGTTCTCTGCTGTCCACTCCCCATAGGATGAATATTCATGTCACAAATTCACATCACTGCACAGGACATCAGTTAGGGGAGGGGTGCTGTGTCCTCCTCTCTGCTCTCTGTGTTTGCAGCAACAGAAGAGGTCAAATAAAACACAGAATCTGTCACAGCACAGCAGGGATACCTCCTTAGAGAAACAAAGGGAGTAGATATCTTATCTAGACCAGATAAGGCAGATGCGTGCCTGTAATCTCGCCCTCCCTCCATCTCCTCATCAGAAGCTCCTAAATGAAAGTGAAACCTGACAGGTAGATCCAAGGGAGAAGGGAGGAGAGAGCTGCCTCAGAAGGAGTGAATAATAAATGAAGTAGCCGGACTAATCCTCTGTGAAAGTAATGGAGCTGGACTAATGCAGCAGCTGCCTGCAGGGTGTGAAAATGCTTATAGCAAGAAAACTACAAACAGTACCATATCGATTTTACTTGTTTTTAAAAGTTCTGCCCAGGCAGCATTCAAGGGTAATATTAGTATAATACTGAAAAATTGAAAAATGACCTGACAGAGTCCTTTAAAAAAAAAAACATAACAAAAGTGCAGCATTAAAAGGAATTGCTATGACACACATAGGCTAGAGGGTGCCCAGCGCATGGTGCAACACAGATGCACAACAGGATTTAAAGGAGGAAGAAGACCCTGAGGATAGGGACTGGGGAATGGAACAGCTCCTGACATTAACCTGGGTCTGGTACCTGAGCTCCCCTAATGTCCCTAAGCAGGTCCTTCCCCGCCGCCATCATGTGCCTAGCCCCTGACCTGTTCCTCCACTCACACCTGCTAGTGAGAAGGTCGGTGAGGGCACTAGACATCACCTTTACATCAGTCCAACACAGGGGAAGGTAGACAGACAGGGAACATAGACAATAAAGGATACACAAATTTGATTGCTGCAGATGACATGGCTCCAACAACAGAACTCAGCAGCAGATCTCCAGCAGCCACTACAGTCTTCTTCCCTCCAAGATGGTCAGAACAGAATTAATCTATTACCGGCACCAGGTGATAGAAGTGACCATTTAAAGGGAGAGGGAGTGGTCACAAACCTGCTACAGCAGAGACAAACTATTCAGAAGCTACCAACAAGGAAAATGTCATTAACCGATGTTGATACAACTCAGATCTTAGAGTTGTCATAAGTCTCCTAATGACAGGAGATACTCATATCATGCTATATATGTTATTTTACTAATTTTCTATATGTTCAAAGATTAACCTAATAGGACTTATTCGTCAATGAGTTGGGGCTGTGATACTTTACTCCAACGACCCATGACATCTAAGTCGTACTTAAATCATGGTCAGGATATAAGTACTATCATGTTAGGTCAATGTCCTGCCCTCTAATAGAGCAAGTATATAATACCTTTTCCCAAACTCCTTTTCTACTCAAGCTCCACCCCCGAGGAAACAAGCTATTTTTGAGTGACTATATTTCCTTCAAGATGAGATGAGTCCGGTTCCTATGAAAATTGAAGTAATAGGAGCTCATGCTAAAATGACAACTTACTTTGTGAGGGTATATACTTAAAGATGTTTGTTCACGGGATTATCCAGGTGAAGTCCCGCCCATGAGGTAACACATATAATCTAGTGAGAGTATAATTCCTTCATGCTCAATTCTAACCTTATCAAAATTGAACTGATCTGTACTCATCACTAGATGACGCCATAATTTTTATTGGTCAGTCCAAAACAAAATCTTTTTATGTCATTAGTCTGCCCGAGTCCAACCCCTGCAGATCCACATTTTTTCTAATTGTAATACCTTTATGCTCAATCCAAACCCAATTAGAATTGTAGATTTTGGTATGCATGCCAAATAACAACATACTTTTTAGGGGCAAGTCCTAGATTAAATTTAATCATGCCACTTTTATACCCAAGTCCAACCCCCGAGGAAAGACATATTATCTTTTCTAACACCTTAAAGCTCAATCATGACTATCAAAATCAAATTGATATTAGTCATTCCAAGATTATATATTGTTTTCCAATGATTGTTCCTGTATGAAATGTATTAATGTCCCCAGTGTCTCAAGTTCCGCCCCTGAGGAAACACATATTTTATGTAAGTGTAATTCCATCATAGTCCAGTCTTGCCTTATCACAATATAACTGATCTGTACTCATACCAGGATGAATCATTTTTTTTTTAATGCAAAATGTATCTATGATCACGTCTTACCCCAGAGAAAACACTTATTATTCAGTGCAAATGTAATTGTGTTTGTGTTTTGGTCAATCCAATCCTAATCAGAATGGAAGAAATTGGTATTCAGGCAAAAAAATATGAACAAACTAAGGGAAACTCCAAGATAAAATTGGGTTATGCCTCAATGTAGCCTAAGTCCCACCCCTGAGGAAGCACTTATTATAATTTATAACCTGAATACCTTATTACTCACTTCTTACCCTATTAAACTTAAACTGTTTTACATCTATATCCAGATGACACAATACTTTCTTTTGGTAAGTCCACAATGACATTCATTTATGTGCTCAAGCCCCGCCCCCGAGGAAACACATTTTGTGTACTGCCTTTATGGTAAATCCCACCTCATAGTTTCTAAGTGAACAATTGAGCAGAAATATATGTGTCTCTAGTCCAACTCCCAAGGAAACATTGATTTATCTATGCTTTTTTAAGTGAAGTCACATCAACATAGTACAAAGGTATTGACTATATTTTTCATTTGTCACTCGTGACCCTATGCCTTATCGTCAATGTATTTGTCCACTGAGACACAGCAGATACACCTTTTCAGTTATCCCTGCTTTAGTCTTTTAAGTAGACAGGTGTTTTCAGGAATCTATTTGTCTGTCCAATCACCTTTGTGGCTATGTATACCTTCCCCTTGCTGGTATTTCCTGCTGGTGACATTCTCAAGTGGATGTCAGCCATACTGCCATTGATTATGCCACTCAGGGAGAGTCCACTTAGGGTTTACCTTTCTCCTGTTTATGCTTTTTACTCTGCACCTATCTTCTGTGTCTAGTTAAGAAGTAGGTGGCATACTCTCCAGCAGTATATACCCTATCGTTCATTTTGTTTTTTGTGGTTTGTTTTTACTCACGTTGGGATCACTCTGCTGAGTTGCCATCAATTAGTCTGGGGTTGGGGCTATTTCAGCCCACGCAGGTACCTCTAGGGACTTCGAGGTCCGAATCTCTAGTTTGTACAGGAACCGGTGTGCCATGTATTTGATTGACTGGCAAGGTCAACTAGATTCTCAACGTTGGCTCATGGAGTCCCATAGTGGAATGTCCCATTGTGACATCCATATGACCTAAATGGGCATATAGGAGGGGTTTGTCTGAATAGACAAACATCAGCAAGTTCAGATTTAACAGTTATGGAAATCGAGCCTCTTGGGCAAAGGAACATATATACCCTCAGTGACAGCCAATAATGTTCCTTCAGTCTCCTCGGCCCTAATTTAAAATTTGCAACTCCCATAAATATTGTCATGCTCAGGCGAAGGAACGCCCGGTGCCTTACGCAAACCAAAGGTAACAATCGGGATGGAAAGGGAGGAAGGCCCTAATGTTAGGGAGAGGAGATACAAGTCACTTCCTGATACTCACCTGTGTCTGTAAACTGACCTCCCTAATGTGCCTATGCAGGTTCTTCCCACTATCACCGTCACGTGCCTAATCACTAGCTATCCCTCCACTCACCCTCACAAAGGCCGGTGAAGGCACTAATCTCACCTCTACAGTAATAAGACAAGGGAAGGAGGAAGGCCCTAAGTAGGACGAGGAGATACAAGTTACTTCCTGACACTCACCTGTCTATACCCTGAGCTCCCTAATGTCCCTATGTGGGTCCTTCCTTCCATCGCCGCCACGTGCCTCACTGTCCCTCAGCTCACCCTGTATAGTGCAAATGTCGGCAAGTGCACTAGTCTCTACACTATTGTAATAGCACACAGGGGAAAGGGCACAGTCAGAGGGACATACACAAAAGGATATATTAACTCCACAGTTGCAGCAAAGCATCAGGGCTGCAAGAATCATGACTTCTGCAACTACAAAAGACTTGTTCCTTACATGGTGGTTAGCATAGAAAAGGATTCTATAACCGGCATCAGTTGATGGAACAAATGACTATTTAAAGTAGAAGGGAGTGGTCACCTGAGATAGGATTAACAAAGAACTGTCAGCAAAAAAAGACAATATGAATCTCAGGTCTCAAACTTGACAGACCTCTCTCAAGGATGGGAGACACCCATGATACTAAGGCATCAAAACATGCGATTTAAGGGGCCAAGCATTGTTTTTTGGCTTTGGCTTGATGGACTAGGGAATATCCATAAAATCTGTACATATCAAAGGACTGCCATGTATTAATAATATGTCGTACGGGTTCACTGTAATAACACACAGGGGAAGAAGGACAGACAGATATAGAAAAAAAGGATATACTCCAACTCCACAGTTGAAAAAACACCAGGTGCTGCAAGTGTCGTGACTTCTGCAACTAAAAGAGACCTGCTCTTCCATGGCGGTCAGCACAGAAATGGATTCTATAACTGGCATCAGATGATGGAACATGTGACAATTTAAAGTGGAGGGGAGTGGTCACAAAAACTGCACCTGACATATTATTAACAACTATCAGGAAGGACCAAAAGAAGGCAATATATACTCCAACTCCACAATTGTTCCAAAACACCAGGAGTGGTCACAAAAGCTTCACTTGAGATAGGAGGGGAGTGGTCACAAAAAGTGTGTGGTCACATAATTTCTGCACCTGAGATAGGACTAACAAAGAACTGTTGGCAAAAGAAGGCAATGTGGCCCACAGATTTCAGACTCGTCAGAGCTCTCTCAAGGACTGGAGACACCCATTACACCATGACATCAAAACATGCAACATTTAAGGGTCAAAGCATTGAGTACTGAGCTCGTCAGATCTCTTTGAAGGGCTGGAGACACCCATTACACCATGACATCAAAACGTGCTACATTTAAGGGTCCAATCACTGAGCATTGAGCTCATCAGAGCTCTCTAAAGGACTAGAGGCACCCATTACACCATGACATCAAAACGTGCTACATTTAAGGGTCCAAGCATTGAGTACTGAGCTCGTCAGATCACTTTCAAGGACTGTAGACACCCATTACACCAAGACATCAAAACGTGCTACATTTAAGGGTCCAAGCATTGAGCATTGAGCTCGTCAGATCTCTCTCAAGGACTTGAGACACCCATTACACCATGACATCAAAACATGCAAAATTTAAGGGTCCAAGCACTGAGCATTGAGCTCGTCAGATCTCTCTGAAGAGCTGGAGACACCCATTACACCATGACATCAAATTGTGCTACATTTAAGGGTCCAAGCATTGAGCATTGAGCTTGTCAGAGCTCTCTCTCAAGGACTGGAGACACTCATTACACCATGACATCAAAACGTGCTACATTTAAGGGTCCAAGCTTTGAGCATTAAGCTCGTCAGAGCTCTCTCAAGGACTGGAGACACCCACTACATCATGACATCAAAGCGTGCTACATTTAAAGGTCCAAACATTGAGTACTGAGCTCCTCAGATCTCTCTCAAGGACTGTAGACATCCTTTACACCATGACATCAAAACATGCAACATTTAAGGGTCCAAACATTGAGTACTGAGCTCGTCAGATCTCTCTGAAGGGCTGGAGACACCCATTACACCATGACATCAAAACATGCTACATTTAAGGGTCAAAGCATTGAGCTTTGAGCTCGTCAGATCTCTCTGAAGGACTGGAGACACCCATTACACCATGACATCCAAGCATGCTACATTTAAGGGTCCAATCACTGAGCATTGAGCTCATCAGAGCTCTCTAAAGGACTAGAGGCACCCATTACACCATGACATCAAAACGTGCTACATTTAAGGGTCCAAGCATTGAGCATTGAGCTCGTCAGAGGTCTCTCAAGGACTGGAGAAATCCATTACACCATGACATCAAAACATGCTACATTTAAGGGTCCAAGCACTGAGCATTGAGCTTGTCAGAGCTTTCTGAAGGGCAGGAGACACCCATTACACCAAGACATCAAAACATGCAACATTTAAGGGTCCAAGCTTTGAGCTTTGAGCTCGTCAGAGCTCTCTAAAGTACTGGAGACACCCATTACACCATGACATCAAATCGTGCTACATTTAAGGGTCCAAGCTTTGAGCTTTGAGCTCGTCAGAGCTCTCTAAAGTACTGGAGACACCCATTACACCTTGACATCCAAACATGCTACATTTAAGAGTATTGAGTATTGACTATGGCTTGATGGACTAGGGAATATCCATAAAATATGTATATATGAAAGGACTGCCATGTATTAATAATATGCCGTATGGGTTCACACATTTCTTATACACCCATACGTCACGTTTTTTTTCCTTTTGACTCCACTTAAAAACACATAAATATTT
This sequence comes from Allobates femoralis, assembly GCA_033576535.1. Classification (NCBI taxonomy): domain Eukaryota; kingdom Metazoa; phylum Chordata; class Amphibia; order Anura; family Aromobatidae; genus Allobates; species Allobates femoralis. The sequence goes on from JARQOC010000009.1 coordinate 61,989,957, forward strand.
AAAAAATAGAAAAGCAATTATATTGTATCCAGCGTGCGGCTGATATTACCGCCTGGTGCACATTACACCGGCGATATCTCCACCCGCCACCCGCTGCCTTGTCCTGTAACTGAATTCTCAGTATTTGCATCTGTAGTTTTGCAATATTTATATGTTTTAAGCAGATTGAATAAAACTGATGTATGGTCTTCTCCGGTCGCAGGCAAGGATGGGACGTCGCATCTGGGACATAATTCATCCACTAGTGGAAGAAGCCACCGCTAGAGAAGTCTGCGGAGACAAATTAACATGTTTATCACTTAGCACAATTTCAGAGTCTGGCTGGAGGGATGAGAAATATTGGAAATATCCGCGGATCCCGCTACAAACTCATATTTATAGGAAAGGAAGTGTAAATAGATCTCCAGGCAGAAAGGAAATTCGGAAGATTGAGGTGCAGCGGGTGAGACCTCGGCCGGCGTGTAGGAGGCTTATCTCACAAGGAGGATGGAGGCTTCCCGGAGAACCAGACACTTTACCTTATTTTGCTCAGACATCTATTATATAGAGTCATTACACACAGAGGGATCTATTTCATGTGTTTATTTCTGTTAATGTTGATGATTAATGAAAACCCAAAGTTCATTGCAAGGGTCTGAGAGATAAAATATGACCTGAATAGGTATCAGAGGCTTCACCTTGTGTGGTTGTGAGAGTCACAACCACTATAAAAGCAGATCACGGCTGCTGCAGTCCCCAGCGTGGTGCAGATAGAGTAGGGAGGATGAAGGGGTAAACACCACGCTGCCGTATTCCACCAGATCAAAGGGTGAATATAATATTCATTTATTAGTCAACGCGTTTCAGGGCTCTCTGAAACATGGCAATATGATATTGATGTGTCCTGAGGAAGGGGCCAGGGAGCCCTGAAACGTGTTGCGGGTGACATCGGGTTCGGTTGTTGGTGGCACCGCTGGCAGGAGTGTGCAATGGGCCACTACCGCTAGCTGGCATCATATTTGCACACCCATCACTTGGTTGTGTAAATATGGCTGCCGTGGAGGATGTGTCTGTCGCGCGAAGGGAGGGAATTGCGGGAGTGGATGACAGATGGGACAGCGAGATTATGTAAGTAGATAAACATCAGAGACATGTTCATTCTCAACTTCATTCATTGATCTTTATGTGACACTGACACTGGGGTACAGGATAATGACACTGGGGTACAGGATAATGACACTGACACTGGGGGTACAGGATAATGACACTGGGTACAGGATAATGACACTGGGGTACAGGATAATGACACTGGGGTACAGGATAATGACACTGGGGGTACAGGATAATGACACTGGGGTACAGGATAATGACACTGGGGTACAGGATAATGACACATGGGGTACAGGATAATGACACTCGGGGGCAGGAATGACACTGGGGTACAGGATAATGACACTGGGGTACAGGATAATGACACTGGGGGATGGTACAGGATAATGACACTGGGGTCAGGATAATGACACTGGGGGTACAGGATAATGACACTGACACTGGGGTACAGGATAATGACACTGGGGTACAGGATAATGACACTGACATGGGGGTACAGGATAATGACACGTACAGTGGGGTACAGGATAATGACACTGGGGGGTACAGGATAATGACACTGGGGTACAGGATAATGACACTGGGGGTACAGGATAATGACACTGACACTGGGGGTACAGGATAATGACACTGGGGTACAGGATAATGACACTAGACACTGGGGGTACAGGATAATGACACTGGGGTACAGGATAATGACACGACACTGGGGGTACAGGATAAATGACACTGGGGGTACAGGATAATGACACTGGGGTACAGGATAATTGACACTGGGGTACAGGATAATATGACATGACACTGGGGGTACAGGATAATGACACTGACGGGGGTACAGGATAATGACACTGGGGTACAGGATAATGACACTGGGGTACAGGATAATGACACTGGGGTACAGGATAACTGGGGGTACAGGATAATGACACTGGGGTACAGGATAATGACACTGGGGTACAGGATAATACACTGACACTGGGGTACAGGATAATGACACTGGGGTACAGGATAATGACACTGGGGGTAGGACAGGATAATGACACTGGGGTACAGGATAATGACACTGGGATACAGGATAATGACACTGGGGTACAGGATAATGACACTGGGGTACAGGATAATGACACTGACACTGGGGGTACAGGATAATGACACTGGGGTACAGGATAATGACACTGACATGGGTACAGGATAATGACACTGACACTGGGGGTACAGGATAATGACACTGGGGGTACAGGATAATGACACTGACACTGGGGGTACAGGATAATGACACGGGGTAAGGATAATGCACTGACACTGGGGGTACAGGATAATGGCACACACTGGGGTACAGAGACAATGACACTGGGGGTGCAGGATAATGACACTGGGGTACAGGATAATGACACTGGGTACAGGATAATGACACTGACATGGGGTACAGGATAATGATCACTGGGGGTACAGGATAATGACACTGGGGTACAGGATAATGACACTGACACTGGGGTACAGGATAATGACACTGGGGGTACAGGATAATGACACTGAGGTACAGGATAATGACACTGACACTGGGGTACAGGATAATGACACTGGGGGTGCAGGATAATGACACTGGGGTACAGGATAATGACACTGGGGTACAGGATAATGACACTGGGGGTACAGGATAATGACACTGACACTGGGGTACAGGATAATGACACTGACACTGGGGGTACAGGATAATGACACTGGGTACAGGATAATGACACTGGGGGTACAGGATAATGACACTGGGGTACAGGATAATGACACTGGGGTACAGGATAATGACACTGGGGTACAGGATAATGACATCTGAGGATACAGGATAATGACACTGACACTGGGGTACAGGATAATGACACTGGGGGTACAGGATAATGACACTGGGGGTTCAGGATAATGACACTGGGGGTACAGGATAATGACAATGACACTGGGGGTACAGGATAATGACACTGGGGGTACAGGATAATGATCACTGGGGTACAGGATAATGACACTGGGGGTACAGGATAATGACACTGGGGGTACAGGATAATGACACTGACACTGGGGGTACAGGATAATGACACTGGGGGTACAGGATAATGACACTGGGGTACAGGATAATGACACTGGGGGTACAGGATAATGACACTGGGGTACAGGATAATGACACTGGACACGGGGTAATGGTACATGACACTGGGGGTACAGGATAATGACACTGGGGTACAGGATAATGACACTGGGGGTACAGGATAATGACACTGACACGGGGTACAGGATAATGACACTGGGGTACAGTATAATGACGTGACACTGGGGGTACAGGATAATGACACTGCACTGGGGTACAGGATAATGACATGACACTGGGGTACAGGATAATGACACTGGGGGTACAGGATAATGATACTGGGGGTACAGGATAATGATACTGGGGGGTACAGGATAATGACACTGGGGTACAGGATAATGACACTGGGGTACAGGATAATGACACTGGGGTACAGGATAATGAACTGACACTGGGGGTACAGGATAATGACACTGGGGTACAGGATAATGAGACACTGGGGGTACAGGTATGAATGACACTGGGGGTACAGGATAATGACACTGGGGGTACAGGATAATGACACTGGGGTACAGGATAATGACCTGCACTGGGGTACAGGACAATGACATGATCATTGTTGCCTCCAGACGAGGTTTTTCTGTAGTTGGGGTCTGGTTAGTGGGCAGTGTTATATCTCAGACAGTATAACAAGGATTCTTCGGTCTTTATTGCCGGTTGGGGATGAGCTTGGTCCTCCTCGGTAATAACATCAATAATTACTCAGTGCATTTAACATTTACGGAGTTTGTTTAGAAAAAGCATCAGAAAACCATTGTGATGACCTCCGAGGTTCACGCTGAAGACATTCTTCTTTACTTAAATGAACGTAGATAGGCGGTGAGATGCCGGTCACTCCCAGTACTTATGTTAGAGTCGGCCCTGAGACACGGAGGTAAATCAACATTGACCGTCTGTGGCCGCTGTGATGGTCTTTGATCAATTATCTCTAAAATGTATCAAATGGTCATAACTCCTTTAGAGTTCAAGGGAGTAGTAAAGCCGCCGTGTCCCATTAGGCCAATATGAGCCCTACGGAGGTGACGTCAACGCGTTGATGCCGGTTTTGGGCTCGGGGCCGGTTCATCAATGTGTTTATTCCATCATAATATGGGATTATGGAATTTTCTAGGGTTTTATTACTATATATAGAATAATTATCTCCCAGGTAGAAGCTAATCATCTCCACTTTGCCCGTTGCTAGACAGATGGACGGAGTCAGATACAACATCGCCCGTCACCTCCATAACAACAAACCTCACTTGTCTCGTGTTGTATCTAGATATTCTTGGCCACGTTCTCATGCTGAGTATCACACATTATATTTTCAGATTAACCTGCCCAGCAGCCAAATATCCCTGGAAATGATATTCAGTCGTGTTGTCAACAGCCTACGTGGACTGTTCGCACATTCATGGAAGCTCATGAATATTTGACGGAGGAGACGGGTCCTTCCAAGGGGATAATGTGCATGTAGATACATCCCGAGAGCAAATCAACCCCAAGATTTCTTCTAATTCTAATTAAATTGGATCAGGCAGTCCAAAAATATGGTAATGTCGGACAGTGGCTCAGGCTGTAGGACTAAGGGAATAGACAAAGGTGTGATCAGGTCACAGTCCAGGGACAGAATACCATGAGGATAGCAGATCAAAGCAAAGGGACAAGGCAAGCAGCAATAGATCAAAGCCAATATGAACCAATGAGCAAAATGCTACAACTGGCAGAGCTCCAGGGCTAACTGCTCAGCTAAGTAGCTGGACAATCATAGAGAACAGGGAACACCTGAAGAAGTCCAGCACCTCCCAGTCACAGATTGGATGGCTGAGCTGTCAATCAAGACACCGACCGCTCAGCACAATGGAGCCGATCTCAGTGTATGTGCAGATTAAGATCTCGGCTCATTATTGAGCTGAGGGTTGACTTTGTTCATGCACCACCACTGCTCTAGAGGAAGGGATAGCATAGATCTTTTTCACAATGTCATGTAGCTTATTGAGCTGTTTTTTTGTGCTGGTCCAAAGTCTGGCAGCAATAGATCAAAGCCAATATGAACCAATGAGCAAAATGCTACAACTGGCAGAGCTCCGGGGCTAACTGCTCAGCTTAGTAGCTGGACAATCATAGAAAACAGGGAACACCTGAAGAAGTCCAGCACCTCCCAGTCACAGATTGGATGGCTGAGCTGTCAATCAAGACACCGACAGCTCAGCACAATGGAGCCGATATCAGTGTATGTGCAGATTAAGATCTCGGCTCATTATTGAGCTGAGGGTTGACTTTGTTCATGCACCATCACTGCTCTAGAGGAAGGGATAGCATAGATCTTTTTCACAATGTCATGTAGCTTATTAAGCTGGTTCTATGTGCCAATAGGTGCTTGTTATAGGGCAAGTTCTCAGTGTGGCGGAGGCCACCGAACTGGCACTTAGTGAAGTAACCCATGGAGCCTCTCCGTAGTTTTGTAAGAATTTCCGAGCTTGAGTTCAGTGCCATGTGGCTCATAGAGATTGTTTTTAGATTCATGGAGAACATAGAGGACCTTTATTGTTGTATGGCTATTTTGTAACTTGTTCTTATTGCAAATCAATGCCCTGGATGGCTAGAAGAACAAACAAATCCATTTTGGAATAAATCAAGACAAACATGTCACTCAAAGATCACCAAGCTACGACTTTCCTATTTTGGACACATCATACGAAGACAACAATCACTGGAGAAGGACATCATGGTTGGAAGAATAGAAGGAACAAGGCGAAGAGGAAGACCAGCAAGTTTATGGCTTGATACAATCAAGATAATGGTAGAGAAGACCCAGGTAGACCTAGCTAGGCTTGGAGAAGACCCTGGTGGTCCCAACAAGGCTTGGAGAAGACCCTGGTGGACCTATCTAGGCTTGGAGAAGACCCTGGTGGACCTATCTAGGCTTGGAGAAGACCCTGGTGGATCTATCTAGATTTGGAAAAGACCCTGGTGGTCCCATCTAGGCTTGGAGAAGACTTTTTTGAACCTATCTAGGCTTGGAGAACACCACGCTGAACCCATCTAGGCTGCACAAGATCGATCATCCTACAGAGCGTTCATCCTCCATGGCTCTAGATGGAGTTGAAGGCCGATAAATAAATAATAAAATACATCTTATTGCCAAGTCACTCATTGAGTTTCTGCCTTTTGCAGTCAATGCTTTATTTTGAGTACGATGAAGACCTGAGAACTTTTCCACATTGCCATGAAGCTTAATCTTAGTGGAAGTTTTACCAGATCTCTTCTTTATAGCTCATTGAGTTAGTCCTCATTTCCATTGAGCTCATGGTTCTTATCTTTAGTGTCATGTTGGTCATGGAGCTTGTCCGTACTGTGTTTAGTGCCATAAATATCATGAAAGAGACATGTAGGTCATTGATCTGGTCCTTATTTTAACTGAGCTCGTAGTGCTTATCTTTAGTGTAGTATTGGTCATGGAGCTTGTCCATATTGTCGTTAGTGCAATGGACCTTCCTAAATAAGTGCCTGGGATATCATGGGAGAGACATTTAGGTCATTGAGTTGGTTCTTATTTCCACTAAGCTCATGGTGCTTATCTTCAGTGCTTTGTTAGTCATGGAGCATGTCCATATTGTCTTTAGTACTGAGGATATCATGAAAGAGACATGTAGGTCATTGAGCTGGTCCTTATTTCCACTAAGCTCATGGTGCTTATCTTCAGTGCTTTGTTAGTCATGGAGCATGTCCATATTGTCTTTAGTACTGAGGATATCATGAAAGAGACATGGTCATTGAGCTGGTCCTTGTTTCCATGAGCTCATGCTTCTTATCTTTGGTGCTGTATTGGTAATGTAGCTCATAAGTACACTCTTAGTGCCATGGAGCTCACTGAATAGGTGCCATGGATATATGGAAGAGACATGTAGGTCATTGAGCTGATCCTCCTTACTTCCATTGAGTTCATGTGCTTATCTTTAGTGCCATGTTGGTTATGAAGCTGTCTGTACTGCCCATTAAGTGCCATGGATATCATGGAAGAGAATGTAGGTCATTGAGCTGACCTTATTTCAACTGAGCTCATGATGCACATTTTAGTGCATATATATTTGTCATGGAGCTTGTTCTGTACTATCTTCAATGCAATGGACTAAATAATAAATAAGTGCTGGGATATCATGGAAGAGACATGTAGGTCATTGAGCTGTCCTTTATCTCCACTGAGCTCATGGTGCTTATCTTCAGTGCTGTATATGTCATAGTGCTTGTCCGTACTGCCTTTAGTGCATTGGACCTCACTAAGTTCCAGGGATATCATGGAAGGGACTGTAGGCATTGAGCTAGTCCTTATTTCCACTGAGCTCATGGTGTTTTATCTTCTTCGGTCCATGTTAGTCATAGAGCTTGTCCGTCTGTCTTTAGTGTCATGAAGCTCACTGAAAGTGCCATGGATGTCATGGAAGACACCAGAAGGCCATTGAGCTGGTCCTCCTTATTTCCACTGAGCTCATGGTGCTTACCTTTAGTGCCGTATTGTTCATGGAGCTCATCCGTACTATCTTTAGCACCATGGGGCTCACTTAATAGGTGCCATGGATATCATGGCATATACAAGTAGGTCATTGAGCTGGTCCTTACCACCATTAAATTCAAGCAGCATGATTCAGTGCCATGTTGTGTAGCTCATGAAGCTTGTCCTTAGCACCACAGAGCCAATGGAACTTGACTTCTCCTCCTAAGTTATAGGGGGTTTGACCTAGAGGTGGATATTTTATTAGGGGTCATAAATATATAGGCTATGTTTGCCCTATTTATTTGCAGAAGAAAAAGTGATTAGGGAACCGTTCTACAGTCAGACACAAACAGCAGAAATATTCTACTGATTTTACAGCCAACCTCTTCCATAACCAAAGTTGCTCATTGATGAGGGGGGTCAGCGGTGTAACTAAACAGGTGCAGGGGTTTACAATCGCACCTGGACCCTCGAGCCTAGGTGGCCCCAAAAGTCCCAAAAGTGTTGCAATAATTGGGGAGCCCCATTGGAACTTTCGTATCATCACCATCAGAATCACCCCCCAAAAATCTCGGCAAACCAAATCAACTAGAAGCCGGAGTATAAATAACCGAGAAAGAGTCACGCCGCAGACATATGTTACAGGATTACATCAGCGCAGCGGAATACTCTTGTTTTGATCATTGGCATCTACCTCCTCGGCACGAAAGGAGTTAAACCGGCCCCGTACGTCGGTTGCCTTATAAATAAATGATGGGAATAATAATGGAAGGTCTGGCAGGGCAGCGTGTGTGTGTATATGGGAGGGGGACACAAAGTGTCATTGCCCACACTTCATCTGTTGTGTTGGAGAACGGTGAAGCTTGGCAGGACAGACAGTGTGCGCGAGAGAGAAGCTTGCTCAGCCTTACCCACAGTGCACCGCCGCTGCCGGGTATAAATAGAGCGGGCTACGGTTCAGTTCATTTCGTTGCCTAACTGATGCTTAAAGAACTATTGAAAATGCGCGGGTCAGCATTGCGCCAAGGTCCGTCCCGATCGATGGTGTCTGTCTTATGGTCCCATCAATCTGCGATTGGCAACATTGTAACCATTGTATCTAGTGCACGGAAGCACTGAAGCAGGAAGGCTATGCCTCCAGAAGACGTCCTCCCCCAGGTGCCCGCTGCTCCTGTTAATTAACCGTTACATTATTTTCTTTTTTCTCCTGCATTCAGACGTCTTTGTGTCAATGTGATCGTCATCAAAGTTTCCCACTTCCCGAAATCTCAACTCTTAAGGGCAGCTAAACCTCTAGACCACAATAAAAGGAAAGAAGTTACTTATTCTCATTGAAAAGTAGCAAAAATGTTGCATTCTTGAGCTCTTAAGGACCCCTGGTTATGAGGACCTCAGCACCGGTTGTCCCCATCCACCTCCTCCAATGGTGGTTGTGTGTTCCCCAATAGTGGTTGTGTGATTTCTCTCCAAGCAAAAAAAGGCTATCTTGGACAGCCAAGGCCAAGTCGCTCCGTTAGGCAGATCTCCGAGAGATCCTGGAACCCTTTAACGCCTATACAGGGATCTTGATTTACGACAGGGTCCAGGAGATTGTTGCCTATGGAAGGACAGGAGTCGAAAGACAGAAAAGTAACCAAGTAGGTCAAAGCCAGGTCAGGAAAAGGACAAAATCAGGATCCGATGGCAGAACCCCCAATAATCCTTGACACCCTTTAACCCCTATATAGGGATCTGGATTTACAACAGTGTCCAGGAGATTACTGCCTATGGAAGGGTAGAACTCCAAAGACAGAAATATTGCCGAGCAGGGTCAAAACCGGGAGGTCAGTAAAAGGACAACATCAGGATCGATACCAAAATCATGAATCAGAGGAAGCGTCCAAAAAACAGACCAAGGTAACACATAAAACAACATACAAGACAGTAGACTTGCCAACTAAAAGCTATTTCTGGCAGCTTCCAGCAAGAGGCTGAAGGTATTAATAAGGTGTGGTGCTTTCCAATAGGCTGAAGCTAGTAGTTAATGACCTTAGCTGGACAGCACACTCACACCTATCTCTACCTGTGAAATGTTCCTTGATGTTAAGATTTCGTCCAGTGACTTCATTGTTGATTTGCCCATTGCTTTTCTCCTATTAACGTCCGATGTCGTTGCTGCATCTTGACTGATCATTGATCCGAGTAGGTTGAAGTCCTTTACAACTTCCAGTTCATCGCCGTTCATCTCCCGTGTCCCGGTCGTACCTGGCAGTAGTCAGTATCTTTGTTTTCTTTGTGTTGAGTGGCCGTCCCATGTTAGAGCTTTCCGTCTTGTCTCTTCGTAATAAATCCTTTATTCCATCTACATTTGTTGGTATTAATGTTGTATCATCTTATTGTTGATGATTCGTCCAACAACTCTGATTTTTGTATTAAAGGGAATCGATCAGGTCAAAAATTCATATGTAACTGATATCACTTTTTAATTCCTCTGGTGAAGCTCTTTCTATTGATGTATTTCTTTTATGCATACTTCCCTCCTATCCTGTGTAAACTACAAATAAATAAATTCATTCTATCTGTCAATCACAGTGAGTGATCACTTACTTCTCTGCTGAACACTCCCCAGGAAATGAATATTCATGTAGTTACATCCCTGTCCTCCTCAGTAATCACACAACCAGAGCAGTGGCAATCACTCACAAGGAGGACTCTGTGTCCTTCTGTCTTTGCTCTCCTTGTATGCAGCAAAGCAAATGTTCAAATAAACACACAGAATATCTCAGAGACAGCACAGCTTATGGTCAGGGCAATGGATGGAGGAGATTGCCTTAGGCTGGCTTCACACCACATTTTTGGGGAACAGGGGGCTATCCGTTTTGAAATGGATAGGCAGGGATCTGTTTTTGCCTCCCCATGTATCCCTATGGGCCTGGATTGGTCATATATGGCCATCTATTAGTGTGTATTCAGTCAGGGATCCGTTTGTGTCCTGTTTGTTCCCATACCCAGAATCAGAGACTGGTCCACCAGTTTTCACTCTGACTTTGACCAAGCATCTGTGTGGACATTGGTGTTTTTTGCTGCAGTCTCTGGAAGTTTTCCTTTTGCTGGAGTGGCTATTGACCCCGGTCCGTGGCGGGTGGAGGTGAGGATTCAAGCATAGGAAAGGTTGAGGAGTTGAGGGCAAGGGGCGACTCAGACCTCCTCACCATCACAGGTACCTCTGAGTACAGGGTCAGACCAGATACTCTGTTTCCTTACCCGCAATACCGTCTTGTTTACTTTTCCCTCATCCTCTATCTCAGTCATGACACTCACCTTAACAAACTATGACCTATCCACAGGAGAGGTGACAATTTGCTGATCATTGGGGATTCCATTTTTGGGAGCCCCACTAATTCCCAGAAAGGGGCCAATAAGTGCCACATTGAATTACAATGTTAGCCGCACGTGCGCTCCACCGCTCCTTTCTGGATCTGCTGCTCATTGCTGCGTATGCCGTTCTCTGATATTCCCCTAAAGTTTCATCATTTGCTTTTTAATGAAGATTTTTATCTGTTTTGAGCAGTGCGGCTCCATCCTGATTAGATTTACCTTCGGCTGTAACCTGCTAAATATCCTCCAAACCGTATATACCTGTTCATTGCCTAATGCCTGCCAACAGGACTTGGCTACGTGACATTGCTTAACAGATGCTAACACAGATCTGTAGGTTTCATTGACATTTAGTTAACGCCGCTCCACTGATATGTAATTCTGCATGCGGCAAATATACAAACAAGAGTCCGTTACCCGGTGCCAGGAAACCCAGATCTATTTGCATATGGTTCTCCCGCCAAAATACCTCATCTTGCTCATCTCGTGATATAAAAGGCAACATAACGAGAGCTCGGAGAGATGGAACCAGATACCACAAAGGGATCATTCGTAGGATAAACATTGATGGTGTATCGTTCAGGTCCATAAATGTCTGGACCATGGGGGTCTCCATGAATTCTACCAACCACTAAAGAGTTGGACCATTCCCATAGGAGTCTCCATGAATTCTACCAACCACTAAAGAGCTGGACCATTTCCATAGGGGTTCACTTCCATGAATTCTACCAATCACTAAAGAGCTGGACCATTCCCATAGGGGTCTCCATGAATTCTACCAACCACTAAAGAGCTGGACCATTCCCATAGGGTCCCCATGAATTCTACCAACCACTAAAGAGCTGGACCATTCCCATAGGTGTCCCCATGAATTCTACCAACCACTAAAGAGCTGGACCATTCCCATAGGGGTCCCCATGAATTCTACCAACCAATAAGGACTGGACCATTCCCATAGGTGTCCCCATGAATTCTACCAACCACTAAAGAGCTGGACCATTCCCATAGGGGTCTCCATGAATTCACCAACCACTAAAGAGCTGGACCATTCCCATAGGGGTCTCCATGAATTCTACCAACCACTAAAGAGCTGGACCATTCCGATAGGGGTTTCCATGAATTCTACCAATCACTAAAGAGCTGGACCATTCCATAGGGGTCTCCATGAATTCTGCAACGCTAAAGAGCTGGACCATTCCCATTGGAGTCTCCATGAATTCTACCAACCTAAAGAGCTGGACCATTCCCATAGGAGTCTCCATGAATTCTACCAATCACTAAAGAGCTGGACCATTCCCATAGGGGTCTCCATGAATTCTTCAATCACTAACATCTGGACCATTCCCATGAGTTTCTCCATAAACTCTTCTAATCACTAACAAGCTGGACCATTCCCATGGGGGTCTACATAAAAGCTAGTAACAAGCTGGACCATTCCCATGGGGTCTACATAAAAGCTAGTAACAAGCTGGACCATTCCCATGGGAGTCCCATAAAAGCTAGTAACAAGCTGGACCATTCCCATAGGGGTCTCAATGAAAGGTTAGTAATGAACTGGACCATTCCCATGGGGGTCTCCAGGAATACTAGTAATGAACTGGACCATTCCCATGGGGGTCTCCATGAATACTAGTAACAAGCTGGACCATTCCCATGGGGTTCTCTATTAATTCTACCAATCACTAATGAGCTGGACCATTCCCATGGGGGTCTCCATGAATACTAGTAACGAGTATTGGTGACTCAAGTGACCCATGTCCATGCCCCCATCAATCATATTTTGGTATATAATTGTCTCTAGATATACATCAATAACCTTGTATAATATATGCCATCTTAAGGAACTAATACAGACTCCCTACTTTTCTCAAAATAATGCACTCTACTGACTGTGACAGCTGCCTATCTTGGAAAGACAGGACAATCTATGTGTGTAATGGTTATTCCTTTCTCACCACTCCATGCTTCTTGTGGAAACATCCCATCTAATCCAGAAAATAAAGGATATCTAAAAACCAAAGTTGCTGATTCCTTCATTTATTTCCCAAACTCCTTCATCTCAATGATGTTTCAACCGACAATCAGCATTTTTCAAGCATAAGTAGATGCAAAGAAAAAACAGTATAATCCATTAGCAGATTTTTGCTATCTGAGAGCAGCATAGTGTAGGGACAGAGACTCTGATTCCAGTGATGTATCACTTACTAGGCTGCTTGTTGTTGTTTGTCACAATCCCTCCGCACATTGTGTCTTGGACACTATTACAGTTATGCTGTTACTGGTACCTGGGTGTGCTAAACTGTCAGTAGCTGATCATCAGAGTAGTCTTCCATTCTGGTTCTGGGAGCAATTGGGTTGCTCAGATGTTTCATATTCCAATGATTGCTCTGTTAGTTAGCTGAGCAGCCTCTCCCAAAATTCTGTCAGTTGTACATTCTGTCTGAAGGGCTCTGTGTCCTGCATTCCTGTCTGAGCTGTGTTATCTGTCCGAAACTGTTGCCTGATTACTCTGTTCCCGGTAGGTGTTATTATTCTCCTGGTATTATGACCCCTGCACCATGACCTGGATATTTCTGTTTAATCCCTGAATCTTATTCATCATTTTCTAGAGAATCTGACCCTGCACTATTATATGATGAGCGGTTGGGTTGCTCATATGTTTCAACTTCCAGTGATTGCTGTTTTACTTAGCTGAGCGGCCTCTCCCAGAATTCTGCCTGTTGTATATTCTGTCTGAAGTACTGTGTGGCCTGCATTCATGTGACTGCTCTCAATTGTGTTATCTGTCCTGGACTGTTGCTTGATCACTATGTTCCCTGTATTTGATATTATTCTCCTGGTATTATGACCCCTGGACCATGACCTGGATATGTCTGTTTAATCCCTGAATCATTCATAATCTTCTGGAAGATCTGATCCTGCATTGTTACATGATGTCATCTGTATCTACTCCCTGAATACTACAAACTCTCCTGGAACTAATTCCCGGATTTCTGTTGTCTCCATTCTCGTAAATAGTGACTATGTGACAACCCAGTTTACTTAGTGATTAGCTTCACATTCTGTGTCACAACCTAGCTTTTGTAGTAACTAGCATCACACTATTTCAATATAATCTGTGTTTTGTAAACAAGAGATTATCATCACAGGACAAGGAGTGTAACCCCACCTCCATCACTGATTACCAGCTTTCTGTCAATATACATTATGCATAGGAAGTTGCCAATCAGTGGTGTGAATGCACTTATACATGGCTCAGAATTTTGAGAACATCACTGAAATTGTGATGCCCTCTATTGGTTTAATGAAAGCTGCTTATCTTGTCTCAGGCCAATACACAGCTATGTTGTCAATCTTTTCCTTACTGATAACAATAGAACATTTAAGTTAATCATAGAAAAGTAGATGATATTGTTTGACTAAAGTAATCATTGTGAAAGCTGCCTCTCTTGGTTCTAGCAATAGCACCGTATCTTCCAATATCAATCCCTTATATTATATAGTAGGCAGATAGCGTTCAGTTTTCCTATAAAAAGTGACATAAGATGCCTTTGTATGTAAACTACAGTTTAGTGTTTGCTTCAACAGGTCACAGTGAAAGCTGCCTATCTTGACTCAATAATAGCAATGCGCTATGTCATCAACATACCGTAGCTACTTATGTTCATATATACCCTTTTTTGTAAACCATGAAATAATACAGGTATACGTATGTATGTCTAAGTACAGAGTGTTCTGTTTTCCTCTATAGATTACTGTGACGGCTGCTTGTCTTGGCTCATGCAATAAAATGCCATGCCACTATTCTTTCATTTACTATTTGATATTTAATTCATATCTCTCCCTTACTGTTGATAATGAGATTATAACATTTACTTTCATTGTAGAAGACTAGACGATATAGTATGGCTTAAGTAGTCATATATACTTCATTGTGAAAGCTGCTTATCTCGGTTCGTAAAATAATACAATATCTTCCAATATCCATCATTTATTGTATATAGTAGGCAGATAGCATTTAGTTTCACTGTGAACTGTGAAATAAGATGCCATTGTATTTTCTTCTACAGGTCACATTGAAAGCTGCTTATCTTGGCTCAAGCAGGACTATGCGAATAACAATTAACATTTGGTTGCTACTTATGTTCATACAGTACTGCACTTTTTGTAAACCGTGAAATAATAAACATATGTATGACTATATACAGTCTGTTTTGTTTTCCTCTATAGATCACTGTGACAGCTGCTTGTCTTGGCTCATGCAATAAAATGCCATGACACTATTCTTTCATTCGCTATCTATTTTATATTGAATTACTATATTTCCCTTACTGTTGATAATGAGATTATAACATCTACTTTCATTGTAGAAAAGTGGACAATATTGTATCATTAAAGTAATCATATACACTTCATTGTGAAAGCTGCTTATCTTGGCTCAAGAAATAATACAATACCTTCATATATCAATCACTTATAATATACAGTAGGCAGCTAGCATTTAGTTTCAGTGTGAACTATGAAATAAGATGCCTTTGTATGTATACTGCAGTCATTGTATTTTCTTATACAGGTCTCAGTGAAAGCTGCTTATCTTGGCTCAAGCAGCACTACAACATGTCATCAACGTTCAGTTACCACTTATGTTCATACAGTACTACACTTTTTGTAAACTGTGAAATAATATACATAGGTATAACTATATACAGTCTGTTGTGCTGTTCTCTATGAATCACTGTGACAGCTGCTTGTCTTGGCTCATGCAATAAAATGCCAATACTCTTTCAATTACCATTTGATATCTAATTAAATCTTTCCCTTACTGTTGATAGTGAGATTATAGCATTTACGGTACTTTCATTGTAGAAAACTAGCCAATATTGTATCATTAAAGTAATCATATACACTTCATTGTGAAAGCTGCTTATCTTGGTTCGTGAAATAATATAATATCTTCCAATAGCCATCACTTTTTATATTTATATAGTAGGCAACTAGCATTCAGTTTCACTGTAAACTGTGAAATAAGATGCCTTTGTATGTAGACTACAGCCATTGTGTTTTCTTCTATACGTCTCAGTGAAAACTGCTTATCTTGGCTCAACAGCAATACACTATGTCATCAACATTCAATTGCTATTAATGTTCATATAGTACTGCACTTTTTGTAAACAGTGAAATAATATACATAGGTATGTCTTAGTACAGTCTGTTTTGTTTTCCTCTATAGATTACTGTGACAGCTGCTTGTCTTGGCTCATGCAATACATTCCCATGCCACTATTCTTTCATTCACTATCTATTTGATATTTAATTAATATCTTTCCCTTGCTGTTGATAATAAGATTATAACATTTACTTTCATTGTAGAAAAGTAGACAATATTGTATGACTGAAGTAGCCATACACACTTCATTGTGAAAGCTGCTTATCTTGGTTTGAGACATTATACAATATATCACTTATAATATATAGTAGACAGCTAGCATTGAGTTTCACTGAACACTGTGAAATAAGACGCCTTTGTATGTACACTACAGCCATTGTGTTTTCTTCTACACGTCTTAAGCTCCCGTCACACACAACGACACAACAGCGATCCCGATAACGATCCTGTAGGGATCGTTGGTGCGTCGCTACCTGGTCGCTGGGGAGCTGTCAAACAGGCAGATCTCCCCAGCGCCCAGGGAGCCACCTCCCACTTCGCTGGAAGCGGGAGGACACTGGTAACTATGATAAACAGTGGGTATCTAGGCAGCGCGCACTGCCTAGATACCTGGTGTTTACCATGGTTACCAGCCTGTGAGGTCGCTGTTCGTTGCTCTCGCTGTCACCCGCAGCGATGCGTGCTGACCAGCGGGAGCGCAACGACGAAAAAATGACCCAGAGCACTTTGTAACGATCAGCGACCTCACAGCAGGGGCCTGATCGCTGCTAAGTGTCACACATAACGAGATCGTTAGCAAGATCACTGTTGCGTCACAAAACCTGTGACGTTACCACGATCTCGCTAAAGATCTTATTATCTGTGACGGGGGCTTAAGTCAAAGCTGCTTATCTTGGCTCAGGCAGTACTACACTATGTCATTAACGTTCAGTCGCTACTTACGGTCATATAGTACTGCATATTTTTGTAAACTGTGAAATACAGTAACTATATGTTTAAGTACAGACTGTTGTGCTGCCCTCTATAGATCACTGCGACAGCTGCTTGTCTTGACTCATGCAATAAATGCCATTATATTATTCTTTCCGTTACTATTGATAAATACATATGGTAATACAATTGAGTATATTACTAAACCATAAAATAAGATGCCTGAGTATATTTAGATACAAACTGTTGTGCTGCCCTCTATAGATCACTGCGACAGCTGCTTGTCTTGGCTCATGCGATATAATGTCATGTCATTATTATTTAAGGTACTAATCATAAAGGTATATTATTACTAAAATATGAAACAATATACTTACGTATGTCAATGTATAGACTATTGTGCTGCCCTCTTTAGATCACTGTCAAGCGTGCTTATCTTGGCTCATGCATGAAATGACATGTTATTATTCTTTAATTTACTATCTAATATCTATCTATGCAATATCTTTCCCTTTCTGATGATCATGAGATTATAACGTTTAATTGTAGAAAAGTTGACGATATTGTATGACTGAACTACGGTACTTGTCTGTATCTTCTGCTCTCTATAGATCACCGTGACAGCTACTTATCTTGGCTCATACAATAAAATGTCATTATATGAGAATTTAGTTACTATTGATAAACGCATACGGTAAAAGCACTGAGTTTATTATTAAACTATGAAATAATGTACCATAGAATGTCCGCTGTATTACACTCTATAGATCACTGTGACAGCTGCTTATCTTGGCTCATACAATAAAATGTCATTATATGAGAATTTAGTTACTATTGATAAACGCATACGGTAAAAGCACTGAGTTTATTATTAAACTATGAAATAATGTACCATAGAATGTCCGCTGTATTACACTCTATAGATCACTGTGACAGCTGCTTATCTTGGCTCATGCAATAAAATGTCATTATATGAGAATTTAGTTACTATTGATAAATGCATACGGTAATAGCATTGAGTTTATTATTAAACTATGAAATAATGTACCATAGAATGTCCGCTGTATTACACTCTATAGATCACTGTGACAGCTGCTTATCTTGGCTCATGCAATAAAAATTCCATTATTCTTTTAGTTACTAGTAATAAAGGCATAATAAAGAGATATTATATCTATGTATGTCTACGTACAGTCTGCTGCACTACCGTCTATAGAATACTGTGACACCAGCTTATCTTGGCTAATACAATAAAATTGCGTTAAATTATTATTTTAGTTACTAATTATAAAGGCATAATAATATTAGGTTTATTATTACTAAACCATGACATAAGATGCCTGTGTTTGTCTATATACAGACCGTTGTGCTGTCCTTCATAGATTACTGTGACAGCTGCTTGTCTTGGCTTATGCAATAAAATGCCATTATGTTATTCTTTGAGTTACTAATTATACAATGATAATAGCATCGAGTTTATTACTAAACCATAAAATAATATACCTCTATATGTCTATGTACAGACTATTGTGCTGCCCTCTATAGATCACTGTGAAGTCTGCTTATCTTGACTCATACATAAAATGCCATTGTTCTTTCAGTGACTATCTGTAAAGGCATATTAGCATTGAACTTATTATTAAACCATGTAATAATATACCTTTATATGTCTATGTTCAGACTGCCCTTATAGATCAGGGTGGAATCCTTAACACGTTATATATTATTTTATGGATGGGAACAAAACAAAAGAGAACAGAATACCAAATATTTTCGCCGCAGACTGACTTTTGATATGATAATTTCTGATCTCTGTCACTTTACATACGGTCGGATGAATAGTCGGCGTCTCCTCATATCCTGACATCACAGGGAGCCATAAAAAGAGATTTGTTCCCTGAACGCCCCGCGTTTACCTCCGAGATGTCACTTCCACGATTCACAGAAACATCAGCAGCTTCTTTATCTCCAACATCCTACAAAGACGAGAGTAAATAAGGAAACATTAAGATGGAAGTGGCTGGGCGGTTAACCCAACGCCTGCATTATGCATGAAGAGCCCCTGGCGCGGAGCATTGGGACCGGTGACCTGTGTGACCTCGATAATTGGACGACAGGTGGAAGTGATGATTAGGGTATAACTACTATAATACTGCCCCTATATACAAGAATATAACTACTATAATACTGCCCTATGTACAAGAATATAACTACTATAATACTGCCTCTATGTACAAGAATATAACTACTATAATACTGCTCCTATATTACAAGAATATAACTACTATAATACTGCCTCTATGTACAAGAGATATAACTACTATAATACTGCCCCTATATACAAGAATATAACTACTATAATACTGCCTCTATTACAAGAATATAACTACTATAATACTGCCCTATATACAAGAATATAACTACTATAATACTGCCCTATGTACAAGAATATAACTACTATAATACTGCCTATATGTACAAGAATATAACTACTATAATACTGCCCATATGTACAAGAATATAACTACTATAATACTGCCCCTATGTACAAGAATATAACTACTATAATACTGCTCCTATATACAAGAATATAACTACTATAATACTGCTCCTGTGTACAAGAATATAACTACTATAATACTGCTCCTATATACAAGAATATAACTACTATAATACTGCCTCTATATACAAGAATATAACTACTACAATACTGCCCCTATATACAAGAATATAACTACTATAATACTGCTCCTATGTACAAGAATATAACTACTATAATACTGCCCCTATATACAAGAATATAACTACTATAATACTGCTCCTATGTACAAGAATATAACTACTATAATACTGCTCCTATATACAAGAATATAACTACTATAATACTGCTCCTATATACAAAAAATAACTACTATAATACTGCCCCTATGTACAAGAATATAACTACTATAATACTGCCCTATGTACAAGAATATAACTAATATAATACTGCCCCTATATACAAGAATATAACTACTATAATACTGCCCTATGTACAAGAATATAACTACTATAATACTGCTCCTATATACAAGAATATAACTACTATAATACTGCCCCTATATACAAGAATATAACTACTATAATACTGCCCTATGTACAAGAATATAACTACTATAATACTGCTCCTATATACAAGAATATAACTACTATAATACTGCCCCTATATACAAGAATATAACTACTATAATACTGCCCTATGTACAAGAATATAACTACTATAATACTGCTCCTATATACAAGAATATAACTACTATAATACTGCCCCTATGTACAAGAATATAACTACTATAATACTGCTCCTATATACAAGAATATAACTACTATAATACTGCTCCTATATACAAGAATATAACTACTATAATACTGCCCCTATGTACAAGAATATAACTACTATAATACTGCTCCTATATACAAGAATATAACTACTATAATACTGCTCCTATATACAAGAATATAACTACTATAATACTGCCCCTATGTACAAGAATATAACTACTATAATACTGCTCCTATATACAAGAATATAACTACTATAATACTGCTCCTATGTACAAGAATATAACTACTATAATACTGCTCCTATATACAAGAATATAACTACTATAATAATGTCCCTATGTACAAGAATATAACTACTATAATACTGCCCCTATATACAAGAATATAACTACTATAATACTGCTCCTATGTACAAGAATATAACTACTATAATACTGCTCCTATGTACAAGAATATAACTGCTATAATACTGCCCCTATGTACAAGAATATAACTACTATAATACTGCCCCTATATACAAGAATATAACTACTATAATACTGCCCCTATATACAAGAATATAACTACTATAATACTGCTCCTATATACAAGAATATAACTACTATAATACTGCTATTATGTACAAGAATATAACTGCTATAATACTGCCCCTATGTACAAGAATATAACTACTATAATACTGCCCCTATATACAAGAATATAACTACTATAATACTGCCCCTATATACAAGAATATAACTACTATAATACTGCTCCTATGTACAAGAATATAACTACTATAATACTGCCCCTATATACAAGAATATAACTACTATAATACTGCTCCTATATACAAGAATATAACTACTATAATACTGCTATTATGTACAAGAATATAACTACTATAATACTGTCCCTATATACAAGAATATAACTACTATAATACTGCTCCTATGTACAAGAATATAACTACTATAATACTGCCCCTATGTACAAGAATATAACTACTATAATACTGCTCCTATATACAAGAATATAACTACTATAATACTGAATCAAAAACCAAGAAGCCAGCGCTGTCTGTGGTTAGCACGCAATACAAAAAGTGCATATGCACATATTAATTTCTAACTGTACTATAAAACTGAGACATTTGGCAAACAATTTATTAATTTTGTTAGCCACTCTGACAGTTCACAGCATTCTCAGATGGGGCATGCCTACTTTACGTTTTTTTATATATGCTGTGCCATAACAGCCTCCTAAATGCATTACAAGCAAGACCACATTGAATGAACATATACCTGAAGCATTTCTGAAGCATTACCATGGTGCCAGAAGGGCAAGCGCAGATAAAGGCAGACTAGGTCCGGATATGACATCCGGACATTATCAGATCTGATCCCCACACTGCCAGACCAGCAACCATGGATGAGGGTGGAACAGGCCCAGACACATGTGCAACAATCAAGCAGACCTTATGGGCAGGGAGTGGCAGCTCTTTATGTGTACAGTGGCCCAGATCAATCACAATAAAGACAGATAGAATGGCATGCATAACGAAGCGCGCACAGCAAAAAGTGGTGGTTGAGAAATGGTTCAGGTATATGTGCATTCACTGTGTTCTTGCTTTTAATGCATTCAGGAGGCCGCAATGGCACAGCGTATATAAAAAACATACAGTAGGACTGCTGCATCTGAGAATGCCGTGACGTGGAGGGGTGGCTCAAAGAATTGATCAATTATTTGCCAAATGTCTCAGTTTTAAAGTACAGTTAGAAATTAATATGTGCATATGCACTATTTCTACTGCGTGCTAACAATCTCTTTACATCTACAAGAACATTAATAACACTACTATTTCTGTACTAATCGTATCAGTAATAAATTGAACATGTATTTGATATATATATACTGTATTGTCCCTTGGTGCTTACCTCCTCTCCTTTGATACTGATCACCAATAAGCAGAACACCGCAGTCAGTATCACACGCTCCATTCTTCAGCTTATTTTAGAGATTCCACAATTCTATTATTTACCTGTTTAATCCCCGGAGTTTTGTCCTTTTATATCTGCTGCCCTGGCACCTGCGTCACTCATTGTACCGATGAGGGAGAGGAAAGCGGCGGCTCCCTGCAGATGTGCTGACCTCCTCTAACATGGGAATCCCCCTCACCCACCGTCGTGATCATAAGACCCAACAATAACAAGAGATTAGACTTTCCATCGTCTCACTGGTTCGTGGAAATTCCTGCTAATTGCCTGCGATTGCGCAAGGACCAGTAATGTCTAGTGATGAGCGCGCACCGCCATGCTCGGTACTCCTAACAAGTAGTTGGATGCTCAGACGGATTCGACTCATGTACTGAGTATAATGGAAGTCAACAGGGAACTCAAGCACTTTTCCGAAAGTCAAGTGTGGCGCCCCCGCGGTCCGGTCGCCACAGAGGTCCTGCACCTAATCCATAAGTGTGATATCCCACTCCCAGGTAAGATGAGGGCACAATACCGAGACCCACACACCTTGCACCCAACACCCATCCAAACCCCCCAGACAGGGAGATTGTAGTGCATAGTGGGACCACTGGGTAGGTAGACCGACTGGCTGAAGGGAGGAGCGAGTGAAGAGGGTGGGTCAGAACACAGAGAGTAGAGTAGACAGAGGAATGATTAGGACCACACAGAGATGGAGTTCTAGGGAAGACTAGCGCTAGGGGAAGGAGTGGGACCAGGAATGGAACCCTGGTCAGAGGGACCCCAAATCCACAACCACCATACTTGCCGTTGCTGGGGGAACTGGTTGCAAGAGGGGACTGACCCCGATCTGGCAACAACACTGCATGTTTGAGTCAGGAAACCAGAGTCCACTGGACTTTATGTGCAGTGGCCAACTACCATGATCAATCCGCTAGGCCTAGAGCCAGAGATCGTGCTACCCCAAAGACTCTTACACCAAACCACCGGGTCCCTCTCTGCCTGTGGGGTGTGTCATCACCCCCAGCTGTCACTACATCTATCCCTCTGAGGGCTCATCTAAGCAGCGCTGGTCACTTCTGATCAGGCACCACAGGTGGCGTCACGTAAAGACATTATAATCCCCTGTAAATTCCCCTTCATATGCCTGGACAGGGCCACTACCGCCGGGACTGCCACCGTGACATCCCCTTGACTACACTCGGCTGGTCGAGTATCCCAGGCCCTTACGGCCGTTGCACAAGCCCTTTTCCAAAACTCGATCACTTTTCCGGAGTGTGAGCCCTTTTCTGAAACTCAAGCACTTTTCCTGAACTCCAACACTTTTCCGAAACGTGGGCACTTTTCTAAAACTCCAGCACTTTTCTGAAACTCCAACACTTTTCTGGAACTCGAACACTTTTTCATAAATCAAGCACTTTTCTGGAACTCGAGCATGTTTTCAGAACTTTTTTGGTAATTGTAACGAGCGCCCTACTGCTATTTACGAGTTCCAAGCATG
Organism: Allobates femoralis; assembly: GCA_033576535.1. Taxonomy (NCBI): domain Eukaryota; kingdom Metazoa; phylum Chordata; class Amphibia; order Anura; family Aromobatidae; genus Allobates; species Allobates femoralis. Next base: position 62,013,885 of record JARQOC010000009.1, read on the forward strand.
GTAGTGAGGAGCTGGCTGCGCATGCACTGGCCTCTCCATTCATTTATATAGGGATTCGCTGATCAACCGCTGTCAATAATTCTAATATATGCAAATGGAGATAGAGACACACGTTTGGCCTAGATAGGCCACAAATGATGCCTCATTCTCGGTATAGAGGTGGGTTTTGGGATTTAGATCCACATCTATCATGTCCCGCCCCAGGGCCTTGGGGTACCCAGTACCGGGCTTGCAGTTCACAGAGGGGTTGTCATGGGCGGCCTGTGCCCGGTTCCGTGCCCTGGGGGAAATGTTCGAGGAAATAAAGAAATGAAAGATGATTCGTGACGCCACCTACGGTCCCAGTAATGGTACCGGCGCTGCGGGACAGACCTCCAGGGTGATGGTGGAGCAGCTGGATGGCTACGCTCCCCGTAGGTGGAGTGGGATCCTCGGGGCAGTGATGGTGTAGTTAAGTCTTTTGTGCAGTGAGATGGCTCCTCTGGCGGCCCTGTCACTAGAGCTGAAAAGGAAGGTGGCTCATCAGGGAAGAGGAATGAATACTCCACACAGTCTTTAGCTCTGAATGGGTTTACTAGCAAGTTCCATGTGAAATGCTCTGCTGTGGTAAGTGGGAGTAAATTTCCTTTGGCACATTCGGAGTTAATGTCAAAAATCTGCAGTGTTGTTGTCTGGGGCGGCTCTGCAAGTGGGATGTTGTGGGTGTTTTAGGTGATTACGCCCCCAGCCTTTAAATAGTTCCTGCTTCGACCAGGAGCAAAGGGCAATGGTGGCGGCCCGGACATCCTCACCTTCAGAAGTAATTCCGGGACAGGGAGAGCTATGGAACCCCAATCTAAGAGTCAGACTAGTTACCCTGTTTGCCTTTTGCCCATCTTACTATGCTACTACCTGACTCCCTTTACCACTCCATGACACCAGGGACACATCGCTAGAGGTCACGGCAACTGATTTTAAGACCATGTGCTGTAAGGACGTAGTGCAGTTTGCGGTGTTGCCTTCCTGCTGTTCCTGCCTGGAGTTTTCCTTGATTTTTGGGAGCTGTGGAGGTGAGGGGGTCTTAGCCAAGGGCTGATCAGGAGTAAAGGGCAAGGGTGGTGGCCCGGACATCCTCACATTCAGAGGTAATTCCAGGAACAGGGAGAGCTAGGGAGCCCCAATCTAAGGGTCAGACTGGTTACCCTGTTTACCTTTTGCCCATTTTACTATGCTGCTACCTGACTTTCTTTATCACCCGTGACACCAGGACACATCGCTAGAGGCCACGGCAACTTACTTTAAGTGGACCACCCCTTGAAGAAATTAGATTTGTACTTCATGCCAGTGTGTTTAAGCCCTGTGGATGGCGGTGAGTGCCTGACGGCGGCTGATAATAATATTCTCCGCATCTTAATGACGGGTTATTCACAAATCCAAGAAAACCGTCAAAACAAGTGAAATAGAAATATCCCAGGACGCGGGTTACACATTAGCTGCAAGTGGCGCCAGGACGGCTTGGAGAGGTCTAAGAGTCATAACAGAGATGTGTTGTTCTCTCGTATCGTTTATTAAGAACTTTACATCCCTGGATGGAGAAAGTTAGGAGGAGGGCGAGACGGTGGGTGATTGCTGTGGAGCTCCCGGCCGCAGACTGACGCTCGCTGTTGATCAGATTGTTTTCTGTTTAGTGAGAGCGAAACGCGTGGCTCTTACCTAAGCGTAAATGAGAAAAGTTACCGGAGAATTCCAGGCGGGACGACGGAGCGCCGGCTTCATTCTGCTGCTTATAAGGGGGCGAGCGGAGAATTGGGGTCAGTCTTGATACTTAAGAAACACTTCAGGCAACTGAACTCCAGATAAGACCGTCTTTAACCCTTTATGGGATATTACACCATTGGTGTAAAGAACATTGAGTGCAGTGACTGGATGTCACGATAGTCGAGTAGTTAATGAGTTAATTTCAGTTTCTGTTTGCTAGCAAGCTACCTAGTTCTTGTCCAGGTGTGGCTCCTCTATGATCACTCCCATCCCCTTTGTATGGTCACATGATTCCAGCCTGCTTTGTTGGTGATTGAATCCATTCCTGGCCTGGCTACCTGTGCTGAAGGTGCTATTCTGGAGAGCTGACTACTGCTAAGCCGTCTGCTGTCAAGGAGCGTGGCAGCAGGTGTGAAGTTGTTTATTGTTCCTTTGTCTGTCTCCCCTTCCCTCTTGTTGTTGTTATTGCAGTGGTTGGGACTAATGCTCCCTATTGAGGGCTAACATTAGATCCAATGAGGTACTAGGTATCCTGCCCGGCGACGGGTTGAAAGAACCCATATAGAGACGGTAGGGAGATCAGGGCACAGCCGCAGGTGAGTGCAGGAGGTCACCTCTCCACCATTCCCTATGAGCAGGGTGATCTGCTGTATTTGTCCCCCCTATTATTGTCTCTTCTCATCCTATCCCTTTGTACCAAAAGTTATTTTTGACGGACATGAATCTCTCTGTTCCTTTATCGAAAAGAGGTTCTGCAGCTGCAAGGTCAGTATGACATACATCCCAGCTGCCATAGGTGCTCACTGAGAGGAGAAAGTATACAGATTGATACATAGTAAGTACACCGGGCTCATCAGGTCCAGGAGATCTATTGCATAATGCTTTAATACAATGTGGCATTATCCCGCCTATATTACGTACTATCCCGCGTATGATGGCGCTTGTATCGCTGAGTTTTCCTGCACTGGTTCATATAGATAAATTGCAGAGATCAATGTGTAATATGACAATAAGTTACAGTCAACGATGGAGAATCTGCGGCTCCATCAGTCACAGCCGTCATCTGAGGCTCAATCCATCCGGCGGGAAGGGAACGAGCCTGTGAATATGAGGACAGCGGTGATTTCCAGTAAACAGGTGGTTAATGGCGTCTGGGGCTTGTCGGCCATTAACGATAATCCATAATGTATTTTTGGTAATACACATCTTTTATGTATGGTAATGTAATGTACTGCGCCGCTGATCGGGCATACATCACGCGTCACGTCAATGTTTTCTGAATTGTATTATTTAATTTGCCATAGGCCAATAGGTTCAGACATGATAGATCCTTTATACATTCAGTATCCTGCTTATTGCAAATCAGGCGGCATCCCGGGTCCCAGCCCCCAGAAACGGGGGGTGGACGGAGGCCATAAATCATCACACCGAGCTTATGGCTTCCATTCATTCATCAGGTGTAACAAAGCGCGGACCACTGAGCGCCATCCTGGGCAAGAAGCACTGGGGGACTGTGGGGTCCGAGACAGGTGTGGACGTCTAATATTACTGCAATATAGTGCAGAGAATATACAACCCACATAATATAACGTCACTGCCATATAGTGCCAAAAATATATGTGCCACATAATATAACTCTAATATAGTGCCAAGAATATGCAACCCACATAATATAACATTACTGCCATATAGTGCAAAGCATATACGACCCATATAATATAACTGCAATATAGTGCCAAGAATATGCATCCCACATAATATAACGTAACTGCCATATAGTGCAAAGCATATACGACCCATATAGTATAACTGCAATATAGTGCCAAGAATATGCAACCCACATAATATAACATAACTGCCATATAGTGCAAACCATATACGACCCATATAATATAACTGCAATATAGTGCCAAGAATATGCAACTCACATAATATAACATAACTGCCATATAGTGCAAAGCATATATGACCCACATAATATAACTGCAATATAGTGCCAAGAATATGCAACCCACATAATATAACGTCACTGCCATATAGTGCAAAGCATATACGACCCACATAATATAACTCCAATATAGTGCCAAGAATATGCAACCCACATAAGATAACATAACTGCCATATAGTGCAAAGCATATACGACCCACATAATATAACTGCAATATAGTGCCAAGAATATGCATCCCACATAATATAACGTCACTGCCATATAGTGCAAAGCATATACGACCCACATAATATAACTCCAATATAGTGCCAAGAATATGCAACCCACATAAGATAACATAACTGCCATATAGTGCAAAGCATATACGACCCACATAATATAACTGCAATATAGTGCCAAGAATATGCATCCCACATAATATAACGTCACTGCCATATAGTGCAAAGCATATACGACCCACATAATATAACTGCAATATATTGCTAAGAATATGCAACCCACATAAGATAACATAACTGCCATATAGTGCAAAGCATATACGACCCACATAATATAACTGCAATATACGGGCAAGAATATGCAACCCACATAATATAACATAACTGCCATATAGTGCAAAGCATATACGACCCATATAATATAACTCCAATATAGTGCCAAGAATATGCATCCCACATAATATAACATAACTGCCATATAGTGCAAAGCATATATGACCCACATAATATAACTCCAATATAGTGCCAAGAATATGCATCCCACATAATATAACATTACTGCCATATAGTGCAAAGCATATACGACCCATATAATATAACTGCAATATAGTGCCAAGAATATGCAACCCACATAATATAACATTACTGCCATATAGTGCAAAGCATATACGACCCATATAATATAACTGCAATATAGTGCCAAGAATATGCAACCCACATAATATAACATAACTGCCATATAGTGAAAAGCATATACGACCTACATAATATAACTGCAATATAGTGCCAAGAATATGCATCCCACATAATATAACATTACTGCCATATAGTGCAAAGCATATACGACCCATATAATATAACTGCAATATAGTGCCAAGAATATGCAACCCACATAATATAACATTACTGCCATATAGTGCAAAGCATATACGACCCATATAATATAACTGCAATATAGTGCCAAGAATATGCATCCCACATAATATAACATTACTGCCATATAGTGCAAAGCATATACGACCCATATAATATAACTGCAATATAGTGCCAAGAATATGCAACCCACATAATATAACATAACTGCCATATAGTGAAAAGCATACATTACCCACATAATATAACTGCAATATAGTGCCAAGAATATGCATCCCACATAATATAACATAACTGCCATATAGTGTAAAGCATATATGACCCACATAATATAACTGCAATATAGTGCCAAGAATATGCATCCCACATAATATAACATTACTGCCATATAGTGCAAAGCATATACGACCCATATAATATAACTGCAATATAGTGCCAAGAATATGCAACCCACATAATATAACATAACTGCCATATAGTGCAAAGCATATACGACCCATATAATATAACTCCAATATAGTGCCAAGAATATGCATCCCACATAATATAACATTACTGCCATATAGTGCAAAGCATATACGACCCATATAATATAACTGCAATATAGTGCCAAGAATATGCAACCACATAATATAACATAACTGCCATATAGTGAAAAGCATACATTACCCACATAATATAACTGCAATAAGTGCCAAGAATATGCATCCCACATAATATAACATTACTGCCATATAGTGCAAAGCATATACGACCCATATAATATAACTGCAATATAGTGCCAAGAATATGCAACCCACATATATAACATAACTGCCATATAGTGAAAAGCATACATTACCCACATAATATAACTGCAATATAGTGCCAAGAATATGCAACCCACATAATATAACATAACTGCCATATAGTGCAAAGCATATACGACCCATATAATATAACTCCAATATAGTGCCAAGAATATGCATCCCACATAATATAACATTACTGCCATATAGTGCAAAGCATATACGACCCATATAATATAACTGCAATATAGTGCCAAGAATATGCAACCCACATAATATAACATAACTGCCATATAGTGAAAAGCATACATTACCCACATAATATAACTGCAATATAGTGCCAAGAATATGCATCCCACATAATATAACATAACTGCCATATAGTGCAAAGCATATACGACCCATATAATATAACTGCAATATAGTGCCAAGAATATGCAACTCACATAATATATAACATAACTGCCATATAGTGAAAAGCATATACGACCCATATAATATAACTGCAATATAGTGCCAAGAATATGCATCCCACATAATATAACATAACTGCCATATAGTGCAAGGCATATACGACCCACATAATATAACTGCAATATAGTGCCAAGAATATGCATCCCACATAATATAACATAACTGCCATATAGTGCAAGGCATACACGACCCATATAATATAACTGCAATATAGTGCCAAGAATATGCAACCCACATAATATAACATAACTGCCATATAGTGTAAAGCATATATGACCCACATAATATAACTGCCATATAGTGCCAATAATATGCAACACACATAATATAACATTACTGCCATATAGTGCCAAAAATATGCAACCCACATAATATAATTTCACTGCCATATAATGTGAAGCATATACAACCCACATAATATAATGTCAATGCCGTATTGTGACAAGACTTTATGACCAACATAATATAACATAACTGCCATATAGTGCCCAGACTATACGACCCACATAAAAAACGTAACTGCCAGATAGTGGCAAGAATATATGTGGCGCCCCACTGGTCAGGACGCCACAGAGGGGTACTGCACCCTTAAAAGAGTGTGCAGTATTCCTGTGGCTGAGGAATCGGGATGCTGCATAAGGGACCTCAAAACACCCATTCACACTCATACACACCCTAGAGCAGGGGCCCGTGGGTGGACCCGGTATAGGGAGGACCCAGTTCCTGGGAGGAGCTCACCAGGGTAGAAAAGTGTGTGGGTGAGAGGAACAGAGAGACTAGGACTAGTGAGGAAGAGCTTCAGTGTGGAGTAAGGAGCAGGCGACGGTGGAGGAGCCGTCAGGAGAGAAGGGGACCCTAGGGGCACCAGGTGTTGCGGTGCGCCCGAATCCGGAACCGGTGCAACTACCGACCGGAGGGGTTCAGTCCCGGAACGGAGGACCAGCTCTGAGAACGGTGCAGGTTTTCACCCCCGAGCTGCCAAACCGTAGGCCCGAGATTCTTTAGGAAGTCGTGGCTGACACCCAGCGCACCCAGAAATAGGCCCATATAGGATCCCGAGGGCTCGGAGAGGAGTCGATCAGTTACAGAGGATCCGAGGGACTATGCTCTAACTCCCATCATCCACTACTGCCCCGGGGATCCCGCTCCACCTGCCGGGGGCAAAACCAACTTGCTGCTTCACCATCACCTCAGAGGACTGTCCTGCAGCGCCGGTACCATTACCAGAGCCGTAGGTGGCGTCACGAAACACTTTGATTTTTAATTTTATTGACTCTTTTCAGCGACCACCAGGGCTATGGGATTGGGCAACAGATGCTGTGACATTCCCCAGTAAATCAACGCCCAGAACCGGGTACCCCACGGCCCTTGGGCAAGTCATATACAAGCCACATAATATAACATAACTGCCATATAGTGTCAAGAATATACTTTCATATCTTAATAAACCATAACTGCTGTGAAGTGCTAGGAAAGTACTTCAATATATGATCCACATAATATAACATAACTGCTATATAGTGCCCCTGTAATTACCCCATCACTCAATACTGACCCCAGCTGGCCTGACTACGCTATGACTGATCACCTGTCATCTAATCCTGGCTGTTTCAGTTATATCTCAGTTCTTAACACTGTCCCTACAGGTACTGGCCGGTGTAGTTGAATCACTCTTGATGTAGACTCGCTCTTCCAGCCAGCAGCTACTCCATAGACACAACCCAGGGGACCCTGCAATAACCATATCCCAGAATAGGGGATTAGACAAGGCTATAGACTATGGGGTCTGAGTGCCTAGTGTATGCAAGGAAGTTTACAACAGACTTTGCAGCTGTTCAATGGACACAATATCACCAATGGCTACTCGGTCTCTTTCTGCACATCTCTGAATGACATATGTAACCCCCAAATTAATTATTTGGAGCAGTGCCGGCCCCTATCCCTGGTAAGTCACAGGCACCTCCATTAAACTAAACTCTTTTATAATCTCTCCTGATATATGCACAGTAATACAGTTGAATTATTTTTGACGCAGGCTCGCTCCTCCAGCCAGCAGCTACTCCATGGACACAACCTACGGGGCCCTACAAAAGCCAGATCCCAGAATATAGGACAAAGCTGGGTTTCCTATGGGATGTAAGTGCTTAGTTTGTACAAAGAAGCCTAACACAGATTTTGCAGCCGTTCAATGGGCACAAAATCACCAATGGCTACTTGGTCTCTTTCTACACATCTCTGAATGACATATGTAACCACCTGATTAATTATTTGGAGCAGTGGCGGAATATGCACAGTAGTTATTGGCCTGTGTAGATGAATTATTGTTGATGTAGACTCGCTCTTCTAGCCAGCAGCTACTCCATGGTCACAACCCAGGAGACCCTGCATTAACCATATCCTAGAATTAGGGGTATAACTAGGGTTCCTAAAGGATCTTAATGCCAAGCCTGTCCAAGGACATCCGCTCTTCCAGCCAGCAGCTACTCCATAGACACAACCCAGGAGACCCTGCATTAACCAGATCCTGTAATTGGGGGTAAGACTAGGGTTCCTATAGGATCTTAATGCCAAGCCTGTCCAAGGACGTCCGCTCTTCCAGCCAGCAGCTACTCCATGGTCACAACCCAGGAGACCCTGCATTAACCAGATCCTAAAATTGGGGATAAGACTAGGGTTCCTATGGGATCTGAATTTTAGACAAGGACTTCCACTCTTCCAGCCAGCAGCTACTCCATAGACACAACCCAGGAGACCCTGCATTAACCAGATCCTAGAATTAGGGTAAAACTAGGGTTCCTATAGGATCTTAATGCCAAGCCTGTCCAAGGACTTCCACTCTTCCAGCCAGCAGCTACTCCATAGACACAACCCAGGAGACCCTGCATTAACCAGATCCTAGAATTAGGGGTAAAACTAGGGTTCCTATAGGATCTTAATGCCAAGCCTGTCCAAGGACTTCCACTCTTCCAGCCAGCAGCTACTCCATAGACACAACCCAGGAGACCCTGCATTAACCAGATCCTAGAATTAGGGGTAAAACTAGTGTTCCTATAGGATCTTAATGCCAAGCCTGTCCAAGGACGTCCGCTCTTACAGCCAGCAGCTACTCCATGGTCACAACCCAGGAGACCCTGCATTAACCAGATCCTAAAATTGGGGATAAGACTAGGGTTCCTATGGGGTCTGAATTTTAGACAAGGACTTCCACTCTTCCAGCCAGCAACTACTCCATAGACACAACCCAGGAGACCCTGCATTAACCAGATCCTAGAATTAGGGGTAAAACTAGGGTTCCTATAGGGTCTTAATGCCAAGCCTGTCCAAGGACTTCCACTCTTCCAGCCAGTAGCTACTCCATGGTCACAACCCAGGGGACCCTGCATTAACCAGGTCCAGAATTAGGGGTAAAACTAGGGTTCCTATAGGATCTTAATGCCAAGCCTGTCCAAGGACTTCCACTCTTCCAGCCAGCAGCTACTCCATGGTCACAACCCAGGAGACCCTGCATTAACCAGATCCTAGAATTAGGGGTAAGACTAGGGTCCCTATAGGATCTTAATGCCAAGCCTGTCCAAGGACTTCCACTCTTCCAGCCAGCAGCTACTCCATGGTCACAACCCAGGAGACCCTGCATTAACCAGATCCTAGAATTAGGGGTAAGACTAGGGTCCCTATAGGATCTTAATGCCAAGCCTGTCCAAGGACTTCCGCTCTACCAGCCAGCAGCTACTCCATGGTCACAACCCAGGAGACCCTGCATTAACCAGATCACAGAATATTGGATAATGCAGAATTTCCTATTGAATCTGAGTGTCTTTTCTGACCGAGGAAGCCGAAAAGAGACTTTGCAATCGTTCAATGGGCACAATATGACTACTTGGTCTCTTTCGACACATCTCTGAATGACATATGTAACCACCCGATTAATTATTTGGAGCAGTGGCGGCCCCTAAGACTGGTAAGTCACCGGCACCTCCATGACACTGAGCTCTTTTATAATCTCTCCTGGAATATGCACAGTAGCTTCCTTGTGATCTCACTATGGCGAGGTCCCCGTAGAAGCAAGAAGCAGCATCAATCCCCAGTATTACATCCCCCCCACCACCCAACCTCCTCCAAAAAGCAGCTCTCCTCCAGCCTCCCTGCCCTTCTTCTCCTCTCTGCCTCTCCAAAAAGTCTTTGAAACCTGCTCAGCTTTCATGCAAAAGAATTTTCTCTCCGGTTGATCTCAGACAATGTCACCTTCTGATTATGGCTTTGTTATTTTAATTGGTTTATATTAGGATCCCCCTTCCCAAGTCTCCACACTTTACCTCCCCCTCTCTCATTGCCGCACAAAGTGCATGAATGACATTGAAGAAAAGCCGCTCTGCGGAGACCTACAAAGTACAGCGCTCCTGCAATGACCTGTTTGCCGGACGACTCTCATTATTTTTTAATGGTGCTCTTTTCAGATTGTGCAGAGCTGAGTTTGTCACATGGCGCAGCTCATTGTTATATCTGGCGTTTATTTTTTATGGCACTGCAGATAAACTTACTGCATTGCCATAAAGGAGGGTTTTTTTTCTATATGGTGCTATAGGTGCAAGGGAGGTGAGTTGCAACCTCAGTGAACGTTGCGACACTTGACGATGCCTGCCGATCATACACACGTCCAGGCACATAGGCTCCGCTCACATCCATGGCAGAAGTGAGTGGCCCCAGAAACCCCCTTTTAAGGCTGGAACTCTTCCCATTGGCAAAAGTAGCCTTCTGGAGAGGGTAGAAAGCATGTACAGTCTCAGGGAGGGCAGAGAAAAAAAATTGTAGATTGGGAGGCAAGTACATGGAGTGCACAAGAGTAAAGATGTGCTGTTATATCAATATGAAAATAAGCATCTTTCCAAATTGTTTGTGTATGTGTCTGTAAGATCCTTATTTTATACAACCCTTTTAAAATATTAGTCAAAGCTCCTACTCCTGATGGATTACTCTGCTCTATCCTCCTTTCTCTCAGTGTTAGAGATAGCCGGAGGGATGGTGAGGGGGTTATATACAGAAAGCATGTACAGTCTCAGGGAGGGCAGAGAAAAATAATTGTAGATTGGGAGGCAAGTACATGGAGTGCACAGGAGTAAAGATGTGCTGTGATATCAATATGAAAATAAGCGTCTTTCCAAATTGTTTGTGTATGTGTCTGTAAGATCCTTATTTTATACAACCCATTTAAAATATTAGTCAAAGCTCCTACTCCTGATGGATTACTCTGCTCTATCCTCCTTTATCTCAGTGTTAGAGATAGCCGGAGGGATGGTGAGAGGGTTATATACAGAAAGCATGTACAGTCTCAGGGAGGGCAGAGAAAAATAATTGTAGATTGGGAGGCAAGTACATGGAGTGCACAGGAGTAAAGATGTGCTGTTATATGAATACAGAAATAAGCTTCTTTCCAAATTGTTTCTATTTGTGTCTGTAAAAACCTTATTTTTCTCAATGCTCTTTGAAAATTTTAAATATTAGTCAAAGATCCTACTCCTGATTGATTACTCTGCTCTATCCTCCTTTCTCTCAGTGTTAAAGATAGCTGAAGGGATGGTGAGGGCTTTATATACAGACCTCCAAATCCTGGAGAGGGAAGAAAGCGTGTGCAGTCTTGGGGAGGGCAGAGAAAAAAGATTGTAGATAGGGAGGAAAGTACATGAAGAGCACGAGATAGAAGATGTGCTGATATATGAATACAAAAATAAGCTTCTTTCTAAAGTGTTTTCATTAACAGTGTTCTACCATTTAGCTGCTGCAGACTGTCTGTAAAACATTTATCTTTTCAATTTATTTTTCTAATAATATCAGAAATTAGACAAAGCTCAAACGTCTGATAGATTACTCTGCACAATTTCCTCTTCCCTCAGTGGAGGAATGGTGATGGGGTTGTATACAGATCTCCAAATCCCGGAGAGGGTAGAAAGTATCTGCAGTCTTGGGGAGGGCAGAGAAAAAAGATTGTAGATAGGGAGGAAAGTACATGAAGAGCACGAGATAGAAGATGTGCTGATATGAGAGATAATGAAACCTGCAGCATTCTGGATATACACTGAGGGCATATCCAGTCTATATTACTTGGAGAGAAATATCCCAAACTTGGCAGGGTATCTGAAAACTAATGCAGGAATTAAGATAGCAGAAAGAAACTTTGAGCAATTTTATTAATTAAATGCAACCACTAACATATGTAATAGATAGTTTTTTTCATTGCAATGATGTCTATAACCATAGAAGCTTCATGTATATTTGCAGATTGTTATGAGACCTTGTGCACCGCTCCTGTATAGACGTTTCCACCATTCCCATCCAGAATGATGGCTAATACAGGCCACTATGTCTGTACAGAGACTGATCCACCTGTTTCTAGTTACATTATCACCAGATTGTGTTTTTCTGAAATACAACCACAGCAATATTATTGTTATAAAATCCATAACACGTTCAATAAGAAAAAGATAAATGCACCCAGCGGCCCAAGATTCCACGACAGTCGTCCTCATGTTACCGTCTCACACTTTCCATATTCCCTCCCACTTGTCTGGATTCTCTTTCTCTCTCTATTACTCTCTGGTATCACCACTTTTACTGACTCTCAGCAACTGAGCTTTAGACGTATGTAAAGAATTTGGACCACACATTAGATTAGTGTTGACATCCAGTCTATATTACTGGGAGAGACACACAGACCTCACATCCAGCCTATATTACTGGGAGAGACACACAGACCTCACATCCAGCCTATATTACTGGAGAGACACATAGATCTCACATCCAGTCTATATTACTGGAGAGACACACAGCCCTCACATCCAGCCTATATTACTGGGAGAGACACAGACCTCACATCCAGCCTATATTACTGGAGAGACACACAGACCTCACATCCAGCCTATATTACTGGAGAGACACACAGACCTCACATCCAGCCTATATTACTGGAGAGACACACAGACCTCACATCCAGCCTATATTACTGGAGAGACACACAGACCTCACATCCAGCCTATATTACTGGGAGAGACACACAGACCTCACATCCAGCCTATATTACTGGAAGAGAGATACAGACCTCACATCCAGCCTATATTACTGGGAGAGACACAGACCTCACATCCAGCCTATATTACTGGAGAGACACAGACCTCACATCCAGCCTATATTACTGGAGAGACACACAGACCTCACATCCAGCCTATATTACTGGAGAGACACACAGAGCTCACATCCAGCCTATATTACTGGAAGACACACAGAGATCACATCTAGCCTATATTACTGGAGAGACACACGGACCTCACATCCAGCCTATATTACTGGGAGAGACACACAGACCTCACATCCAGCCTATATTACTGGAGAGACACACAGACCTCACATCCAGCCTATATTACTGGAAGAGACACACAGAGCTCACATCCAGCCTATATTACTGGGAGAGACAGACAGAGCTCACATCCAGCCTATATTACTGGAGAGACACACAGAGCTCACATCCAGCCTATATTACTGGAGAGACACACAGACCTCACATCCAGCCTATATTACTGGAGAGACACACAGACCTCACATCCAGCCTATATTACTGGGAGAGACACAGACCTCACATCCAGCCTATATTACTGGAGAGACACACAGACCTCACATCCAGCCTATATTACTGGAGAGACACACAGACCTCACATCCAGCCTATATTACTGGAGAGAGACACACAGCTCACATCCAGCCTATATTACTGGAGAGACACACAGACCTCACATCCAACCTATATTACTGGAGAAATACACAGACCTCACATCCAGCCTATATTACTGGAGAGACACACAGAGCTCACATCCAGCCTATATTACTGGAGAGACACACAGCCCTCACATCCAGCCTATATTACTGGAGAGACAGACAGACCTCACATCCAGCCTATATTACTGGAGAGACACATAGACCTCACATCCAGCCTATATTACTGGAGAGACACACAGCCCTCACATCCAGCCTATATTACTGGAGAGACACACAGACCTCACATCCAGCCTATATTACTGGAGAGACACACAGACCTCACATCCAGCCTATATTACTGGAGAGACACACAGACCTCACATCCAGCCTATATTACTGGAGAGACACACAGACCTCACATCCAGCCTATATTACTGGAGAGACACACAGAGCTCACATCCAGCCTATATTACTGGGAGAGACACACAGACCTCACATCCAGCCTATATTACCGGGAGAGACACACATAGCTCACATCCAGCCTATATTACTGGGAGAGACACACAGACCTCACATCCAGCCTATATTACTGGAGAGACACACAGAGCTCACATCCAGCCTATATTACTGGAAGAGACACACAGACCTCACATCCAGCCTATATTACTGGAGAGACACACAGACCTCACATCCAGCCTATATTACTGGAGAGACACACAGACCTCACATCCAGCCTATATTACTGGAGAGACACACAGACCTCACATCCAGCCTATATTACTGGAGAGACACACAGACCTCACATCCAGCCTATATTACTGGAGAGACACACAGACCTCACATCCAGTCTATATTACTGGGAGAGACACACAGAGCTCACATCCAGCCTATATTACTGGAGAGACACACAGACCTCACATCCAGCCTATATTACTGGAGAGACACACAGACCTCACATCCAGCCTATATTACTGGAGAGACACACAGACCTCACATCCAGCATATATTACTGAGAGAGACACACAGACCTCACATCCAGCCTATATTACTGGAGAGACACACAGACCCCACATCCAGCCTATATTACTGGAGAAACACACAGACCTCACATCCAGCCTATATTACTGGAGAGACACACAGACCTCACATCCAGCCTATATTACTGGGAGAGACACACAGACCTCACATCCAGCCTATATTACTGGAGAGACAGACAGACCTCACATCCAGCCTATATTACTGGGAGAGACACACAGAGCTCACATCCAGCCTACATTACTGGAGAGACACACAGAGCTCACATCCAGCCTATATTACTGGAGAGACACATCTCACATCCAGCCTATATTACTGGAGAGACACACAGACCTCACATCCAGTCTATATTACTGGAGAGACACATCTCACATCCAGCCTATATTACTGGAGAGACACACAGACCTCACATCCAGCCTATATTACTGGAGAGAGACACACAGACCTCACATCCAGCCTATATTACTGGGAGAGACACACAGACCTCACATCCAGCCTATATTACTGGAGAGACATATATACCTCACATCCAGCCTATATTACTGGAGAGACACACAGACCTCACATCCAGCCTATATTACTGGAGAGACACACAGACCTCACATCCAGCCTATATTACTGGACAGACACACAGATCTCACATCCAGCCTATATTACTGGACAGACACACAGATCTCACACCCAGCCTATATTACTGGAGAGACACACAGACCTCACATCCAGCCTATATTACTGGAGAGACACACAGACCTCACATCCAGCCTATATTACTGGAGAGACACACAGACCTCACATCCAGCCTATATTACTGGAGAGACATATATGAATATAGGAATGAAATCACAACTCTACTGATCTTAGAAGAAGCCACATTTTTATTTCTTACAAAGTTCAACATTTTTTAAGCCATTAAAATAATAAGAAAAAAATATGCAAGTTTGGTATCACAATAATTGTGCTGACCTTCTGAATAATTCTTTACAGCACAGTGAGCAAATACAAAACCAAGAAGACTAAAATGGAAATGTTATTTTTCTCTTACCAGTATATTAACCCATTTGGATTTTTATTTCCAGTTTTTCTAAAAAGGTAAAATGAATGCAACTCACCCTGGAATAGACAGCAAATGATGATGGAAAAATAATAAAAATGAAGAGTCTTGCAAGAAGGTTGAAGGCTGTGGAGACAATGGGTTAAGGATTTAAAGGAGTAGTGTTATACCCTGCAGCTAAAGGTGCTCCGAAGGGTTAACTGTGAATTCAGTACTTGCTACATTAATCACATTGTATAATGAATGTATAAATATTATTTGGTTTAAATGCAAATATACAGTGCGTTGTGAAAGTATTCAGCCCCCTATGTATATACAGTGTTTTGTGAAAGTATTTGACCCCCTTGAACTTTTCAACCTTTTGCCACATTTCAGGCTTCAAACATAAAGATATAAATTCTAATTTTTTTGTGAAAATTCAACAAGTGGGACACAATCGTGAAGTGGAATAAAATTTATTGGATATTTTAAACTTTTTTAACAAATAATAAACTGAAAAGTGAGGTGTGCTATATTATTCGCCCCTTTATTTTACTGCAGCAAACTCCCTCCAGAAGTTCAGTGCAGATCTCTGAATGATCCAATGTTGTCCTAAATGACTGGTAATGATAAACAGAATCCACCTGTGTGTACTCAAGTCTCCGTATAAATGCACCTGCTCTGTGATAGGCTCAGGGTTCTGTGTCAAGTGCAGAGAACATCATGAAGACCAAGGAACTCACCAGGCAGGTCCGAGATACTGTTGTGGAAGCCAGATTTGGATACAAAAAGATTTCCCAAGTTTTAAACATCTCAAGGAGCCACTGTGCAAGCGATCATATTGAAATGGAAGGAGTATCAGACCACTGCAAATCTACCAAGACCCGGCCGCCCCTCTAAACTTTCATCTCAAACAAGGAGAAGACTGATCAGAGATGAGGCCAAAAGGCCCATGATCACTCTGGATGAACTGCAGAGATCTACAGCTGAGGTGGGAGAGTCTGTCCATAGGACAACAATCAGTCGTACACTGCACAAATCTGGCCTTTATGGAAGAGTGGCAAGAAGAAGCCATTTCTCACAGATATCCATAAAAAGTCTGGTGTGAAGTTTGCCACAAGCCACCGGGAGACACCAAACATGTGGAATAAGGGGCTCTGCTCAGAGGAAACCAAAATTGAACTTTGTGGCCACAATGCAAAACGATATGTTTGGCATAAAAACAACACAGCTCATCACCTTCAAAACACCATCCCCACTGTCACACATGGTGGAGGCCTGAAAACACCATCCCACTGTCACACATGGTGGTGGCCTGAAAACACCATCCCCACAGTCATACATGGTGGTGGCAGCATCATGGTTTGGGCTTTTCTTCAGCAGGGACAGGGAAGATGGTTAATATTGATGAGAAGATGGATGGAGCCAAATACAGGACAATTCTGGAAGAAAACCTGCTGGAGTCTGCAAAAGACCTGAGACTGGGACAGAGATTTATCTCCCAACAAGACAAAGATCCCAAACATAAAGCAAAATCTACAATGGAATGGTTCAAAAATAACCGTATCCAGGTGTTAGAATGGCCGAGTCACATCCAGACCTGAATCCAATGGAGAATCTGTGGAAAGAGCTGAAAACTGCTGATCACAAACGCCTCAATCCAACCTCACTGAGCTCCAGCTGTTCTACAAGGAAGAATGAGACAAACCCCAAGAGACTGCAGCTGTAATGACAGCACAAGGGGGCGCTACAAAGTATTAACTCAAGGGGACGAATAATATTGCACCCCCACTTTTCAGTTTTTTATTTGTTAAAAAAGTTTAAATTATCCAATAAATTTTGTTCCACTTCACGATTGTGTCCCACGTGTTGTTGATTCCTTACAACACATCTTTATGTTTGAAGCCTGAAATGTGGCAAAAGGTTGAAAAGTTTAGGGGCCGAATACTATCACAATGCACTGTAAAGTTGAAAAAATGGGTGTGGAGGCAAAGGGTTAACGAGTGAAAGGAGTAGCGTTATACCCCGCAGCTAAAGGTGCTCTGGAGGGTTAACAGCAAACTCAGTTCTTGATACATTAATCATATTGTATGATGAATGTATAAATGTTATTTGGTGTAAATGCAAATATAAAGTTTAAAATTGGCTGTGGGGGAGTTAAAGGAGTAGTGTTATACCCTGCAGCTAAAGGTGTTCTGAATGGTTAACCGGAAACGCAGTTCTTGCTACATTAATGACATTGTATAGTGAATGTATAAATATTATTTGGTTGGAAATGCAAATATAAAGTTGAAAATTGGCTGTGGAGGCAAGGGTTAAGGAGTGAAAGGAGTAGCGTATACCCTGCAGTTAAAGGTGTTCTAAAGGGTTTACAGCCAACTCAGTTCTCGTATTATGTGATGAATGTATAAATATTATTTGGTGTAAATGCAAATATAAAGTTGAAAATTGGTTTCAGAGTTAATGTGTTAAGTAGATAAAGGAGTGGCGTACACTCTGCAGCTAAAGGTGCTCTGAAGGGTTAACAGCAAACTCAGTTCTTGATACATTAATCATATTATGTGATGAATGTATAAATATTACTTGGTGTAAATGCAAATATAAAGTTGAAAATTGGCTGTGGAGGCAAAGGGTTAAGGATTGAAAGGAGTAGCGTATACTCTGCAGCTAAAGGTGTTCTGAATGGTTATTAATAAACTCATTTATATAATGAATGTATAAATATTATTTGGTGTAAATGCAAATATATAGTTGAAAATTGGTTGCGGAGATAATGGGTTAAGGAGTGAAAGGAGTAGCGTACACTCTGCAGCTAAAGGTGTTCTGAATGGTTATTAATAAACTCATTTATATAATGAATATATAGATATTATTTGGTGTAAATGCAAATATATAGTTGAAAATTGGTTGCGGAGATAATGGGTTAAGGAGATAAAGGAGTAGCGTACACTCTGCAGCTAAAGGTGTTCCTAATAGTTATCAATAAACTCATTTATATAATGAATGTATCAATATTCATCCTTCTGTGTTGTGATACACAGTGTATCCAGCTCAGTTTTGCTGCCTCTGTACATCCAGGGCTGCAGCCGTTCTTCTTGCATTGAGGAGAACGCTTCCTAATTGCTCCCATCCTCCAGACCTCCGATAACCGTCCCCATGATTCCTTCTCCATTCACTGTGTCGTCGCCTGCTGCAGGTCTGCAGTGTATCACTGCTCATTACGCAGGCGCTGCAAGCAACCTGCAGGTGTTCTGCCGCCCTGCAGAGCATTAAATACCTCATCACTTAATGCCTGCCGAGCCTTGTGTAACGTCAGCCCCCCTTAGCGCTGCCAACCTGTAGGACATTGTCTACTTACAGCCCATTCGGAGGCAGGATACAGCCCAACAGAGCATTGCTTAATTAATTTTTCATTGCTGCAGACTGCAGCACGTTGCTTCATTTGACGCTTAACTGCGAAGCTTCTATAGTGCATGACTCCATTGACTACATCTGGCAATAGACCTGCGGGGGAACACAACCGCTCACAGAGAAATAGTATCGTTCAAGGTAGATCGTCACTACCTGAATAGGATGACATTCTGAAGAAAGGAGCCGGCAAGAAGAGCTTCATATTTACTTCATCTCAGCGGTATTATCTCCAGGAGTCTGGAATGTGGAAGAAGGAGAGCGATATCCTCCGCGATGTTCTTCAATCGCCTTACCATACCAAATAGATAATATCCTGATTTCAGATTTGCAAAAACCTAATCCACCCGTTCATGTTCCATCTAATCCACCCGCTCATGCTCCACCTAATCCACCCGCTCATGCTCCACCTAATCCACCCGTTCATGTTCCATCTAATCCACCCGCTCATGCTCCACCTAATCCACCTGTTCATTCTCCACCTAATCCACATGGTCACTGTTTACCTAATCCACCCGCTCATGTTCCACTAATCCACTCGCTCATGTTCCACGTAATCCACTAGCTCATGTTCCATCTAATCCACCCGCTCATGCTCCACCTAATCCACCCGCTCATGTTCCATCTAATCCACCCGCTCATGCTCCACCTAATCCACCCGTTCATGTTCCATCTAATCCACCCGCTCATGCTCCACCTAATCCACAAGGTCACGGTTTACCTAATCCACCTGCTCATGCTCCACCTAATCCACCTGTTCATTCTCCACCTAATCCACATGGTCACTGTTTACCTAATCCACCCGCTCATGTTCCACTAATCCACTCGCTCATGTTCCACGTAATCCACTAGCTCATGTTCCATCTAATCCACCCGCTCATGCTCCACCTAATCCACCCGCTCATGCTCCACCTAATCTTCCCACTCATGTTCCATCTAATACACCCGCTCATGCTCCACCTAATCCACCCGCTCATGCTCCACCTAATCTACCCACTCATGCTCCACCTAATCTTCCCACTCATGTTCCATCTAATACACCCGCTCATGCTCCACCTAATCCACCTGCTCATGCTCCACCTAATCCACCCGCTCATGCTCCACCTAATCTACCCACTCATGTTCCATCTAATACACCCGCTCATGCTCCACCTAATCCACCCAATCATGCTCCACCAAATCCAGTCACACATATTCCACTTAATCCACCCGCTAATTCTTCACCTAATGCACCTATTCATGTTCCACCTAATCCACCCGCTCATGCTCCATCTAATCCACATGGTCATGGTTTACCTAATCCACCCGCCCATGCTTCACCTAATCCACCAACTCGTGCTCCACCTAATCCACCCGTTCATGCTCCACCTAACCCACCCACTCATGCTCCACCTAATCCACCGTTCATGCTCCACCTAACCCACCAACTCGTGCTCCACCTAATCCACCCACTCATACTCCACCTAATCCACCGCTCATGCTCCACCTAATCCACCCACTCATGCTCCACCTAATCCACCCACTCATGCTCCACCTAATCCACCCGCTTATGCTCCACCTAATCCACCACTCATGCTCCACCTAATCCACCGCTCATGCTCCACCTAATCCACCGCTCATGCTCCACCTAACCCACCCACTCATGCTCCACCTAATCCACCGTTCATGCTCCACCTAACCCACCAACTCGTGCTCCACCTAATCCACCCACTCATACTCCACCTAATCCACCGCTCATGCTCCACCTAATCCACCCACTCATGCTCCACCTAATCCACCCACTCATGCTCCACCTAATCCACCCACTCATGCTCCACCTAATCCACCGTTCATGCTCCACCTAACCCACCAACTCGTGCTCCACCTAATCCACCCACTCATACTCCACCTAATCCACCGCTCATGCTCCACCTAATCCACCCACTCATGCTCCACCTAATCCACCCACTCATGCTCCACCTAATCCACCCGCTTATGCTCCACCTAATCCACCACTCATGCTCCACCTAATCCACCGCTCATGCTCCACCTAATCCACCGCTCATGCTCCACCTAATCCAGCGCTCATGCTCCACCTAATCCACCGCTCATGCTCCACCTAATCCACACGTCAATCATGCTTATGCAGTTTGATGACCATAATAGTCCCAATAGATGTTGCAAATTCAACCCCCCCAGCACTTTTCTGCGATGGTACCTTCTATTGGATCCACGCCATGTATTATCCACGCATGATGACAACTTTTGCTGATTGTTTTGAAATTCATGCAGAAATTCCACTGGCAGATAGAAAATATGCAATGAACAGGAAAATTAATTTCCATACGATGAGGTTTTCCAAATTTGCAGCATGGCAATTTTTTTTGCAGAATGGATAGGAGTATTCATCCTCGCTGGATGTGAGTCCTCAGGGATTGAATGGGTTGAGGTCTGTTCCAGCATCTAATTAGCAGGTTTTGTCCTGAACTTGTGCCAATTGTGCCCCAAATCTGCAGTAGATTTGCTGCAAACAAATGTGCAAAGTGTGCATGTAGCCTAAGGATAGCTGGGACTCCGACAACACAGGGTGAGGGCATCACACTCCGGTAAGACTTCATTGAGTCTCCTCATTGATTCAACATCATATAGTACATTCCCAGCAAGGACAC
Source organism: Allobates femoralis (assembly GCA_033576535.1). Lineage (NCBI taxonomy): Eukaryota > Metazoa > Chordata > Amphibia > Anura > Aromobatidae > Allobates > Allobates femoralis. The sequence goes on from JARQOC010000009.1 coordinate 62,035,783, forward strand.
AAGATGGTGCATGTGACAGCGTCTCACCCATCTGCTGGCTCACAGGGATCAAAATCCCCTTTTATATCCCTTTTATATCCCTCAGCATCCACAGGATTGGTGGGAGATGACTGTTTCCTCTTTGGTCGCTACTTTAATCCGACTGCAAAATTATCCTCTGAACGATTGCATATAGCGCACCGCAGGGGGCTAATGCAATCCACAATTAGCAGGCATTTTACAAATTAGCAGAGAAAAGGGGACACTGTGAACTTCAATATAGGTAAAATTATTCACTAAATATTGCATACATATGGGAGTTCAATGACCGACACTCTATGGGAGTATGGATGAATGATTATTAGAATTGAGGTTTGGGCTCTACAAACACTCTTGGATGATCATGGTAGAATGTGTAATGCTGCGCTGTCCCGTTCCCTCCATCCGGCACAGACACCAGCACATTCACCATCTCAACCGCTCAGCGGTATCTCCGGTCCTTGCCACAGCTTCCTGCTCCTGGAGCCTGCACATGCCACACTTGACTCTAGGAAGCGCGCTCTCTCCCCTCTTCTTCAAGGAGCAGTGCACTTAATCTGGAAGTGCCTTTCAGCCTATGGATGAGCAGCACTGGGTACATAAGGCATCCTCCTTCTTTGGGAGGTGCCTAAGCAATGTGTGCATTCACCTGCTGCATGTTGCTAATTGTCAGGTGCCCATCCGGTGTATGCTAACAGGGTTCCTGTAGCTCACCAGAACTAGCCATTAACCAACACTGGTTTAAATGCACTAGCAGGATGCAGTAGTCCCACCATGATGAAGGTGGAGACAAGTCAGGTGCAAAATACTGAAGAGACAAGCACTTTCAGCCTATCATGGAGGGGGTGGTTGCTGGTATTAGACATTCACACACATGAGGTTTGCACAATGCATCACACGTACCTGTGTGACTGATGCCCTATGCAAACCTCATCTGTCTGAATGTCTAATACCAGGAACCACCACCTCCATGATATGGTAGGCTGAAAGTGGTTGTCTCATCGGTATTTGCCATTTGATTTGCCCCTGGCCTTATCATAGTGGGCCTGGGGCATCTTGCTAATACCTTTAAACTTGTGTTGGTTAATGGCTGTTTCTGGTAAGTGTTTTTGGCATTTCCATTTATGTCCTTTTCGGTGATCTATTCCCATATCCAGTACTAGTCCAGTGTTCCTGATCCCATGCTCTAGTTCCTGCCATCTGAGCTGTTGCTGCCATTTTGTCAGTACCAGCTGACCTGCTGGTTCCTCTGCCAAGCAGCTCGCACCAGTCACCCCACCAGTACAGGTACCTTTACACGCCGCTACAACATGGTGGAAACAACCGGGTGCTTCACGTGCACGAGCATGCACAAACGGTTGAAAACGGTACCTGCACCGCCTTTACACGCCGCTACAAGGTGCTCTACAGAATGTTTAATCTATCTCTGGATGCACCGCCGGGTGCCACAAGTTACCTTCTGCAGAGCACCTTACCTCATTTACACGCCGCTACAGAAGGTAATATGGGAGGACCTGGTGCAGCAGGGACAACACATAGGCGTGCCAGAACTGTGGATTACGTGTCGCTCGTACGATGATTGGACAATGCAATAGCATCATAATTGGCCAGCCAGCGCAGGAAGGCTGGCTAATACATGATGCTATTGCAATTGTGTAATGTGACTGGTCAGCTCCTTAAATATGCCGCCCTGTGCAGGGACAGCCAATCGTAACGCAGGAGCTTCCTCCAATGATCGCTGAAGGGGGGCGGTTTCACGGAGGCTGTGTCACGCCCCGGGGAGTTAACTAGGTGGCGAAAAAACTTTACCCTACCTTATTTACACGGCGATACAGGCCGTTACCATCGGGTTCAAATCAACCTGTTTTAGAGCACTGCTCGGAAACAGGTACATGAAGTGACCGGTGGAAACAACCGGATTTACACGCCGCTACATCGGGTTGATTTGACGGTGCAAGATACATTTCTCTCATGTACCCAGTTGTTTCCACCATACTGTAGCGGCGTGTAAAGGTACCTTACCAGTGACCCAACTGGTTCCTGCAGTCCAGTCAGTACCAGCCATCCAACTGGCTCCTCCAGCCCAGTCAGTACCAGCCATCCAACTGGCTCCTCCAGCCCAGTCAGTACCAGCCATCCAACTGGTTCCTTCACCCCAGTCAGTACCAGCCATCCAACTGGCTCCTCCAGCCCAGTCAGTACCAGCCATCCAACTGGTTCCTTCACCCCAGTCAGTACCAGCCATCCAACTGGCTCCTCCAGCCCAGTCAGTACCAGCCATCCAACTGGCTCCTGCAGCCCAGTCAGTACCAGCCATCCAACTGGTTCCTTCACCCCAGTCAGTACCAGCCATCCAACTGGCTCCTGCAGCCCAGTCAGTACCAGCCATCCAACTGGCTCCTGCAGCCCAGTCAGTACCAGCCATCCAACTGGCTCCTGCAGCCCAGTCAATACCAGCCATCCAACTGGTTCATTCAGTCCAGTCAGTACCAGCCATCCACCTGGTTCATTCAGTCCAGTAAATACCAGCCATCCAACTGGTTCCTGCACTCCAGTCAGTACCAGCCATCCAACTGGTTCCTGCACTCCAGTCAGTACCAGCCATCCAACTGATTCCTGCACTCCAGTCAGTACCAGCCATCCAACTGGCTCCTTCAGCCCAGTCAGTACCAGCCATCCAACTGGCTCCTGCAGCCCAGTCAGTACCAGCCATCCAACTGGCTCCTGCAGCCCAGTCAGTACCAGCCATCCACCTGGCTCCTGCAGTCCAGTCAGTACCAGCCATCCAACTGATTCCTGCACTCCAGTCAGTACCAGCCATCCAACTGGCTCCTGCAGCCCAGTCAGTACCAGCCATCCAACTGGCTCCTGCAGCCCAGTCAGTACCAGCCATCCAACTGGCTCCTGCAGCCCAGTCAATACCAGCCATCCAACTGGTTCATTCAGTCCAGTCAGTACCAGCCATCCACCTGGTTCATTCAGTCCAGTAAATACCAGCCATCCAACTGGTTCCTGCACTCCAGTCAGTACCAGCCATCCAACTGGTTCCTGCACTCCAGTCAGTACCAGCCATCCAACTGATTCCTGCACTCCAGTCAGTACCAGCCATCCAACTGGCTCCTGCAGCCCAGTCAATACCAGCCATCCAACTGATTCCTTCAGTCCAGTCAGTACCAGCCATCCACCTGGTTCATTCAGTCCAGTAAATACCAGCCGTCCAACTGGTTCCTGCACTCCAGTCAGTACCAGCCATCTAACTGGTTCCTACACTCCAGTCAGTACCAGCCATCCAGCTGGTTCCTGCACTCCAGTCAGTACCAGCCATCTAACTGGTTCCTGCACTCCAGTCAGTACCAGCCATCCAACTGGTTCCTTCAGTCCAGTCAGTACCAGCCATCCAACTGGTTCCTTCAGTCCAGTCAGTACCAGCCATCCAACTGATTCCTTCAGTCCAGTCAGTACCAGCCATCCAACTGATTCCTTCGGTCCAGTCAGTACCAGCCATCCAACTGATTCCTTCAGTCCAGTCAGTACCAGCCATCCAACTGGCTCCTGCAGCCCAGTCAGTACCAGCCGTCCAACTGATTCCTTTGGTCCAGTCCGTACCAGCCATACAACTGATTCCTGCACTCCAGTCAGTACCAGCCATCCAACTGGCTCCTGCAGCCCAGTCAGTACCAGCCATCCAACTGATTCCTTCGGTCCAGTCAGTACCAGCCATCCAACTGGTTCCTGAACTCCAGTCAGTACCAGTTCTCCCATTGTACCATTCGTGACCCAGAGTCTGTAATTTCTCGGTTGACCCATGGGGTCAGTGTGGCAGTAGCTAGGACTACCATATAGTGGCACTTGTTGGCTACCTTCCACCATCAGATGCTCTAGTGAAGACAAGGAAGCCACTTGGTTACGCCGGGAGCCGTGGCTCAGTGGGTCCACACCCACCAGCATGGCTAAATGGCCGCTTTCATGCAACCTCAGTGTTTTGCAATATTCCAACCAATTTCCTTCTGAGGTTGGATCGTTCATTTTACCGCGATGGCCAAGAAATCATTATAAGTCTCTTTATAAGGACGGCGGCTGAAGCTTATAGGACTCGGGCCACACAATGGCCGTTACTGGATATAGACATTGGGGTGTATGAGGACTGTTGACAGGTGCACTTTGTGCAGGGCACGGGGGTGGGCGGTTAGTCCTGATTTCCGGACCTTGCATTGCATACATTTTACATATTGATTTGCTGCGTCTGTATTTTGCATTTAGTCTGACTAATAATGTGGCAAAACAATTCACCATTTATATTCCTTGAGCTGCAATTCAGCAAAATCAAACAATCGGCAGATGTATTTGCTCAGCTCTAATCAAGGTGGAGGGGAAATGAGGATAAAACTCCAAACTTGCAAGAAATTGTCTAGAAAGGTCGTCAGACGTCGCTACAGAGGACGGAGGTGACATTGCCGCTGTGGTTATATTGTGATATAGGCAACAGACTTATATTCAAAATTCTAAGCACTTGAGTCCAATTAACCTTTATTTTTTTACTGTACATATAAAGTACAAGAGTTTTGAAAGTGTTGTTCATAAGAAACACTATAGTATACACTTGCTTAGTTACAGTGGGGGGTGCGACCAGGGGACGGGCCCACCAAGGGTTTACCCGGTATCCCGACAGGCCAGACCGACACTGCTGGGCAATTATATTAAAACTTACCACAGGTGGAAACAGCCTCCTAGCAGCAACCTGTGGCTTTACCTGGAAGGGTTTCTGTAGAGGCTGAGGACCTCCAGACTGGAGGCCTCCTGCCTCCCCTCAGTTACACTTAGGGAGGTACCTTTACATTTATACATTTACACAATGGTAAAACGTCATGTTCTTTACTTGTAAACAGCTTTAAACACAAAGCATTTTTCTTCCACATTCGCGCTAACAAACACTGACTTTTCAGTACAGCTACTAAGCATTTTCTTACACTCAATCCGTGAAAGGGGTGAGGGGTTGACGGCTGTTTTGCACCTTACCGGTAACTGTTCACCTATTAATGACTATTCACCCATGCACTTCGTTGCTGCTTTTCATTGATACTCCTTTAACCAGATACCCTGTGCTAGTATCTATAGTTGGGTAACACTTTTTCTTTCTAAGGTTCCCCATTTACGCTGACCAGACACTGTCTCCGCACTTTCTCACTGGCTTGCATGTAGGAGTCCCTTATCTTTGAGACTAAGCCTTACATCTATAATCTGGTCACTTGCATGCCTTCTGTCTTTTCCTGTCTGCTTTGCTTACTATACACAAACTCCAACACCACCAAGACATGCCTTTTCTTCTTAAGTTTCCTTACCACCCTCCCTGAACTGAAATTGAGTATCTCCTCTTTCTAGGAACTGGCTCTTCCCTCTGTGGGCTAATCCCACAGTTTATCTACATCCTCTCTTCTCTGGCATTTATTGCTACAGACAATCTAAACCAGACACTAGATGGTGATAGTTGTATTATTTACATTCCTAACACTGCTACAACTTGCACTATACTATTATTATTATTATTTATCTGCCTTCGGCTTGATCTCGAGCCATGGCGACTTAATGGAAGAATGCTCTCTAGGATGATCAATCTTGTGCAAGCCTAGATAGATCCACCAGTGTCTTCTCCAAGCCTAGATAGGTCCAAAAGGGTCTTCACGAAGCCTAGATAGGTCCCCCAGGGTCTTCTCCAAGCCAAGATAGGTCCACCAGGGTCTTCTCCAAGCCTAGCTAGGTCCTCCAAGGTCTTATCCAAATCTAGATAGGTCCACTAGGGTCTTCTCTAAGCCTAGAGATGTCCACCAGGGTTGTCTGAGCCTAGATAGGTCCACTAGGGTCTTCTCTTAGCCTAGAGAGGTCCACCAGGGTCTTCTCCAAGCCTAGCTAGTTCCTCCAAGGTTTTATCCAAGCCTGGATAGCTCCACCAGGGTCTTCTGAGCCTAGGTAGGTCCACTAGGGTCTTCTCTAAGCCTAGAGAGGTCCACCAGGGTCTTCTAAAAGTCTAGATAGAACCACCAGGGTCTTCATCAAGCATAGACATGTCCACCAGGGTCTTTTCTAAGACTAGATAGTTCACCAGGGTCTTCTGAGCCTAGATAGGTCTACTAGGGTCATCTCTAAGCCTAGAGAGGTCCACCAGGGTCTTCTAAAAGTCTAGATAGAACCACCAGGGTCTTCATCAAGCATAGACATGTCCACCAGGGTCTTTTCTAAGACTAGATAGGTTCATCAGGGTCTTCCCCGCTGATTTCTTGATGGTATCAAGCCATCGGATTGCTGGTCTACCTCTTCACCTTGTACCTTCTATTCTTTCTATCATAATTTCCTTCACCAATTGATTGATCTTTTCACATGATGTCCAAAGTAGGCAAGCCATTGTATCCACTAGGATAAAAAAAGATGCAAAAAATCAACACTGCAGTAATACAACACAAAGGAAAGGTAATATAACAGTGCAGTAATACAACACAAAGGAAAGGTACACAGAGTGAAAACAGATGCAAAAAGGATAAACTCCCAAACTCTACAATTGCTGCAAAACACCACAGCTGCAAACGTCATGACTCCAGCTTCTTACAGAGAAAGGCTCCTTCGAAAGTGGTGAGCATAGAAAAAGATTCTATAATTAGCATCAGATGGTGAGACACGTGATTTTTTTTTATAGCGGAGAGGAGTGGTTATAAAATGCTGCACCTGAGATTGCATGCCACAAGAAAAACTAGCAAGGAATGAATCCATAAGTGGAAGACCTTCTGATTGCAGCCTCACCAAAGGTTTTCCCTGGTGGAACATACTAGTTTCACATAGTTGACCCTTGGGCAGGCAGTTTCTGCTTTGTATTCGCTAACCCATGAACCAATGAGAAGAGAGGTGGCTCCGTCATGGCTCCAGAAACCTTTTATGAAGCGCAAGAGCTCCACTACATTGACCCTCATGAGATTTTCCAGACAGATATACTGTGAGGTAGCGCTTGCTGGGGGTGTTAGGGGATGCTCTTTTCTCAGCACAAGTAAAGCACATAGGAACAGTCTGATATAAATCAGTCCAGCTGGTTAATTAACAATCGTAAACCGCTATAGCATAGTTCATATAACTTGATACAACATATTATGACCACTGGTCTGTTCCAAAGCCGGGTGTGCCCACATCTCATATCACGCCTAGAACATTACAGTGTTCACTGACCTCTTAGTCCATTGTTCCTCTCTGAGATCACAGACTCCTGTCTGTTCCAGACCCTCAGCGGCACTGTGGCCTCCTGAACTCAGAGAGCCATCCCAGGTCTCCTGCAATTGGACAAAATGCCGGAATGCCGCGCTACCACCAGGAATCACCAGGAAACGAAGAGTTTACAGGTTGATCCCAGGTCTCCGGCTCTCATGCTTTCCAGGGACACAGTCTCCAGACCATGTGTTTTCAGTATGATGGCGACTCCAGCCACTTCTAAACACGCAGAGACCTTGCTTACATCAGATACATGTGATCAGCAAGGAGTCACACTATAACAGATTTGAGACACCCATGAGGAGGTATGTGGATAGTCAGTCCCGCCCACCACTTCCTGACCATCCTTAAAAATCCAGCTCATATCCTATAAAGGCTTGTGGAAGGAAACATCCTGGATTTAGATCACGGCAGACCTCTATCTGTGCGATACATACCTCACAATATATATTGCTATATATACCATCATTTTTCATATATCAACCTTTGAGCGTGCACAACGTACGGGCTGTCACATCCTATTAGGCTCTTCTGTAAATCCATTGCGAGAGACATAATTAAAGAGCCACAAACGAAATTAATTGGCATTATGGACAATTAACGCTGTCACCCCGGTGTTGTCGGACATATGTGTCGAGGCAGAGGTCTCTGCTGTCTCCTGATGACGTCGGTCTCTTCCTTCATTTTCCATCTACGGCTGAATCACTCCACAGTGGATTGCACAATCTGCTCTGATAATGGGTCACTTCTTTATTTCTGTCACAATAATTCTATCTGACAGGAAGGACGAACTCATAGATTCATTGTCAACTCGCGCCACGGAGAGTAGAAACTTTACTTGGTCTATTATCTCTCCTCACCTCGCTCTCCTGGAGAAGGACGGTAATTAGGGACATTAGGACGGCCATTGTGACAGGAGTCTGTGAAGACTCCCGGGCTGCCGAAAACTAATGCAACAGTTCTTCAAAGAAGATGTTATCAACCCCCAAGAGAAATAGGCGCGGATCGGTCTTTTGGCTTGGGAAACCCATTTTCGAATATCCTACTCAGACCACGGGATATGTCTGGAGCACTATGCATCACACAGGTACAGAGGGATGGAATAGAGAGATTAAGACCCTGGTGATAGGGAGTGGAGGATGGGACACCTACTGACACTAACCTGTGTCTGGCCCCGGAGCTCCCCTAATGTCCCTAAATGGGTCTTTCCCCCTGTCACTGTCATTGTAAGGATATCGGGTTTTCCATTGATCTTTTTGTATCTCTTTGCCCTTATCCAAAATGCAATCAGATGCTTTATCACTTCCAGTTGGTTCTGCCTACTTAAGTCCTGGTCCTGGATCCATTCCCTGACTAAGTATTTTGTGCTACGGCATCACCTGCAGGATGTGTATGAAACAGGGGCGGACCTACTGTGGTGCAGCTGGTTCAGGCTGGCTAGGGGGCCCTTCAAGCCTGCAGGGAGGCCCCCAGCCGACCCCCATGACCCTGTTTCAGAGTGTCAGAGAAGAGGGGGTTAACTAAGGGAAACTTCTTGCTTCCCTTGGCTGATCCCGCCCCTGCTCTCCTCTGCCGCCCCGGCTCCCAGGACTGGGCAGCCCGACACAGGTAGGAGCCGCAGCACCTATAGCACCTCTCCCCCCGCTCCTAGCCGACATCGCCAGCACCCCCTTCCTCCTTGCCAACATCAGCCAGCCCCCCTACCCCCGCTCCTCGCCGACATCCGCCAGCACCCCCCCCACCCCCGCTCCTCACCATCAGCTGCTGCACAAGGGCCCTCCTGGCACAAGGTCCGCCACTGGTATGAGGGAAACTTCCTACAGAGAGGAGCAAAGGTCATTCAATGGTAATTTAGACCTGATTTTATTATCGTCAATGTAAAATGGCTGGAATTGACACTCTGGAGCATCTCCTTCCCCCTTTAACTTGTGAAAAATAAAATTAATGCTGTCACCCCGTTGTTGTCGGACATACGTGTTGAGGCAGAGGTCTCTGTTGTCTTCTGATGACGTTGGTCGATGGAGCCATGGTCTCTTCCTTCATTTTCCTTCTATAGCTAGATCACTCCACAGTGGATTGTACAATCTGGTCTGATAATAGATCAGTTCTTTATTTATCCAAATAAAAGAGGCTAGAAAAAGTATCTTTGTAGGACCCAACTGTTCTAAACATGTAGTGAACTGTGGACTCTCTCAGGTGTGTTCTGTTTGACTATGGGTCAAGCTTGGACTACGGGATGTCTGGAGCATGACGTACACACAGGTAAAATAGGATAAAAAAGAGAACGGAGACAATAATGATAGGGATCTGGGGTTGGGACATCTCCTGATACTAACCTGTGTCTGACCATGAGCTCCCCTAACGTCTCTAAGCGGGTCCTTCACCCTGTCGCCGTCACAAAGGGGATTTTGGGTTTTCCATGGAACTTTTTGTGTCTCTTTGCCCTTGTCCAAGATGGAGTCTCATGCTTTGTCATGATCTTGAACTTCCTGCTGGTTCTGCTTACTTACGTTCTGGTGCTGGATCCAGACTTGGTTCCCTGACATCTTGCTGCTGCTCTTTAAGCTCTGCTTCCCTGACCTTTCTGCTGCTAAGCTGCCTGAAATCAGCAGTGCATTTTACAGATCTTGGCTGTTTGCTTCCATCCTCCAAGACTTCCAAGAGAAGAGCACAACAAGTCTGGCCGAACTTCCATGGTCTGTAATACACTTGACTTTCCATTTAGTTGCACACACTCCAGCACTTTAGTTAGTGCGAGCTGCACTGCTGAACTTTGTATGTGACTTATCTTAGCCCTAAAGTACACTAGTTACCTATCTGGTTGTTGTTGTTCAGACTGTTTCTGGACTCTTGTCTATTGTGCCGGTCGCGCTCTGCATATAATTTAGGACTAATCTTCAGTTAATAGACTGGTTCGCTCTGCTTCTTTGTTTGACTCACGTGTCAATACTTAAATTCAAAACATTGTCTCTGTCTTGTCTGGTCCCACGCTATAAGATTCCTAATGGTATGCACAAAAGAGTTACAGTCACGTGCCTAGCCCTAGCTGTCACCTCTACTGACCCTGGCTAGTGCAACGGCTAGTGAGTGCACCAGATGTCACCACTGATGTAATAAAACACAGGAGGAAGTAAACAGACTCGGGAACAAGACAAAATGATACAATAGACGTGACAACTGCAGCAAAACACCAGGACTGCAGACTACATGACTCCAACAGCAGACCTCCAGCAACAAGACACCCCCTCACTTCAGTAAAGAACGAATCTATTACCAGCATCATGTGATGGATCATGTGACTACTTAAAGTAAAGGGGAGTGGTCACAAACTTGCAGCAGGCTGAGATGAACTGACCTGGATCTGCTAGCAAGGAAAATATAATTAAACCTTGATGGTCCAAAAGAAATGAATCACATTTAAAATCCAGAGCTGTCATAAATCTCCTAATGACAGGAGATACTCCTGACACTGGCTAGATAAGAGTACAGGCTGCAAAGCGCATCCGCAAAAAAGAGTGACCATGTCAATTGTTTGCACTTTTTTCCCACGGTGATCGCTCCTCATGCAGTCCTGGTTCAGGACCTTAAACAGCACCATGTGACCGGGCCATGCCACCCGATCACATGGTGCAGCAGGTTCCTAGAGCCTGCACTTGCTGTGGGCCTGGTGGGGATCGGAAGAGACCGCTGGGGGTCTAAACCAGAAGCAATACCAAAGGTGCCAAGCTTGGTGTCTAAAGGACATGCAGAATAGTCAGTGTTGGAATAATTAACTGTCATGCCTGGGATTTTGCTGTGTGGTTGGTTTCCTTCCCCACTGAGCCATCTTTACAAGTGCTGATTATCTTTTATCTCTTCTTCTATCCTTTTGGTTTGTGGTCAGCAGGTGTTTTCATTTGTTCATTTACTCTCTGTCCTATCACATTGCAGGTGTGGCTATTTATACCCTCTATATACTGGCTTTCTCTGCTGGCTATATTCCTATGTGGATCCTGCTAGCAGTTCCAGTCCCACTGCTAAGGACTTTTGCCTGTCGGACAGATATTAGCTTGGCATTTGCTCATTGCTGTGTTACTTATCTTATCTACTACTTTCTCCTGTTGGTTGTTAGGTTGTAGGAGGTTATTCTAACTTGCAATATCTACTGTACCTTATTTTCACTGCTGCCTGTTTTTTATGTTTCCACACCTTTGGTCCTTCCTACCTCTGTATGGGTTTGCCTATCCTGGGTTATAGTGTACAGCTATCTTTCATCTGATTGCTAAGGTGGTATGAGGAACAACTTGACGGCCTTTCTGGCAGCCCGGTCCATGTTGTGGTGTCCTAGTGTTGCAGCTAGGGATTTTCCAGCCTGTGCTTGAGCCACTAGGGACTGTGCATCTGTAGATACTAGTCTGTACAGGAACCAGTTGAAGCAGGTGCAGTTATTAGGAGATAGGCTCTACTTTCCCTTATAACACCATCCCCACCGTCACACATGGTGAAGGCAGCATCACTCAGAAAACACCATCCCCACCATCACACATGGTGAAAGCAGCATCACTCAGAAAACACCATCGCCACCGTCACACTTGATGAAGGTGTGACGACCATCCACTGCGAGGCTGAGCTGCTGGTAAGGCAGCACCCTGAGAAACCCAAGACCCTTTACCCCTATTCAGGTATCTGGAATTACAGCGGAGCCCAGGAGGTAGCTGCCTATGATGAGCAGTGGACCGCAGCAGGAAGGTCGCCAGGAAGGGAGTATTAAATCGGGACCCGAAAGCGTAGTCAGGAATCAGAGTCAAAACCAGGGAGGGTAACAGGGTTCAAAATCACCAGGCTGTAGAAGGGTCAAAAATCTAGGCAAAGATTAGAGTCAAAACCGGGAGGGCACAAGGTACAAAATAGGCAGGCTGTAGAAGGGTCGAAAATCCAGGCAAAGGTCAGAGTCAAAACCGGGAGGGCAGCAAGGTACAAAATCGTCAGGCTGTAGAATGGTCAAAAATCGAGGCAAGGGTCAGAGTCAAAATAGCAAAATACACACTAGATCACTGGGGAAACCAAGACTATATCTGGCGACCTGCAGGAGAGGCTCCAAGGTATTTGAAGGGCTCGGTTCCCTCTCATAGGCTGGAACTCACAGCCTGATGACCTTATTCGAACCGCCCTGGAACCAGGCCAGATGGTGATGCACAACTGGCATCAACCACCCCACTTTTGATAGAAGAACGAAGCCTGCGCCTACCAGACTTCTCTGCAGGAACTCTCTTCTGTAATCAACATCAACCACAGGAGAAACACAGCAGACCTCAGCAACAGAGGCAGGTGTCAAAGGAGCAAGTCCATCTGTACGCTAACCCTACATTGTAAAGCGCTGCGGAATATGTTGGCGCTATATAAATAAAGCTTTATTATTATTATTATTATATGAGGACATGGCCCTCCTGTCACCGGCATCATCAGCTGAAGGAACTCGGCGCCTCCCAGCGGTTGGGGCAGGGACACCAGCCACCGAGTCCAACAGCGATGTGACAAAAGACAGCATCACTCAGAAAACAACATCCCCACCGTCACACATGGTGGAAGCAGCATCACTCAGAAAACACCATCCCCACCGTCACACATGGTGGAGGCAGCATCACTCAGAAAACACCATCCCCACCGTCACACATGGTGGAGGCAGCATCACTCAGAAAACACCATCCCCACCATCACACATGGTGGAGGCAGCATCACTCAGAAAACACCATCCCCACCATCACACATGGTTGAGGCAGCATCACTCAGAAAACACCATCCCCACCGTCACACATGGTGGAGGATGCATCCTACTGTGGGGAGGCTTTTCTTCAGCAGGGAAGCTGGTAATACTTAATAGGAAGATTAGGATGTAGGATCACCTTCCATCAGGACAATGACTGTAAACATCCTGCAGATCTACAATGGAGAGTTTAGATCAGAGCATATTCATGTGTGTGAATGATCCAGTCTCAGTCAAAGCTTATCCCTTTGATCAGATTTTTCTGTAATTTGTTACCATGCAGTACCAGATCTCCCCTTTGGGGGCACTGTTGGAAAATTTAACTCTTGCTACTGGATTCCACAGGTAATAAATGATGGTCTTAACAGGTGATAGAGGAACCTTCATCATAAAATAACATTGTCAGAAGGTCGGTAATCTCCGGCTCATTTTATTTACGCCTTTGCGTGGTCATTTACTCCGCGTCTCCTTCGGCACATTCCTTGCAAATTAACGTTTCTAAATATTTACTTGAACAGATCTCCCACCCACCTGCCCAATCACAGCGGGGCTCCAGCAACATTCAACCTCACAGCAGTCAACGGTAATTCCTCGCAACACATCAATCCGACCTAAGATGTAAAAAAACAAAAACAGCGCTCCTTCAAGGAGAATTAATCTCGTTTTGTGAAATAACATTCCTGGACGTCTCAGTCGACTAATTATTGATTTGGCTGTGATGCAACGGTATCCGAGTATTTATGTGCGCGAGTATTCTGAAGGATGCAAAATTACCAATCATTATGTCCTCCAAAAACAACGGCTGCACACCGATCCGGATCACGGTAATCTCGAGAAATGGAGACAAATTAAAAGTTTTAATAACACTTTATTACTGGGCAGAAATAGAGATCATTACTGCCAGCAAATTACACATATTATACAGAATATTGTACAGTGATATTAATAGTATTTTAAATACCAGGTATATTCTTGTACATAGGAGCAGTATTATAGTAAAAAATCTGCAAAAAAGCCGAAGATAGCTTGCAATAAAAATTGTGCAAATACACATAACACTTCCAAACCGTAAAATATTAGAAAAATTTTGATATTTGGCAAAAAATTTGATCAATCTTTTGTGCCACCCTGCCAACGTCAAGGCAATCTCATCAGGGTGGTCCTACTCTATACTTTTTTATTTTAGTTGGGCCATGTGGCTTCCAACATAAATATAAAGTGGAACATGCATCTCAAACCTGCTACCATGGTGCCAGTCCAGTGCAAGGGAATAAATGGTAACTCAGGCTCCCACACCTGCAGCTGATTCCACATATGCCTGAGCTTTTCAGAGTTGACCCTCACCGCACCAGGCTAGCACTCATGAATGAGAGCAGGGCAGGCCCAAGCAAATGAAGCTTGGGCAAGGTACAATAACTGAGAGTGAGCAGCTACCAACAATGCCACTAACCAAACAGATGGAAAAACATGCAAAATCCAGCGTGTCGGGAACAGTGGGTGTCAACCACAAACCAAAATCAGAAATCAACAAAAAAGTCAGCACGACCAGAAGAAAGCTTGCAATAAAAATTGTGCAAATGCACATATTACTTGCAAACTGTATAGTATTATACAAATTGAGATATTTGGCAAAAAATTGATCACTCTTTTGTGCCACCCTGACAATGTCAAGGCAATCTCATCAGGGTCGTCCTACTCTATACTTTTTATTTTAGTTGTGCCATGTGGCTTCCAACATAAATATAAAGTGGACCATGCATCTCAAACCTGCTCCCATGGTGCCAGTCCAGTGCAAGGGAATAAATGGTACCTTAAGCTCCCACACCTGCAGCTGATGCCACATATGCCTGAGCTTTTCAGAGTTGACCCTCACCGCACCAGGCTAGCACTCATGAATGAGAGCAGGGCAGGTCCAAGCAAATGAAGCTTGGGCAAGGTACAATAACTGAGAGTGAGCAGCTACCAACAATGCCACTAACCAAACAGATGGAAAAACATGCAAAATCCAGCGTGTCGGGAACCGTGGGTGTCAACCACAAACCAAAATCAGAAATCAACAAAAAAGCCAGCACTACCAGAAGAAAGTTTGCAATAAAAATTGTGCAAATGCACATATTACTTGCAAACTGTATAATATTATACAAATTGAGATATTTGGCAAACAATTGATCAATCATTTGTGCCAACCTGCCACGTCAAGGCAATCTCATCAGGGTGGTCCTAATCTATACTTTTTTATTTTAGTTGTGGCATACGACATCCAATATAAATATAAAGTGGACCATAAAGAGCTAACATTTACCTGGTGCATCTCCAGCTTGCTCCCTTGCTGATGCTACATATGTCTGAGCAGGAGTAGACATATCATTGGTGCAGCCTGTGCAGCCGCACAAGGGCCCAAGAGGTTGGGGGACCCATTTCTACCTCCAAAACAGGTGGAATTGTGCAATCTTTTATGCTGTTTGACTGTAATAAAGGGCCCGTATATTGGTCTTGCACAGGGGCCCCCTTCTGTCTGTTTCCGCCAGCGTGTCTGAGTATTTCAGAATTAACCCCCAATGCACCAGGCTAGCACTCAAGAATGAGGGCAGGGCAGGCCCAAGCAAATGAAGCTTGAAATAAACTGAGCCTAAGGGCAGGGTACGATAACTGAGTGTGAACAGTTACCAAAAATGCCACTGACAATGCAAATGGAAAAACAAGCAAAGTCTGTTTGCAGTATTATAGTAGTTATATTCTTGCTTTTCACTGACGACTGTGGTAAAACACCCCAAAGCGTGTCTTTGCAAATGGCTTGGCTTCTTATTCTTAGTCATGTGACATGCCTCATTAAAGGCCAATTTTGACTTTTAGAATTGCTACTTCTAGTAGATGGAGTTCCATAAAGAAGCAATTTGCAGTTTAAAATACCTGGAGGAGATTTACATGACCTAAAAGTCTTCTTGTGATGCTAGTCGCTACTTACAGGTAGGACAGATATTCAGGCAACTTGCTGGAGTCAGATAACAATGATCAGAACTAGACAGACACAGGAATGCAGGCCAACAGCATCACTCACACAGAATGTACAATTGACAGAATTCCAGGAGATGCTACTCAGTAAAGCATCAGAGCAATCACTGGAAAGATGGAACACCTGAACAACCCATCACCTCCCAGAACCAGAACTGAAGCCTGCGCTGTCAATCAACTATATAAAACACAACAATAACTCTTATTGTGTCCGAGAGGCATACTCAGCAAACGGTCTGGGGTCAGATTTCATGGCGGACACAAAGAGAATTCAGGGAGTCAACTAAGATCTCATAGAATGTTCAAGGAGTAGACAGAGGCATAGTCAGGTCATGGTCCAGGGTCCACGTACTAGGAGATCGCATCAAGTACAGGCAGCAGACAATAATCACAGGTAATCAAGAAGCTTGCTGGGGTCAGATAACAATGATCAGAACTAGACAGACACAGGAATGCAGGACAACAGCACCACTCACAAAGAATGTACAACTGGCAGAATTTCAGGAGATGCTGCTCAGTAAAGCAGAAGAGCAATCACTGGAAAGATGGAACACCTGAACAACCCATCATCGTCCAGAACCAGAATGGAAGCCTGCGCTGTCAATTAACTATATAAAACACAGCAATAACTCTTATTGTATCTGAGAGGCATAGTCAGCAAACAGTCCAGGGTTAGGTTTCAAGGCGGGCACAAAGAGAATTCAGGGAGTCAACTGAGATCTCACAGTATGTTTAAGGAATAGACAGAGGCGTAGTCAGGTCATGGTCCAGGGTCAAAATACCAGGAGATCGCATCAAGTACAGGTAGCAGACAATAATCACAGGTAATCAGGCAACTTGCTGGGGTCAGATAACAATGATCAGAACTAGACAGACACAGGAATGTAGGGCAACAGCACCACTCACATAGTAGCTATGACTGTCATAGCTCTAGGAGAGGCTGCTCAGTAAAGTAGCAGAGCAATCACAGAAGATGGAACACCTGAGCTGCGCTGTCAATCAAGTACTGACAGCTCAGCACACCAGATATCAAAGAAAGCAATAACTCTTATTGCGTCCTAGACGCACTGCACGGAGGAATCATAACAAAGACCCAATGGAGGAGCAATGTTCCCCTTTATACCTCTAGCTAAGTAGGAAAGAACTGAGAAGGAAAAGGAAGAGAATGAAGAAAAATGCCGAGGAAGTGCAGTAAGTGAATGAGCGGATCGATATAATGCTGCTCTTCCTTTACTTGCATTAAGGTATCATGAAATAGAGATGAATATTAAGTAGAACACTTTATGCACTTAGCACATGGTAAGTACAATGTGTAACTGTATCCACTTCAGTCTCTTCTTCGTGCTCAATGGAGCTGAACATTCCTCATAGTGTTATTTGGGGATATCACGGATGGAAAGAGATCTACTGACCCTTCCTTCCAAAGTCTCTATAGCAAAAGACAAGGACGTCAGTCCAGATCCTTACTTTACAGCCATTGTCTGGTAGACGGAAAATATCGCCCAGTAATAGGAAGTATGGCTGGTAACAATTGTAATAAATCTATTTAATTAGGCTGAGTCGAAATCTATTTATTAACATAAAGGAGAGCACTGACACAGCAGACGCTCTCCTGGAGATAATTAATCTAGGACTGTACGAATAAAATATGTTTAGGAGTAAGATTCATAAGAAAGGTTTATGTTGTCTGGTTTAACAATCCAATATTGCAATACCATTGTAATGAATTGAGACCCTGTGTTATGTAGGTGGAGAGAGGATACAAGAGCGTCCATCACTTAGGACAGTGTATCTCTCACCCCAGTGACGGTTAGGTAGCACCTAAACTGTCCCTCAAGCTAGGGGCCCCTAGGCCACCCATGTTCCTAAGATCACCCTTGAAGGTGGGGATCCCTTGGTCTCGTACCTTGCTAAGCTCCTGGATGTAACTCACCTAAGTGATGGCACTAAGGAAAGTGTGCACCTCAACTGTCCCTCAAATTAGGGTTCCCTAAGCTATCCCCATCCCAGGATCACCCCTTAAAGGGGTTGTCCGGGTTCGTGACATATCCTCAGTGTATATCCAGCCTACCTAATGCTGACAATCACTCATGTACTTCCTGTCAGTATTCTTCACTGTTCCTGAGATAACAGTAATCTGCTTCTGAAGAGACCGACCAGGGGGTGTGTGCTGCCATGATAATGTTATCTGGAAGTGTCAGCCTACTCTACTCCAAGTCTGCCCTCCAGAGAACAACCCCGCCCACTATAGCAACAGGCCCTCCCCATCCACATGATGAGCCCTCCGCACATTACCAAATCCTCCCCCGACAGCATCGATCCCAGAGCAGAGAGCAGAGAGCAGACCTCCTCCCAGCCACACGTAAGGAGAGTGTGCAGAGCAGACAGGGCTCGGCTGCTGTTATCAGTGTGGAGCGAGGACTGTGCCAGCCACTGATGGCTGCCTGGAAGCGTCTCATCTTCACAGGGGTTGGCAATCACACTGGCACACTGTAACAAAGTACTGCTGAGTGAAAGACAGTTCATGTCTTCACACAGGGGCAGACTTGGTGCAGTGTAACAGCAGCCTGTCCAATCAGTGCCTGCAGAAGAATGAAGTGTTGGGGATGTTTGTATGGAGTATACTGTGTATGATACTAAGGATTCTGATACTAAAAATATAGGGCTTGTCTGGGGTTGTTGAGGAGCCCTTCCTTCCTTCTATCCTTCCTTCCTGCTATCCTTCCTTCTATCCTTCCTTCCTTCTATCCTTCCTTCCTATCCTTCCTTCCTTCTATCCTTCCTTCTTTCCTTCCTTCTTTCCTTCCTTCCTATCCTTCCTTCCTTCCTATCCTTCCATCCTTCCTTCCTTCCTTCCTTCCTTCCTTCCTATCCTTCCTTCTATCCTTCCGTGAACCTGTATCCTTCCTTCCTTCCATCCTTCCGTGAACCTGTATCCTTCCTTCCATCCTTCCGTGAACCTGTATCCTTCCATCCATCCTTCCTTCTTTCCATCCCTCTGTGAACCTGTATCCTTCCTTCCATCCTTCCGTGAACCTGTATCCTTCTTTCCATCCTTCCGTGAACCTGTATCCTTCCTTCCATCATTCCTTCCGTGAAACTGTATCCTTGCATCCATCCTTCCATCCATCCTTCCGTGAACCTGTGTCCTTCCTTCCATCCTTCCTTCCCTCCATCCTTCCATGAACCTGTATCCTTCCTTCCATCCTTCCGTCCTTCCGTGAACCTGTATCCTTCCTTCCCTTCCATCCTTCCATGAACCTGTATCATTCCTTCCATCCTCCCGTGAACCTGTATCCTTCTTTCCATCATTCCGTGAATCTGTATCCTTCCTTCCATCCTTCCTTCCGTGAAACTATATCCTTGAATCCATCCTTCCTTCCGTAAACCTGTATCCTTCATTCCATCATTCTGTGAACCTGTATCCTTCTTTCCATTCTTCCATGAACCTGTATCCTTCCTTCCATCCTTCCGTGAACCTGTATTCTTCCTTCCTTCCATCCTTCCATGAACCTGTATCCTTCCTTCCATCCTTCCGTGAACCTGTATCCTTCTTTCCATCCTTCCGTGAACCTGTATCCTTCCTTCCATCATTCCTTCCGTGAAACTGTATCCTTGCATCCATCCTTCCATCCATCCTTCCGTGAACCTGTGTCCTTCCTTCCATCCTTCCTTCCCTCCATCCTTCCATGAACCTGTATCCTTCCTTCCATCCTTCCGAGAACCTGTATCCTTCCTTCCTTCCATCCTTCCGTCCTTCCATGAACCTGTATCATTCCTTCCATCCTCCCGTGAACCTGTATCCTTCTTTCCATTATTCCGTGAATCTGTATCCTTCCTTCCATCCTTCCTTCCGTGAAACTATATCCTTGAATCCATCCTTCCCTCCGTAAACCTGTATCCTTCATTCCATCATTCTGTGAACCTGTATCCTTCTTTCCATTCTTCCATGAACCTGTATCCTTCCTTCCATCCTTCCGTGAACCTGTATTCTTCCTTCCTTCCATCCTTCCGTGAACCTGTATTATTCCTTCCATCCTTCCGTGAACCTGTATCATTCCTTCCATCCTTCCGTGAACCTGTATCCATCCTTCCGTCCTTCCGTGAACCTGTATCTTTCCTTCCGTCCTTCCGTGAACCTGTATCATCCCTTCCATCCTTCCGTGAACTTGTATCCTTCCATCCATCCTTCCTTCCTTCCATCCTTCCGTTAACCCTGTATCCTTCCTTTCATCCTTCCGTGATCCTGCATCCTATCACTTTATAATGTTTGTAGCTGTAATATGTAGCAAGTCCACACGGACGATTCACCTCTGCCAGTGCTGGGAAAGACAAGCTGCACTTTATTTATGTATTGTTCCCTTCACCTCCGGGCAATTTTCTGCTTTCCGTTTTTCCCTCCCCTTCTTCCATAACTTTTTTATTTTTCCGTCAATTTAGACATATGAGGCTTGTTGTTTTCTGCATGACGAGTTGTTCTTGTGAATCACGTCATGTATGTTACCATATAGTGTACAGGAAAATGGGAACAAAATTCCAAGTGCGGTGAAATAGCAAAAAAAAGGTAATTTGCAATTAAACCTTTTGTTTCTTGGGTTTTTCATTCACCACGTTCAATATATGGTAACACTGACGTGTCGGTATGATGTCTGGGGTCAGTACTATATGGTAACACTGACGTGTCGGTATGATGTCTCGGGTCAGTACTATATGGTAACACGGAGGTGTCGGTATGATGTCTGGGGTCAGTACTATATGGTAACACTGAGGTGTCGGTATGATGTCTGGGGTCAGTACTATATGGTAACACTGATGTGTCGGTATGATGTCTGGGGTCAGTACTATATGGTAACACTGAGGTGTCGGTATGATGTCTGGGGTCAGTACTATATGGTAACACTGAGGTGTCGGTATGATGTCTGGGGTCAGTACTATATGGTAACACTGAGGTGTCGGTATGATGTCTGTGGTCAGTACTATATGATAACACTGATGTGTCAGTATGATGCCTCAGGTCAGTACTATATGGTAACACTGACGTGTCGGTATGATGTCTGGGGTCAGTATTATATGGTAACACTGAGGTGTCGGTATGATGTCTGGGGTCAGTACTATATGGTAACACTGAGGTGTCGGTATGATGTCTGGGGTCAGTGCTATATGGTAACACTGACGTGTCGGTATGATGCCTCAGGTCAGTACTATATGGTAACACTGAGGTGTCAGTATGATGTCTGGGGTCAGTACTATATGGTAACACTGACGTGTCTGTATGATGTCTGGGGTCAGTACTATATGGTAACACTGACGTGTCTGTATGATGTCTGGGGTCAGTACTATATGGTAACACTGAGGTGTCGGTATGATGTCTGGGGTCAGTACTATATGGTATCAATGACGTGTCGGTATGAATAATTGAAGAATTAAAGAAACAAAAAAGAATTGCGCTCTTGCACCATTTCCATGATCCGCAGTGTTCATACAGTCAAACATTTATTCTGACAATCAAAATCTATATTAATTTTTATTTTAAAGAGAACCGTCACCCATTTTTGTGTATTAAAATAAAAGCTCCTTTTTTAATCAGGGACTATGCTGCTTTCTAACAAGGAGGCTATTATGCCCTGACTGCCCCGTAAACACAAATAACTTACACAAATCTCCCGCTCTGTATAATAATTACCTGTTTCCGGTCCGATGGGCGCGCTTGCAGCTTGGTTAGTCCTGCCTCACCCGCTGTCCATCCCGCCTATCCTGCCATCTGACTGCCCGTCCCCTCTTCTGAGTGATGTGGATAATGCCTCCTCGGGAAGAGCCAGAAACTCATCCAACCATGAGCAAGCTGTAGGGGTCTCTGTGGCGTCGACACATGAGCGCAGAGGGATTTAAATCACGGGCCAACACCGCTTATTCTTCGGTGCCGACCAATGAGCGCTGTGGGTGCGTGATTTCAATCCCGCTTAGCAATCGACGCAGTCAACGGTGACAGTTCAGCAGCGCGGGATTCAAAGCTTTGAATCCAGTGCCGCTCATTGACTCAGCTGGCGGCCAAGGAGCTCGTGGGATTCAAATCCCTTGCCACCATACTGTGCTAACCATTGATCCACCATATACAGTGCTAACCACTGAGCCACCATATACAGTGCTAACCACTGAGCCACCATATACAGTGCTAACCACTGAGCCACTGTATACAGTGCTAACCACTGAGCCACCATACAGTGCTAACCACTGAGCCACCATATACAGTGCTAACCACTGAGCCACCATATACAGTGCTAACCACTGAGCCATCACATACAGTGCTAACCACTGAGCCACCGTACAGTGCTAACCATTGATCCACCATATACAGTGCTAACCACTGAGCCACCATACAGTGCTAACTACTGAGCCACCATATACAGTGCTAACCACTGAACCACCATATACAGTGCTAACCATTGATCCACCATATACAGTGCTAACCACTGAGCCACCATACTGTGCTAACCATTGATCCACCATATACAGTGCTAACCACTGAGCCACCATATACAGTGCTAACCACTGAGCCACCATATACAGTGCTAACCACTGAGCCACCATATACAGTGCTAACCCCTGAGGCACCATATACTGTGCTATCCACTGAGCCACCATATACAGTGCTAACCACTGAGCCACCATATACAGTGCTAACCACTGAGCCACCGTATACAGTGCTAACCACTGAGCCACCATATACAGTGCTAACCACTGAGCCACTGTATACAGTGCTAACCACTGAGCCACCATATACAGTGCTAACCACTGAGCCACCATATACAGTGCTAACCACTGAGCCACTGTATACAGTGCTAACCACTGAGCCACCATACAGTGCTAACCACTGAGCCACCATATACAGTGCTAACCACTGAGCCACCATATACAGTGCTAACCACTGAGCCATCACATACAGTGCTAACCACTGAGCCACCGTACAGTGCTAACCATTGATCCACCATATACAGTGCTAACCACTGAGCCACCATACAGTGCTAACTACTGAGCCACCATATACAGTGCTAACCACTGAACCACCATATACAGTGCTAACCACTGAGCCACCATATACAGTGCTAACCACTGAGCCACCATATACAGTGCTAACCACTGAGCCACCATATACAGTGCTAACCACTGAGCCACCATACAGTGCTAACCACTGAGCCACCATATACAGTGCTAACCACTGAGCCACCATATACAGTGCTAACCACTGAGCACCATATACAGTGCTAACCACTGAGCCACCATATACAGTGCTAACCACTGAGCCACCGTATACACGTAGTGCTAACCACTGAGCCACCATATACAGTGCTAACCACTGAGCACCATATACAGTGCTAACCACTGTAAGAGCCACTCATTACACTGGCACTACAGTGCTAACCATGAGCCACCATATACAGTGCTAACCACTGAGCCACCATATACAGTGCTAACCACTGAGCCACCATATACAGTGCTAACCACTGAGCTACCATACAGTGCTAACCACTGAGCCACCATATACAGTGCTAACCACTGAGCCACCATAACAGTGCTAACCACTGAGCCACCATATACAGTGCTAACCACTAGACCGAGCCCTATACAGTGCTAACCACTGAGCCACCATATACAGTGCTAACCACTGAGCCACCATATACAGTGCTAACCACTGAGCCACCAGTGATAACAGTGCCATATACACTACACTGAGCCACCATATACAGTGCTAACCACTGAGCCACCATACAGTGCTAACCACTGAGCCACCATATACAGTGCTAACCACTGAGCCACCTATACAGTGCTAACCACTGAGTCCATCACCAGACTATACAGTGCTAACCACTGAGCCACCATACAGTGTTAACCACTGAGCCACCATATCAGTGCTAACCACTGAGCCACCATATACAGTGCTAACCACTGAGCCACCATATACAGTGCTAACCACTGAGCCACCATATACAGTGCTAACCACTGAGCCACCTATACAGGCTAACCTGAGCACCTTACAGTGCTAACCACTGAGCCACCATATACAGTGCTAACCACTGAGCCACCATACAGTGCTAACCACTGAGCACCTAATCACCATGGCACATACAGTGCTAACCACTGAGCCCACGCATAACAGTGCTAACCACTGAGCCACATATACAGTGCTAACCACTGAGCCACCATATACAGTGCTAACCACTGAGCCACCATATACAGTGCTAACCACTGAGCACATACAGTGCTAACCTGATACCATCAGTGCTAACCACTGAGCACCATATACAGTGCTAACCACTGAGCCATTACAGTGCTACATGATTATACAGTGCTAACCACTGAGCCACCTATACAGTGCTAACCACTGAGCCACCATATACAGTGCTAACCACTGAGCCACCATATACAGTGCTAACACACACTATCAGTGCAAACCACTGAGCACATATACAGTGCTAACCACTGAGCCACCATATACAGTGCTAACCACTGAGCCACGTATACAGTGCTAACCACTGAGCCACCGTATCGTGTACACTAGCACGCTATACAGGCTAACATGAGCCACCATACAGTGCTAACCTGAGCACATACAGTGCTAACCACTGAGCCATCACATCAGTGCTAACACTGAGCCACTAAACATGAGACTCTATACAGTGTAACCTGAGCCACGTACACAGTGCTAACCACTGAGCCACCATACAGAGCTAACCACTGAGCCACCATATACAGTGCTAACCACTGAGCCATCACATACAGTGCTAACCACTGAGCCCTAAACACTGAGATCATATACAGTGCTAACCACTGAGCCACCGTAACAGTGCTAACACTGAGCCACCATATACAGTGCTAACCACTGAGCCACCATATACAGTGCTAACATGAGACCTAAACACTGAGACATCATATACAGTGCTAACCACTGAGCCACCATATACAGTGCTAACCACTGAGCCATACATACAGTGCTAACCACTGAGCCACCGTATACAGTGCAACCACTGAGCCACCGTATACAGTGCTAACCACTGAGCCACCATACAGTGCTAACCACTGAGCCACCGTATACAGTGCTAACCACTGAGCCACCGTATACAGTGCTAACCACTGAGCCACCATACAGTGCTAACCACTGAGCCACCATACAGTGCTAACCACTGAGCCACCGTATACAGTGCTAACCACTGAGCCACCGTATACAGTGCTAACCACTGAGCCACCGTACAGTGTAACCACTGAGCACCATATACAGTGCTAACCACTGAGCCACCATACAGTGCTAACACTGAGCCACCGTATACAGTGCTAACCACTGAGCCACCGTATACAGTGCTAACCACTGAGCCACGTATACAGTGCTAACCACTGAGCCACGTATACAGTGTTAACCACTGAGCCACCATATACAGTGCTAACCACTGAGCCACCATACAGTGCTAACCACTGAGCCACCGTATACAGTGCTAACCACTGAGCCACCGTATACAGTGCTAACCACTGAGCCACCGTATACAGTGCTAACCACTGAGCCACCGTATACAGTGCTAACCACTGAGCCACCGTATACAGTGCTAACCACTGAGCCACCATATACAGTGCTAACCACTGAGCCACCATACAGTGCTAACCACTGAGCCAGCATATACAGTGCTAACCACTGAGCCACCAAATACACCATATAAATCTCGGAACAACAGGATACAGGTTCACAGAAGGATGGAAGGAAGGATACAGGTTCACGGAAGGATGGAAGGAAGGATGGATGCAAGGATACAGTTTCACGGAAGGAAGGATGGAAGGAACGATACAGGTTCACGGAAGGATGGAAAGAAGGATACAGGTTCACGGAAGGATGGAAGGAATGATACAGGTTCACGGAAGGACGGAATAATGGAAGGAAGGATACAGGTTCACGGAGGGACGGAAGGATGAAAGGAAGGATACAGGTTCACGGAAGGATGGATGGAAGGATGGATGCAAGGATACAGTTTCACGGAAGGAAGGATGGAAGGAAGGATACAGGTTCACGGAAGGATGGAAAGAAGGATACAGGTTCACGGAAGGATGGAAGGAAGGATACAGGTTCACGGAGGGATGGAAAGAAGGAAGGATGGATGGAAGGATACAGGTTCACGGAAGGATGGAAGGAAGGATACAGGTTACGAAGGATGGAAGATGAAAGGAAGGAAGGAAGGATGGAAGGAAGGATACAGTTCACGAAGGAAGGAAGGATAGAAGGAAGGAAGGAAGGAAGGAAGGAAGGATACGAAGAAGGAAAGAAGGAAGGATAGAAGGAAGGAAGGATGGATAAGGTTCACGGAAGGATGGAAGGATACAGGTTCACGGAAGGATGGAAGGAGGGATACAGGTTCACGGAAGAGGAAGGAAGGAAGGATACAGGTTCACGGAAGGGATGGAAGGAAGGAGTACAGGTATGGAAAAAAATGGAAAAGAAGGATACATGTTCACGGAAGGATGGATGCAAGGATACAGTTTCACGGAAGGAAGGATGGAAGGAAGGATACAGGTTCACGGAAGGATGGAAAGAAGGATACAGGTTCACAGAAGGATGGAAGGAATGATACAGGTTCACGGAAGGACGGAATAATGGAAGGAAGGATACAGGTTCACGGAAGGATGGATGGAAGGATGGATGCAAAGATACAGTTTCATGGAAGGAATGATGGAAGGAAGGATACAGGTTCACGGAAGGATGGAAAGAAGGATACAGGTTCAGGAAGGATGGAAGAAAGAATACAGGTTCACGGAGGGATGGAAAGAAGGAAGGATGGATGGAAGGATACAGGTTCACGGAAGGATGGAAGGAAGGATACAGGTTCACGGAAGGACGGAAGGATGGAAGGATGGAAGGAAGGAAGGAAGGAAGGATGGAAGGAAGGATACAGGTTCACGGAAGGAAGGATAGAAGGAAGGAAGGAAGGATACGAAGAAAGGAAAGAAGGAAGGATAGAAGGAAGGAAGGAAGGATGGATACAGGTTCACGGAAGGATGGAAGGAAGGATACAGGTTCATGGAAGAATGGAAAGAAGGATACATGTTCACGGAAGGATGGAAGGAAGGATACAGGTTCATGGAAGGAAGGATGGATGCAAGGATACAGTTTCACGGAAGGAGGGATACAGGTTCACGGAAGGATGGAAAGAAGGATACAGGTTCATGGAAGGATGGAAGGAATGATACAGGTTCACGGAAGGATGGAAGGAAGGAAGGATGGAAAGAAGGATACAGGTTCACGGAAGGAAGGAAGGATAGAAGGAAGGATAGGAAGGAAGGAAGGATAGGAAGGAAGGAAAGAAGGAAGGATAGAAGGAAGGAAGGATAGGAAGGAAGGATAGAAGGAAGGATAGCAGGAAGGAAGGATAGAAGGAAGGAAGGGCTCCTCAACAACCCCAGACAAGCCCTATATTTTTAGTATCAGAATCCTTAGTATCATACACAGTATACTCCATACAAACACCCCCAACACTTCATTCTTCTGCAGGTACTGATTGGACAGGCTGCTGTTACACTGCACCAAGTCTGCCCCTGTGTGAAGACATGAACTGTCTTTCACTCAGCAGTACTTTGTTACAGTGTGCCAGTGTGATTGCCAACCCCTGTGAAGATGAGACGCTTCCAGGCAGCCATCAGTGGCTGGCACAGTCCTCGCTCCACACTGATAACAGCAGCCGAGCCCTGTCTGCTCTGCACACTCGCCTTACGTGTGGCTGGGAGGAGGTCTGCTCTCTGCTCTCTGCTCTGGGATCGATGCTGTCGGGGGAGGATTTGGTAATGTGCGGAGGGCTCATCATGTGGATGGGGAGGGCCTGTTGCTATAGTGGGCGGGGTTGTTTCTCTGGAGGGCAGACTTGGAGTAGAGTAGGCTGACACTTCCAGATAACATTATCATGTCAGCACACACCCCCTGGTCGGTCTCTTCAGAAGCAGATTACTGTTATCTCAGGAACAGTGAAGAATACTGACAGGAAGTACATGAGTGATTGTCAGCATTAGGTAGGCTGGATATACACTGAGGATATGTCACGAACCCGGACAACCCCTTTAAGGTGGGGATGCCTGGGTCTCATACTTTTCTAAGTAACTGGATATATCTCACCTAGGTGATGGTTAGGTAGCAGGGTGCACCTGAACTGTCCCTTAAGCTAGGACTCCTTAGACTAGTCCTTATCCCCAAAATTACCCCTAAAGGTAGGGATGCTGGGGTCCCATACCTTGCTAAGGTTCGTGATACAACTCATCTAAGTGATGGTTAGGTAGCAGGAACTGTGTGCTCCTGAACTACCCTCAAGCTAGGGGTCCTAAGGTATCCCTGTCCCCATGATTACTCCTGAAGGTGAAGATACTGGGGTCTCATACCTTTCTAAGTTCCTGAATATATCTCACCCAGGTGATGATTAAGGAGCAGGGACAATGTGCACCTGAACTGTCCATTAATCTAGTGGTCACTAGGCTAGTCACTGTCCCCAAGATTACCCCTGAAGGTAAGGATGACTGGGTCATGTACTTTGTTAAGATCTTGGATATGATGGACCTAGGTGATGGTAAGGTAGCAGTGACTGTGTGTACCTGAACTGTCCCTCAGGCTAGGGATCCCTGGGCTATCACTGTCCCCAAGATTACCCCTGAAGGTGAGAATGCCTGAGTCTTGTACCTTGCTATGGTCCTGGATGTGACTCACCTAGATGCACCCCCTACCCCAAGAGAGTGAAGGAGCAGGACAGCAAACAGGGAATACAGGCAAGGCTGCAGGTATAAGTAGCTTTGCTACTGTGAAGGCATAGCTCCTCTGCTACACAGGAATAAGCTCCGCCACCTGGAGCAGGATACAAATTCTATATCCGTCATGGAGTGAAGCTAGGGGAAGCTAGATATAGCAGAAGGGGGAGACAATCACAAGCTGCAGCTGAAATGAAGGCTAAGAGAATATTCAGACAGCAGGGAAGACGTCCTTAACCCCTTCAACATAGAACAGACCTTATATCAGCAAAACAACATCTAAGTGAGCTCTCCAGAGATCCAGCAATGTATTAAATTCTGAGACCTCCTGACCCCAAGTCCAGAGGTGACATCAGGACGCAGCACACTCACGACAGTATCAATTTCAATAAAAACTGTGTAATACTTCATCTCTCCTGTGGAGGCAGTGCAGGAGAACGTAACTCTCAGATCACAGCTGATCACCAAGGATTGACTTTTTGTGGTCAATTTTCCTTTACTTTGCAAAGCCAAAAATCATATGTAGAAGCCAAATATAACTTATATTTTCACATGGGGAGGGGTGGGGGTTCATCATTATATTTTCACACTCTGAGTGTCCTATTTACATCACTAAGCTGAAAATCTTGAAGGCTACATCACACAAAATCACTGACACTGTTTTCTTAATTACTGTTCTTGCTCTTGTTACCACATTCTTAATGATATTGTGGGGTTCATGTTTAACGATGACTCTTCCAATATCCCATTAATTACAGTCGTAAGTAAATTTTACTTGCAGTACCAAAAATATCCACATGGAGTGCTATTAAAAGGATGTATAGCTGGAAAATAAAACTCTAAGACACCAACTAGTGGTTAAGATTTGTATTGCAGGTATTTACATTTTCCGATCTCTCCAAAAATGGATACATTATTATAACCTGGACAATTATAGGGTAAGCTGGATATACTTATGTCTTTATAAACCATTCTACGCTTAGCTTTATAGATGATGTGCATCCCAGAGAGATATGGAAATGGTCAAGTAACGGCATAACTCTACAGCACGAAATATGGTGCAGCACATATGATTCTCGAGTGCAAGGAATGTCAATGGTACATCTAATTAACCATATAATTAATTTATAGAAAAAGCCAATAAAAAGGAGTGTGAAGATACGTAAGCCTCAGACGTTCCGCTATGGAACATTCTGACTTTGCTCTATAATAAACTCTCAAAGTCAATGATCTATCCATGTGATGAGATAGTGAGAAAGCAGATGACACCAATATATACACCGGAGCCCCATTTCTCCACGATACCCACTGATCTCCCCCTTACAACAAATATTACTATAATAACTAAGTACAAGCGAGGAGGGGAGAATGGAGCCCTGGAGCCCGCCTTTCCAGTCTACGAATGGAGACTGCTTGTAAGTTTATAAATCATTGTTCACAATCTTTATAGGGCCATTGTAGGTGAGACAGGGAAGGTTAGGGATCAGCTAGGAAGGTGCAGGGACAGGTAGTGATAGGTTAGGGGGGCAAAACGAGCTGACAGGTTCCCTTTACGTGTTTAAGGCTACTCAACCCATCAAGTCTTCCCAACCACAAGTGAATATATATATATATATATTTATATATATACAGGGGCGGACCGTCACCCCCGGGGGCCCTGGTGCAGGAGAGGACCGGGGGGGGCGGGGCTACTGGCCGTCGGTGCGGCCCGGGGAGGAGGGGTGCCGCTGGCCGTCGGCGCGGCCCGGAAAGGGGGGGGGTGGGTGCTGCTGGGAGCTGCAGGGAGCCGCAGGGAGCCGCAGGGAGCCGCATGCGCGATGCTCTCCTACCTGGGAGCCGCGCCGGATGTTTGCTAGGGGCCGGAGGAGCAGAGGAGAGGAGGGGCGGGATCAGGCAGGGGAAGCAGGAAGCTCTCTGCTTCCCTTGCCTGACCCTCCTCTCCTTTGACGGCGGCTTGTGGGGGTCGGCTGGGGGCCCCCCCTCCAGGCTTGAAGGGGCCCCCAGCCGGTCGGGGCCCTGGTGCAGCTGCACCAGCTGCACCAGTGTAGTTCCGCCCCTGTATATATATATATATATATATAAAGTATTGTTGCTCAGCCCTTTGTGCAGCTACAGGTTTGGTGAAACTATCAAGATAAAGCAATGAAATATGATAAGTCTTTCAAGTCTCGGTGCATAATATGAACAAC
Source organism: Allobates femoralis (assembly GCA_033576535.1). Classification (NCBI taxonomy): domain Eukaryota; kingdom Metazoa; phylum Chordata; class Amphibia; order Anura; family Aromobatidae; genus Allobates; species Allobates femoralis. The sequence continues at coordinate 62,066,749 of JARQOC010000009.1, forward strand.
AGATAAGACCACCGAGCCCATCAAGTCTTCCCAACCACAATTGAATAATGACCTTCAATATGTTAGATTCCAGTTTATAGTTGCAAAAACATCTGCATGGCTACAAGTCTGGCGAAACCAGCTTTGGATGTAAAGCAATGAAATATGATAAGTCTTTCGAGTCGGTACGTAACCTGAACAGCAGTCTTTAAGGCCACTCAACCCACCGAGTTTACAAATTAACAAATGCATTTGCACGCACATTGTCTTCATTTACATACAGATTAGTTATTCATTGGTAATAAAAGGAATTGGGTTAAAAACCCCTGAAGGAGGCTGCAGACAGCCGACTGTTTCAAGGCTCCTCACTTCACGAGCCACAGAAACCAGGAGAGCCCTGTTCTGTATCCAAGTCCGTCTTTGGCGGGAGGACGAAGACGACTCCATTGAGTTGTCTATCGGAAATTTTGTAATATGTCTACAGTGACGACATGTACTTTTTTAATGTATGGCATGTGTTTAGCTTCTTAAATTGGCCAGACTTATTGAGTTTTTGCTTGCTATCTTATGTTTGATAATTCATTTTCTCCTGCCAGTCAGCTTGGAGTCTCATTCTCCAAAGTTGTGTATTGCTGATTCAATGTAAATTACATGACCCCTTCATGCCCTCATGACACATAGGGATCTTATGTATGTGGCTTGAAATTCGGCCAACGAAAGCATAGTCTTTTTACACCAATCCTCAAGTACCTAATGTCCTGAAATGAGTGCTCGGGGTGTATAAAGGAGGACTGCTCATTAACCAAGAGTTCACATGCTAGATGGCTTCAATCTAGGGTCTGCGGATCCAGTTGGAAGGCCATAACCCCAGTCTAGGCACTCAAGCTCTGACTAGGGGGAGCTCAGTATTGACATCTAGGATATGGTTGAAATACCAGAGACTATTTAGTGAAGATACCCAGGTTGGGGCAATTCGGTCACCTGGCTACAGACTTTACTATACGCGGTCAGTTTCCTATGCTTGCTGCTATTCCTTTCTCGGTTGGTGCCCACCAAAGTGGGGTTCTGCTAGACTGGAGTAAATTGCCCTTGAAGCCCCGAAGGCACGAACATTCTAATCCCTGGTGAGCCTGCGAAAGGGTGAAAGACTGTTGCCTGTTACATGCTTTGCTTGGTTACGTGTTATATGCTTTTAACTTTTGGGGATCCAATAAAGTCTTACCATTGTGGTTCCCTCACCCTGTGTTGTCCGAGTACTGTACTGCCATCGGTTAAGGAGTTCGGCCGTTCAGTTGGGATGAGCCCTGGCCTATGCCGTCTTTCTAAAGGCGGCCAGGCCAGCGGACGAGAACACCTACTGACCCCTCTACTATGAAAGAAAGAGATATAGTTTCTTAATTATTGAATACCTCTACCATTTCAAGGGCTAAAAATGCTTTGATTGTCCTAATGTTATCGTTGATTTTCTAAGACCATGTTGAAGACCTCCACCCTACAGAAGAAGACTTCTCTGTTGAGCTGTCTATCAGACATTTTGTAATATATCTACTATGGAGGGGAGAGATTTAATTTTTTAATTTATTGAAAGCCTCAATCATTTCTAGGGATAAAAATGCTCCAATTGTCCTAATGTTATCATCGATGATTTGATAAGACCATGTTGAAGACCTCCACCCTACAGAAGAAGACTTCTCCGTTGGGTTATCTATCGGACATTTTGTAATATGTCTACTATGGAGGGGAGAGATTTAGTTTCTTAATTATTGAAAGCCTCAATTATTTCTAGGGCTAAAAATGCTCCGATTGTCCTAATGTCATCATTGATGATTTGATAAGACCATGATGAAGACGTCCACCCTACAGAAGAAGACTTCTCCTTTGAGTTGTCTATCGGAAATTTTGTAATATGTCTACTATGGAGGGGAGACATTTAGTTTCATAATTATTGAAAGCTTCAATCATTTCAAGGGCTACAAATGCTCTGGTTGTCCTAATGTCATGATCGATGATTTGATAAGACCATGATGAAGACCTCCTCCACCCTACAGAAGAAGACTTCTCCGTTGAGCTGTCTATCGGACATTTTGCAATATGTCTGCTATGGAGGGAGAGATTTCGTTCCTTAATTAGTGAAAGCCTCAATCATTTCAAGAGCTAAAAATGTTCCGATTGTCCTAATGTCATCATCAATGATTTGATAAGACCATGATGAAGACCTCCTACACCCTACAGAAGAAGACTTCTCCATTGAGTTGTCTATCGGAAATTTTTTAATATGCCTGCTATGGAGGGGAGAGATTTAGTTTCTTAATTATTGAAAGCCTCAATCATTTCAATGGCTAAAAATGCTCCGATTGTCCTAATGTCATCATTGATGATTTGATAAGACCATAAAGAAGACCTCCTCCACCCTACAGAAGAAGACTTCTCCATTGAGTTGTCTATCTGAGATTTTGTAATAAGTCTGCTATGGAGGGGAGACATTTAGTTTCTTACTTATTCAAATCCTCAATCATTTCAAGGGCTACAAATGCTCTGGTTGTCCTAATGTCATCATTGATGATTTGATAAGACCATGATGAAGACCTCCTCCACCCTACAGAAGAAGACTTCTCCGTTGAGCTGTCTATCGGACATTTTGCAATATGTCTACTATGGAGGGAGAGATTTAGTTTCTTAATTATTGAAAGCCTCAATCATTTCTAGGGCTAAAAATGCTCCGATTGTCGTAATGTCATCATTGATGGTTTGATAAGACCATGCTGAAGACCTCCTCCACCCTACAGAAGAAGACTTCTCCGTTGAGTTGTCTATCGGAGATTTTGTAATATGTCTGCTATGGAGGGGAGAGATTTAGTTTCTTAATTATTGAAAGCCTCAATCATCTCAAGGGCTAAAAATGCTCCGATTGTCCAATTGTCATTATCGGTGATATTATAAGACCATGATGAAGACCTCCTCCACCCTACAGAAGAAGACTTCTCCGTTGAGTTGTCTATCGGAGATTTTGTAATATGTCTTCTACGGAGGGGAGAGATTTAGTTTCTTAATTATTGAAAGCCTCAATCATTTCAAGGGTTAGAAATGCTCCGATTGTCATCATTGGTGATTTACTAAAACCATGATGGAGACCTCCACCCCACCGAAGAACAAACGATGAGACGTCTTCGTCTCCGGCTTGTGTCCTTCTTTTTTCCCTTTGTTCAGGGCATAACTTTTCTAGGCCATTTTTGGCCTTTTGCAATCAACAAAAGAATTGCAACCTTGCCAAAGATTGTGTGAAAAATTATACCCTTCAGGTGCAATGCATCAGAGAGTCTAATCAGTAACCGCTTGTACTCGGGGAGGAAAATCACCGGTAAGGGTTTTTCTTTTTCGTAGACAAGAGAGTATTCTCTTACATGAAAGATATTTTCCCCGGTGCCTTATTGCTCAGTTCTACGACTTGTTACTTGTTTTTAAAGGGGAATATCAAGTTCTGTGTGTGCAGACGAAACCCAAGCCACCGATATGCTTTATGACTATTCAGAGGGTCGTATATAAAACTCCTAGAAATGCCTTAATTTCCACTGGTAAACTCATCGGGACCGGGCTGTCCTCCCGCCTCCTGCCGGCACACCGGTAAGTGTTATTGTCCAATTCTTTTCTTAAAGCTACGGATACATTTGTGTTTTATATTTAATAATAATAACGTTTAATGCCTCCGTTGCGAATGGACTCCAGCTGGGTTACACAACACTTATAGGCGTCATAAACACAAACCAAGCAACATTTCACTTAAAGAACCATTAACTTTATTGGGTTTTATGTTCCCATTGCTTTTGATTATTTGGGATGAGGATGAATTTGCCTGTTTACTGTTTATTTCATAGGTTTCTCATGCATACATTAAAGGCAACATATCATATAGTCCTGGGCTACGCCATTGTTTCTATTCTGCAAGGCAAATGTGCATACCAACTTCAATGGTTTGCCATTAAGGAGTCTGGGAAGGACGGGTAATAAACCGCATGGCTGCTTTAATGGTAGCACTGTGCTAATCAGACCGATTTTATTCCTGGGACATGTATAACTTATTAAGAAGATGAAGATGACTCAGTGTTATACTTCACCCGACTTACAGTTCCAGTACAGCTATCGTATAAATACATGTGCAACTAAATATCAAGTGATATAACTGGATACCAAGCAGCTCCCAGAGCTGCACTCACTATTCTGCTGGTGCAGTCACTGTGTACATACATTACATTACTGATCCTGAGTCACCTCCTGTATTATACTCCAGAGCTGCACTCACTATTCTGCTGGTGCAGTCACTGTGTACATACATTACATTACTGATCCTGAGTTACCTCCTGTATTATACTCCAGAGCTGCACTCACTATTCTGCTGGTGCAGTCACTGTATACATACATTACATTACTGATCCTGAGTCACCTCCTGTATTATACTCCAGAGCTGCACTCACTATTCTGAGCAGCTCTAGAGTATAATACAGGAGGTAACTCAGGATCAGTAATGTAATGTATGTACACAGTGACTGCACCAGCAGAATAGTGAGTGCAGCTCTGGAGTATAATACAGGAGGTAACTCAGGATCAGTAATGTAATGTATGTACACAGTGACTGCACCAGCAGAATAGTGAGTGCAGCTCTGGAGTATAATACAGGAGGTAACTCAGGATCAGTAATGTAATGTATGTACACAGTGACTGCACCAGCAGAATAGTGAGTGCAGCTCTGGAGTATAATACAGGAGGTAACTCAGGATCAGTAATGTAATGTATGTACACAGTGACTGCACCAGCAGAATAGTGAGTGCAGCTCTGGAGTATAATACAGGAAGGTAACTCAGGATCAGTAATGTAATGTATGTACACAGTGATTGCTCCAGCAGAATAGTGAGTGCAGCTCTGGAGTATAATACAGGAGGTAACTCAGGATCAGTAATGTAATGTATGTACACAGTGACTGCACCAGCAGAATAGTGAGTGCAGCTCTGGAGTATAATACAGGAGGTACTCAGGATCAGTACAGGATCAGTAATGCAATATATAGCGCTCCTATCTCAGCTTGTCAGTTCTATGGGTGGGGGTGCAGTGAGGGGTATATTAGGGTGATCTATAGTGACACCTTTTCATTTGGTTTATTGTTCAGTTTACAATAAATGGATCCCACTCGGCTGCTTTATATAACTGAACACTGACACAATTGGGTAATCTCCCCCTCTACATCGTGATCCCCCTCTATTGAGTATCACAAGCAGAAAATACCACCAGTCTATCAAATGTCAATCTAGAAAGGAAAAAAAATCCAATTTGTGTTTTTCCTTTTTCTGGTAGTTTTGAAGCTGAATTCTTTTCCGCCGTCATTCCCCTGAAATGAATAGAGTTGAAAGTTGCAGGGGATGTTATCTACAAATTGCTATTATAGGTACATCTAGCGTTAATAGACCACTAGGAGAGTTCTAGCGAGACGTAATTATAATGTGAAGCGCGTTGGCAGCCTCAAAGCTCTGATTTATGTGCACACCGAGCTTTGAAAACCTCACGCGTTTTCCATTCTACAAGAACAGAGCTTCCTCCTATTCTCAGGGCCCGGCGCTCTGTACAGAAAATAGGATCATATTCAAATGAATGTATATTATCAAAGACCCCAAGAAGTAGAAAGTGGAGACTTTGTATTATATAAACACATCCTGACAGTGAGATGGAACTAATAAATGAGGAATAATATTATATGATTGGATGAAACGATAGTCCAAAATGAGGGACTTACCTAGATATGCTCTATGTATGCATCTTAAGGGATATGTTAGGTTATATATGTTTCAAGGAAGCTAGGTGATTACCCAATATAACAACTAGTACTAGCACCATAGGGGCAGCCACCTCTATTCCCCAGATTCCCGGGTGTCATTTGTCAATTTTTGTTCCATCATGTTCCTCATGGGCGGGGATAGTTTCTGTCTATGCATCTACATATTCCTCATGGGCAGTGCTAGCTTTTGTCCTCTGCATATTCCCATGGGCAGGGCTAGATTGTGGTTCAGCATATTCCTCAGGAGCGGGCTAGCTTTTGTCTCGCATCTACATATACCTCATGGGTGGGGCTAGCTTTTGTCTCTGCATTGCATATTCCTCATGGGCAGGTGCTGGCGTATGTCTCTGTCTTGACATATTCCTCATGGGACGGGGATAGCTGCTGTCTCAGCATATTCCTCATGAGCGGGGCTAGCTTTTGTCTCTGCATCTACATATTCCTCATGGGTGGGACTAGCTTTTGTCTCTGCATATTCCTTCATGGGTGGGGACTTGCATTTGTCTCTTATTCATCATGGACAGGGCTAGATTCTGGCTCTGCATATCCCTCGTGAGCGGGACTAAGCTCTTCTCTGCATCTACATATTCCTATGGGTGGGTGCTAGCTTCTTTCTCTATCTTGGCATATTCCTCAGAGTGGCTAGCTTCTCTCTCTTTTGGGGGTGGGAAACATCTCTGATAAACCTTTGCTATTGGACCCATTTTTTTGACTGTATTTAGTAAAAATTCTTGTTGTACCGACTTCACTTGTCGCTTTATTGTTTCTTAAATAAAGATTTCATGTATTATATGATTTTGCAGTCAGTAATTAAGTGTGAGTATGATGGGTAGAAACATTTCCTCACCCTTTCTTTCTTTATGATCTGATATAAAAGGAAATACCCTTTAAGAATTGTACAAATACCATTTAGCTCCCCCCAGAATAAATTTGGGTTTACTCTGCAGCTCATGTCCTCATGGGTGGGGCTAGCCTGTGTCTCCACCTCTGCACAAAAACTAGTAAGTGACCCAAAAGACCATAGAACTTTAAAGGGATGGAAAGAAGGGAAGTAAAACAAATACTGGTCTCAGATTGCCCTGGATATAGGATATAAAGATTTTGAACTTTAAAAGGGTTTGTTTTGGTGCTAAAAATGAAAGATACCATTATTTAGGGTCTTGATTCAATTCACAGAAGATGTGAACAGACACAATGAGCATCTGATATTCTGGAAGGCCAAAGTTGTCCAAATGGTACATTGGTAGGCAATGGGTTTCAAAGGGACTTGTGTAATATTTGTTCATCCTGTGGAGGAGCTGTAAGGACACTGAACGATTCCTGCGAGTTATAGGTGATCACTGGAGGTCAGAAGGTCATCAGCTTATCCTCAGGGGATGGCTCTTAACTAAAAATTATAATGAGCAGACGACCCCTCAAAGAAAAGTTATGGGCAAAACTGATACATTGAACCGATGATTCCAAATTCTCCTGAATAAATTAAGAGAAGACCTTCCGGACCCTGAATGGATTTTGCAACTCTTTGAGAGCCGCAGAGCTTCCTAAAAGGATTCCTGTTTCATCAGAGACATCCATAAAAAAGTATGGCTAATGGGATTGTCCAGGACTTTAACATTGATGACCTGTATTTAGGATTAGGTCATCAATGACTGATTGGTGGGGTGCGCCATTCAGCACCATCGCCGATCAGCGGTTCCTAGAACCACCACAGGCTGGAACTACTCAGTATTGTGCAGCACCCAGCCATGGTCACCATTAAAGTGACGGAGATGTGCAGTTCTGCAACTGAGTTGCTCTGGCCAGCGGGGGCAGCACCGGGAAAAGGCTCATCGGCGGGGTTGCCAGGTGTCACACCCCCATCGATTAGACAAAGATGACCTATCCTAAAGATAGGTAATCAATTTCTGATTGCTGGGCTGCAACATCCAAAACCCCCACTGATCAGCTGTTTCCGGTGCCACCGCTGGCCAGAGCAACTCGGTTGTGAATATGCACTGCTTGTCAACTGTATAGGGAGTAGATGTGCAGTACCCAGCCACGATCACTATTCCGGTAATGGAGCTGTGAAGTTCTACAACTAAGCAGCTCTGATCGGCGATGGCAGCATCGGGAAAAGGCTGATCGGTAGAGTTGCACCCCCACCGATCAGACATAGATGAGATACCCTAAGGTGGATTGTGACATCCAGATTCCCCGCCAATCAGCTCTTCCCAGAGCCACCACCAGCCAAAGCTACTCGGTCATGAAAATGCACAGCTTTGTCAACTGTATAGGGAGCGCATGCGTAGTACCCAACCACAGCCATTATTCCAGTAATGGACCGGTGGAGTTCTAGAATTGAGTAGTTCTGGTCGGCGGTGGCAGCATTGGGAACAGATGATTGGTGGGGTTGCCAGGTGTCGCACCCCCACCGATCAGACATAGATGAGATATCCTACAAATAGGTCATCAATGTCTGATTGGTGAGGTTGCAACCACCCGAACTCCCGCCGATCAGCTCTTCCCAGAGCCACCACCAACAGAGATACTCAGTTGCGAAGATGCGCAGCTCCACCGACTGTGTAAAGAGCGGATGAGTAGTACCAAGCTACAGCCATTATTCCAGTTATGGAGCTGTGGATCTCTACAACTGAGTAGTCCTCCCTGGCGTTGGCAACATTGGGAACACCAATCAGACATAGATACCATAACCTATCGTAAAGATAGCTCATCAATATTAAAATTATGGGCGACCCCCTTAAGCTTGGTGCAGGGGTTAAGGTTTGGAAGTTGACAAACAATGGCCCACAAGATCCCTAAGATTTGCCCTTTTAAGTCTTAAATTAAAGGTATCTTCATACAGCTTGGTATACAAAAAACCTAAATCCCCATCCCTGACTTTACCGGAGTCTGGAGAGTTTCCACCCTTGCACCCATTGGCGGTGCGGCATCCAAGCGTAAATATTGCACCGCTTTTGCTTTCTAGTTAATTGTCCCTCAAGGTTAGAGATCTAAACTCCTCTGATTTCTTTGTAACTTGTAGACGAGAGCAGCTGTTCGGATGAGGGATTCATCGTGACCTTGGCCTTTAGAGAAGATTTGCCAACTTTTCCCGGGGCAGATATGAATTCTCTTTGATCTTGGGTGATTTACAAGATCAGGTGAGACGTAGTCTTTAGGGTTCCCACCTGGTGCCGAGGAGAACGTGAAATTCAAGGTACCAAAAAAGCAACTCTTTTGCTTAGAATCTTGGGTCAACCGGCTTCGAGCTTCTTACGAAAAGCAAAAAAATTGCCGAACCCACCGTCAACGTCAAACTCAACCCATCATCAACAAATATTAATTTTTTTTACAACCTACAAACTCAAATAATTTTAGGGTCCTAATGTCCATTTCTCCTCTTTGATGCAGGTTGCTTCCATAAAGGGTCTTTGATTTGGGTTTCGCCTCTCGCCCCCCCCCCCTTTGGAGATGGATTGTGAGCAGAGGTGAGTCAGGCAGGCTGGGACCGCACCGCTGCCGATAAGTCAGGCTGGAGTGATGTATGGGCAGAGCATCGATCGCAGCTCTTTGTGGCGTGTTCTGAAAGCATTATTTTAGGCTGCTGTGTTTATTTATGGACAGAGGAGAAGCATTAAAAGCTCAGAGGTTAAAGGGGATCTATAGCCTTCCCCAAAATTATTAACGCTCTCCTTCCCACAGGGGGGACATTTCCTCCAGACGTCTTGGAACGTCTTATTGAATGCATGACAGATACAGTAAATTCTTGTACAAGGATAAGAAGAGAAGAATTGGAATCTGCATATTCTGCACACAAAAAGGGAAACGCCATAAAAAATATCAGAGGATCCACTAAAAACACCTGAAAAGGCTGCAGACGTGATCCGAGTGCCGAAGAATTCGTACCAGGATACATCGGGTCACAGATCAGTAATGAGACCAGAAGGTTTCATAGAACTTGATCTTTATACTAAAGGGGATTGTGGATAGAGATCTCCCACAAAGCAACATGGTCTCCAACAAATCAGCGTAACCCAGACCTGGTTGGGATTGACCAACACCACTGTGGTGACCCGAAATGTCACAGAATGTTCCCGGCAAATTTACTTAAGATACACCGTCTACCTAGTACACTCGCATGGGAACTACTCTAGTGGTGCAGTGAAAATTACTGGGTATATGGCACACTAGTTCACAAGCTTATCCATGATTCTAAACTTCCCCTCCCTTTACCCTACACAAAGCAAAAGGCTACATGTGAACCCAGACCGCAGTCTAAATTGGGGGAAAGTTCAGTTCCTTTCTCAACAGCTGCAGCCTACATAACCTCGTTTGGCGCCAAACACTAACTTTTGCGTGCACACTTCCCACCAACAATGTCTGTGGTGTGGCCTCAGATCAAGACTTACGGTTGGGAGGATTCTTAGTCTTTCACGCTCATCCGAGTCTTAGTGGACAAACTGGGGAACTTGGCTTGTCACCACCAGGGAAGTCTGTTATCCAGACCTTTCCTCCAGACGTCTTGGAACGTCTTATTAAATGCATGACAGATACAGTAAATTCTTGTACAAGGATAAGAAGAGAATTGGAATCTGCATATTCTGCACACAAAAAGGGAAACTCCATAAAAAATATCAGAGGATCCGCTAAAAACACCTGAAAAGGCTGCAGACATGTAATCCGAGTGCCGAAGAATTCGTACCAGGATACATCGGGTCACAGATCAGTAACGAGACCAGAAGGTTTCAGAAAACTTGATCTTTATACTAAAGGGGAGTTTGGATAGAGATCTCCAACAAAGCAACATGGTCACCAACATATCAACGTAACCCAGACCTGGTTGGGATTGACCAAGACCACTGTGGTGACCCGAAATGTCACAGAATGTTCCCGGCAAACGTACTTAAGATACACCGTCTGCCTAGTACACTCGCATGGGAACTACTCTAGTGGTGCAGTGCCAATTACTGGGTATATGGCACACTAGTTCACAAGCTTATCCATGATTCTAAACTTCCCCTCCCTTTACCCTACACAAAGCAAAAGGCTACATGTCAACCCAGACCGCAGTCTAAATTGGGGGAAAGTTCAGTTCCTTTCTCAACAGCTGCAGCCTACATAACCTAGTTTGGCGCCAAACACTAACTTTTGCGTGCACACTTCCCACCAACAATGTCTGCAGTGTGGCCTGAGATCAAGACTTACGGTTGGGAGGTTTCTCAGTCTTTCACGCTCATCCGAGTCTTAGTGGACAAACTGGGGAACTTGGCTTGTCACCACCAGGGGAAGTCTGTTATCCAGACCTTTCCTCCAGACGTCTTGGAACGTCTTATTAAATGCATGACAGATACAGTAAATTCTTGTACAAGGATAAGAAGAGAATTGGAATCTGCATATTCTGCACACAAAAAGGGAAACTCCATAAAAAATATCAGAGGATCCGCTAAAAACACCTGAAAAGGCTGCAGACATGTAATCCGAGTGCCGAAGAATTCGTACCAGGATACATCGGGTCACAGATCAGTAACGAGACCAGAAGGTTTCAGAAAACTTGATCTTTATACTAAAGGGGAGTTTGGATAGAGATCTCCAACAAAGCAACATGGTCACCAACATATCAACGTAACCCAGACCTGGTTGGGATTGACCAAGACCACTGTGGTGACCCGAAATGTCACAGAATGTTCCCGGCAAACGTACTTAAGATACACCGTCTGCCTAGTACACTCGCATGGGAACTACTCTAGTGGTGCAGTGCCAATTACTGGGTATATGGCACACTAGTTCACAAGCTTATCCATGATTCTAAACTTCCCCTCCCTTTACCCTACACAAAGCAAAAGGCTACATGTCAACCCAGACCGCAGTCTAAATTGGGGGAAAGTTCAGTTCCTTTCTCAACAGCTGCAGCCTACATAACCTAGTTTGGCGCCAAACACTAACTTTTGCGTGCACACTTCCCACCAATAATGTCTGCGGTGTGGCCTGAGATCAAGACTTACGGTTGGGAGGATTCTTAGTCTTTCCCGCTCATCCGAGTCTTAGTGGACAAACTGGGGAACTTGGCTTGTCACCACCAGGGGGAGTCTGTTATCCAGACATTTCCTCCAGACGTCTTGGAACGTCTTATTAAATGCATGAGAGATACAGTAAATTCTTGTACAAGGATAAGAAGAGAATTGGAATCTGCATATTCTGCACACAAAAAGGGAAACTCCATAAAAAATATCAGAGGATCCACTAAAAATACCTGAGAAGGCTGCAGACATGTAATCCGAGTGCCGAAGAATTCGTGCCAGGATACATCGGGTCACAGATCAGTAACGAGACCAGACAGTTTCAGAGAACTTGATCTTTATACTAAGGGGGATTTTGGATAGAGATCTCCAACAAAGCAAATCAACGTAATCCAGACCTGGTTGGGATTGACTAAGACCACTGTGGTGACCCAACAGCACCACAAAAGGCTACATGTGAACACGGACCACAGTCTAAATTGGGGGAAACTTCAGTTCCTTTCTCAACAGCTGCAGCATACATAACCTAGTTTGGCGCCAAACACTAACTATTGCGTGCACACTTCCCACCAACAATGTCTGCGGTGTGGCCTGAGATCAAGACTTACGGTTGGGAGGTTTCTCAGTCTTTCCCGCTCATCCGAGTCTTGGTGGACAAACTGGTGAACTTGGCTTGTCACCACCAGGGGAAGTCTGTTATCCAGTCACCGACAATTCTCTGGATAGGTAACTGCAAAGAGGCCAAAGAGAGTAACCAGCCCTGCCAACACCCGAAGATGCTATCATGGAATTAGTCTTTTTCTCTCCAGCCCATGTGCTGATTAAGATATGTGTTGACCTGGGATGGCCAACCCAAGCAACAGGATAACCAGCCTAACATTTTCTGCAGTGGGACGAATGTAGGTCTCTGCACATCGTGATGCCTTGCGGCCTGGCTGTGAACTAACCTCTGCTACCTGACCTACCAAAGTGTCTCTTTGCCTATAGTAGCAGAGACCCCTAGTGGACAGGTGTTGAAACTGCTGGCGTTACCTCCACATCCTCATACACAGATGTCTCATAGCCTGAGTCATGTAACAAGGGTCAGTTTGTGACTTGCTCTTCAATAGGTGTGCAGAAATTTGTAGCCATAAATCAGTCTCTCCTCTCCGAAAGAGCTCACTAATGGGTTCTCAGTTAACTCATTCTCTAGATAGGCATAGGCAATACAACATAGCAGCTAGAAGAGGCAAACAAGGAAAGAATTTAATAAAGCCCAGTTGAAGAAATTATTTTTTTTTAAGTTAAAACTTAATAAAAAATGAATGTCTCAATATCCTTAAAAAAAATTCATCTAGAAATTGAATTAAAAAAACCGCTTAAAATTTACCATTTTATAAATGTGTGAAGCTAAAGTAGTCACCTATTCAAAGTATATATACAGCGGGTGAAGTATTGAACACGTCACCAATTTTCTAAGTAAATATATTTCTAAAGGCGCTATTGACATGACTTTCTCACCAGAGGTCGGTAACAACCCATCCAATCCACACAGGCAAACCATAGATGTTCATATATTATGTATATTAATGAGAAATGACACAAGGAAAAAGTATTAAACACATTACTGAGATGCATTTAATCCTTGGTCCTTCTCCTTTGTTGGTGATGAAGCTCCAGACGCCTCCTGTATGGAGACATTCGTCCCTGCATTGCTCAGGGGGATTTTGGCCCATTCTTCCATACAAACACTCTTCACCTCCTGCAGATCCTGTGGATCCTTCTATGATCTCGGAGCTTTAGATCCTTCCAGACATTTTCTATTGGATTCAGCTCCGGTGATCGGCTCGGCCATTCTAGCAGATTTATTTTCTCCCTCTTGTGTGTGTGGGATCATTGTCTTGTGACATGTCGCCCTCGTCTCATCTTCATCCTGGTGGACGGAGCAGACTTTTATCAGGAATGTCTCCATACATTTCTCCATTCATCCTTCTTGCCAGTGCCGAATGCTGAAAATCAGCCGCACACCACGATGTTCCCACCTCCACACTCCACTGTTGTTGGTGTTTTGGAGGTTATTTGCTTTTTGGCCTCCAAACATGGTGTATTATGGCCTCCAAAGAGTTCAGTTTTGGTCTCATCTCACCAGACCATATTCTCCAGTATTTCACAGTCTTATTGTCTAAATGTTGTTGACTAAAATTGACTCGCCCTTGAACCTGCTTTTTGTTCAGCAATTTAGTCTTGCATGGTGAGCGTTCATACCGGAGCGTGCATGCAGGAGCGTGCATACAGGAGCGTGCATACCGGAGCGTGCATGCAGGAGCGTGCATGCAGGAGCGTACATACAGGAGTGTGCATACTGGAGCGTGCATGCAGGAGCACGCATACAGGAGGGTGCATACCGGAGCGTGCATACCGGAGCGTGCATGCAGGAGCGTGCATGCAGGAGCGTGCATACAGGAGCGTGCATACAGGAGCGTGCATGCAGGAGCTGCATACCGGAGCGTGCATGCAGGAGCGTGCATGCAGGAGTGTGCATACAGGAGCGTGCATACAGGAGCATGCATGCAGGAGTGTGCATACAGGAGCGTGCATACAGGAGCGTGCATACAGGAGCGTGCATGCAGGAGTGTGCATACAGGAGCGTGCATACAGGAGCGTGCATACAGGAGCGTGCATACCGGAGCATGTATGCAGGAGCGTGCATGCAGGAGCGTGCATACCGGAGCGTGCATACAGGAGCGTGCATACAGGAGCGTGCATACAGGAGCGTATGGAGGGGGAGGGCTTTAGTTATTATTTTCTCCACAGATAGTCCTTGGCTCTTAGACAACTCTTCTGATAATGACTTCACAACTCTGTCTATATTCTTGTGGGAGCATCTTCAGCTAAAGTGTACAGTGACCGTTGGGTCCATGTGCTGCTATACATGCTGCTGCCAACCATAGGCCATGGCATGCATGCTGATGCCAGCTGCTGATTCCTGCATTGACGGCAGAAAAAGACACTGCGTGGCGGAGGAGTGGAGGGAGGTGAGTAGAGTTTTTATTTTATTATGCAGAACAAGGACCATTTATACCTGGATGAGGGACATATATACCAGAGTAAGAACATGTATACCAGGATAGGAAACATATATACCAGAATGAGGGACATGGATACCAGGATGAGGATCATATATAGCAGGATGGTGACTTTATATACTAGGATAGGGGACATATATATTCCAGGATGAGGACATATATACTAGGATGGGAAACATTTATACCATGATGGGGGACATATATAGCAGGATGGAGGATATATATACCAGGATGAGGTTTATATACCATGATGGGAAACATACCAGGATGGGCGATATATATGCCAGGATAGGGGTTATTTATACCAGGATAAGCTCGGGATGGGGCAAATTTGTTACAGGATGGGGAACATGTATACCAGGAAGAGGGGCATATATAACAGGATGTTAACATATATACCAGTTTGGGGAAAATATATACCAGGATGGGTACAGATATATGGGGAACATATATAACAGTATGGAAACATATAAACCAGAATAAGGACAAATATACCCCAATCAGGACATATATACCAGGATGGGGACATACCAGTCGTTGCACATATATACCAAGATGGGAGACATACAGTATATACCAAGATTGGGACATACATACCAAGATAATTGACAGATATACCAGGATGGGGATATATAAATCAGGATGGGGGACATATATACCAGGATGGGGGACATATACCGTATATACTCGTGTATAAGCCGACCCGTGTATAAGCCGACCCCCCTACTTTTGCCCCAAAAATCTGGAAAAACCTATTGACTCGTGTATAAGCCGAGGGTGGACCCCAGCACAGGTATACAGACCCCAGCAGTGTGGTATACAGGCCTCCCCAGTGGTAGTATACAGCAGCCCCAGTGGTAGTATACAGATTCCCCAGCAGCCCCAGTGGTAGTATACAGATTCCCCAGCAGCCCCAGTGGTAGTATACAGGAGCCCCAGCAGCCCCAGTGGTAGTATACAGGAGCCCCAGCAGCCCCAGTGGTAGTATACAGGAGCCCCAGTGGTAGTATACAGATTCCCCAGCAGCCCCAGTGGTAGTATACAGGAGCCCCAGCAGCCCCAGTGGTAGTATACAGGAGGCCCAGCAGCCCCAGTGGTAGTATACAGGAGCCCCAGCAGCCCCAGTGGTAGTATACAGGAGCCACAGCAGCCCCAGTGGTAGTATACAGGAGCCCCAGCAGCCCTAGTGGTAGTATACAGGAGCCCCAGCAGCCCCAGTGGTAGTATACAGGAGCCCCAGCAGCCCCAGTGGTAGTATACAGCAGCCCCAGTGGTATACAGCAGGCCCCCAGGGGTACATATAGCAGCCCCCAGGGGGTACCCAGCAGCCCCCTGGGGGTACCAACAGCCCCCTGGGGGTACCAACAGCCCCCTGGGGGTACCAACAGCCCCCTGGGGGTACCAGCAGCCCCCTGGGGGTACCAACAGCCCCCTGGGGGTACCAACAGCCCCCAGGGGGTACCAACAGCCCCCTGGGGGTACCAACAGCCCCCAGGGGGTACCAGCAGCCCCCAGGGGGTACCAACAGCCCCCTGGGGGTACCAACAGCCCCCTGGGGGTACCAATAGCCCCCAGGGGGTACCAACAGCCCCCTGGGGGTACCAACAGCCCCCAGGGGGTCCCCAGCAGGTGCCCCAGCAGCCCCCAGGGGGTACCCAGCAGCCCCCTGGGGGTCCCCAGCAGCCCCTGGGGGTACACAGCGGCCCTCGCCCCCCCTTGCAAGGGCCCCCCCCCCGCTTCTCTTACCATTCCGGACTTCTGATCCGCGCCGCTCCTCGCTCCTCCGCGCTGCTCCGTCCGTCTTCTACATCCGGGATCCCCGGCCGCGCGATGACGTCACATGCCTGCGACGGCCGGAGATCCGAGATGTAGAAGACGGACGGAGCAGCGAGGAGGAGCGAGGAGCGGCGCGGATCAGAAGTCCGGAATGGTAATATAACCATCGGGGGGGGGGGGGGCCCTTACAAGGGGGGGCAGGTGCCAGCACTTGGGGGGGGATTTAATTAGTTATGCACTGCTTTCCCCTGCCGGTGATAGACAGGGGAAAGCAGTGCATATTTAATGAGCGGCCCCACGTGACGGGGCCGCTCATACAGCAGCCTCCCCCCCCCGCCTCCTGAAGCCTCCACAGCCCCCGGACACAGCCCCGGACAGAGCCCCCCACCACCGTATTGACTCGTGTATAAGCCGAGGGGGAGACTTTTCAGCCCAAATTTTGGGCTGAAAAACTCGGCTTATACACGAGTATATACGGTATACCAGGATGGGGCAATGCATAGGTCTTTATTGGATTTAGAAACCTACAAGGGCCCATACATGTGACCAACATGCATGAAGGTATGAATGATGGGGCCAGATAAAAATCATGTCCTGGGGCCCCTCGGACTCTACTTACTCCTCTGGCTTGGAGCTACACAATTAAGCTTCATTCTTGTCCTCTTGTTGGAGGCTCACATGTAATCTTCCTAAACTTACATATGTTTTTACTGTAAATGTCCATAGTTGCCCTATAGCCCGGCCTTACCTTTATTCCTTTATTAGCTGTGTTGATCCACGCTCTCCCTGACTTCAGCAGGAGGGGAAATGATCAAGCTAGAGGATTTTTTCCTTCAAGGGGTTAATAGACAATGATGTTTTACAATAAGCTAATAGATACGTTAACTATTCTGGAATGATAATGAGAGCAAAATAATGCACATATCCGCGGCCCCTCGTTGGGATCGATAGCGGAGCTCAATAACTACAACCTTAGGGAAATTGGGCTTATGACAAAGGTATCAGCTAAGGTAATAAGGCACTTACACCTCCCGGTATAATGTATTTGAGGTCTACATGGGGGAAGGTCACCTTAGAGGGTACACCTCCCTGTATAATGTATTTGAGGTCTACATGGGGGAAGGTCGCCTTAGAGGGTACACCTCCCTGTATAATGTACTTAAGGTCTACATGGGGGAAGGTCACCTTAGAGGGTACACCTCCCTGTATAATGTATTTGAGGTCTACATGCGGGAAGGTCGCCTTAGAGGGTACGCCTCCCTTTATAATGTACTTGAGGTCTACATGGGGGAATGTCGCCTTAGAGGGTACGCCTCCCTGTATAATATACTTAAGGTCTACATGGGGGAAGGTCGCCTTAGAGGGTACACCTCCCTGTATAATGTACTTAGGGTCTACATGGGGGACGGTCACCTTAGAGGGTACACCTCCCTGTATAATGTACTTGAGGTCTACATGGGGGAATGTCGCCTTAGAGGGTACGCCTCCCTGTATAATATACTTAAGGTCTACATGGGGGAAGGTCGCCTTAGAGGGTACACCTCCCTGTATAATGTACTTAGGGTCTACATGGGGGACGGTCACCTTAGAGGGTACACCTCCCTGTATAATGTACTTAAGGTCTACATGGGGGAAGGTCGCCTTAGAGGGTACACCTCCCTGTATAATGTACTTAAGGTCTACATGGGGGACGGTCACCTTAGAGGGTACACCTCCCTGTATAATGTACTTAAGTTCTACATGGGGGAAGGTCGCCTTAGAGGGTACACCTCCCCGTATAATGTACTTAAGGTCTACATGGGGGAAGGTCGCCTTAGAGGGTACACCTCCCCGTATAATGTATTTGAGGTCTACATGGGGGAAGGTCGCCTTAGAGGGTACACCTCCCTGTATAATGTACTTAAGGTCTACATGGGGGAAGGTCGCCTTAGAGGGTACACCTCCCTGTATAATGTACTTAAGGTCTACATGGGGAAGGTCACCTTAGGGTACACCTCCCTGTATAATGTACTTAAGGTCTACATGGGGGAAGGTCGCCTTAGAGGGTAAACACCACAATGGGGAATTTTCAGCCCCCGGCAACCCTCGGAGCACAGTCCGCCTGGAACAGCGATCCCTGATCACAAATACTTTATAAATGATGTTTATAATCTAATCATACATGATGGAGGGGGGGAAGCTCAGCGCCGCGGCTGTGTACAAACTCCGGGATACAGGACCCCGGGGAACCGCAACGAAAACTATTTTCTAATCGATAGTACAGTTGATGCATTGAGCGGCGTTTCCATAGATTTACCTGAGGCTAATGCAATAAAAATATGTTAAAAAAAATTATCTGCTGATAGAACAAGTCTAACGGTACAGAAGATACCCGGAGCAGGCGGACGACGGGAGAAGAACACAAGGAATGAACAAGAAATACAAAGAATAAATACTAGAAAGACAGAAACAAATATTATAGAAACAAAAATCTAAGCTAACAGAATAAAAGAAAGAGCAAACAAATGAGGGAATGAATAAAAGTTTAACAATTTGGAGTAAAAGTTTACAAAGAATGTAATATTGATAACAAAGTATAGGGGAGCACTCAATGCCAGTCAGCTGCACCGAAAGCCAAAAGGGTAATGATAGATAATACAACATATCAATGGGTACAATGACTTCAATTTTGGATTCAGGTCCTATTTCTATATTTCTGAAGACCTTGAATGATTTCTCAAGAAAAATAAATGGGTTAAAGTCTTGTCAAACTCACCAGACAAATTAATAAACTATCAGCAAAGTGAATATTTATACATTTGAGGTTAAAAATCTATGGGAAGGATGTATTAATTGATAATATACCAAATATCTGTACTCAATGCCAGTCTACTGCACTGAAAGCTGGACAGCTAAGTGTCATGAGTGTCTGCCGTTTGTGGGAGATTCCAGCTGCAGCTTGTGATTGTCTTCCCCTTCTGCTATATCTAACTGCCCCTTGCCTCACTCCATGCTGGATATAGAATTGATGTTCTGCCCTCGGTGGCTAAGCTCGTCCCTGTGTAGCAGAGGTGTCATACATTTTGCAGGCAGCAGCGTAGCTAATTTCTGGAGAAGACCCTGAAGTCCTTTTAGTCCTACTGTCTTGCCTGTGTTCTCTGTTTGTTCTCTTGTTCTCCTGCTCCTTTATTTCTCTGGGGTGGATGAAGGCATCTAGGTGAGTTGCATCCAGAATGGTACGAGACCCAGGAATCCCTACCTTCAGGGGTGATCCTAGGGACAGGGATAGCACAGGGACCCCTAGAGTGAGGGACATTCAGGTGCACACTGTCCTTACAGCCCAACTGTCACCTAGGTGAGTCATATCAAGGAGCATAACAAGATATGACACTTGAACATGACCACCTTCAGGGGTGATCTTAGGGAGTGGGGCTAGCTGAGGGACCCATAGCCTAAGGGACAGTTCAGATGCACACTGTCCTTATTGCCCAACCATCACCTAGGTGAGTCAAAACCAGGAACCTTGCAAGGTATGACATCCAGGCATCCCCACCTTCAGGGATAATCTTAGGGACAGGGATGGCTTAAGGACCTCTAGCTTGAGGGACAGTCAGGTGCACACAGTTCCTGCTGCCTAACCGTCACCTAGGTGAGTCACATCCAGGAGCCTAGCAAGGTAATCCACCCAGGCATCCCTACCTTCAGGGGTTATCTTGGGGGGCAGGGACCCCTAGTGTGAGGGACAGTTCATTTCCATGCAGTCCCTGCTACCTGATGTGACATCACATTAGATCTAGAGATATTTTTGGGTCAAAGTTTTCCACTGGGGGTCATCTTGCCCATTGACTTGCAATAGAAAGGTCTTTTCTTCTAGAGAAGATGGGGAATGTTTGAGAAAGTTTCGGTTCTATTAGAACCATTTGACTCACCGTGGCCGGGACTCCGGTAGACAGGCATTTTCTTTTTCCTCCTTGTCACGGATGGACCACGCCTGCCGGTAGTGGGGCCCGGTGGTACAGATCAAAAGAGAGAGACGTCATGGGTTGAACAGATTAAGGGGTTAATTTGTCGTGACGCCACCTATGAGAGTTCCGGTAACTGTACCGGCGCTGCGGGGCCTCCGGGGGATGGAATGCAGCAAGATGGAACGCTCCCCACAGGGTGAGCGGTGATCTCCAGAGCCAGGAGCTGCGCAAGATGTTCTGAGGCAGCTGCGGTTACCTTCGTACGCGGATAAGCAGTTCATAAGGAAGCACGGACACTGTAAGTTTCTGTAACGGGTTCTTTACTGGAACCAGCAGGCAATACATGGCATACAGTTAACGGGTAGTGGACCAGGTGGACTCAGCAGTAATCAGTGTCCCTCAGAGATCCGCGGTGTTCCTCTATTCTAGCTAAGTTGTGTTGCCGTTGTCACCCAGGAATACCAGATCGGGTACAGGGAGGCTGCTTCAATGCCCTACCCAGAGTATACATTATGGGTGTTTTGTGGAGCCTTGGGTCCCTTGGTGGGTACACCGCTGGCTAGATGACTGTGTGTGGCGGTGGTGGGGTGCTCCTGTAAAGCGGTCCCTCCACTCCTCTGGTTCGCGTAGAAGTGCTGAACTACTCCTAGCTTCGGTACCAGCAAACCGGCTGTGGATGGGCACAGGATGATTTTGGATCCGCATGTAGATGACCGTAGGTCGGTTGTAGAAGCACCGGGAATAATAGCGCTCAACCGGGGTGATGGCCAGGGGGCTGCACGGAACTGTGCAGGCCCCCTCTCCTAGGTTGCAGAGCTCGTTGGTTTAGCTCCTTCTCCTACGATGTCTTGGAGAGTTCTCTTTCTTTTTCTCACTAATTGTACTCAGTTCTTCACTACACACTACCCTTACACTCCGCCCACCAGGACCTGATTGGCCCTCTATGCTAGGTGATGCATGTAGGGTATGGATCTCTGAGTTAACTGTGTGACCGCTGAGTCGGAGAATATTGCTGCTGCTGTCTTGGCTGCAATACCCTCCTGTGACGCACTCGGTGCGGGGCGCCACACATTGATGATTGTATCTTTCTTCAGGAATCTGATCCAAGGATCTGTCACTACTGGTCTAGAATGAAGTTTCCAATCATTTGGTTTCTACCAATTGGGAACGTTTTTCTTTTGTTTGGCTCCGATCTTCTGGGGTCTGAACTTAATGGTCCTGGGTCTTACCTCCCCCCATCACCCCTATATATACTTTACATGATACTTAAGATATTGTTTCTCCGTCTTTGGTCGGGATCCAGCTATGTTTTATTTTTATGTTTATAATATAATCTAATTTTATGATATTTTTATGATGATTATAAACTTGTGTGACAGCTTTATAGAAGCGCAGACGGCATTAAAGTACAGCTCAGAGCGCGGTTGTGGGTTTTTGTCCGTTTCTATGTAACTAAAGCTTCATCATTCCGTTATGAAAACTTCTGGAACGTTCTAATCTACTTTTCTCGATTTGGTTTGTCTCCATTTGTAAGATCTCTGCTTACTCAGACCGATCCCGGCAAACACATCTGTTTATTTATCTTCCTTGTTGCTATAGCGACATCATGTTGCGAACATTCTATAGACCTTTGTTACAATGTATCAATGTAAGACTTGCTTTCATTATAGTTGTAGCTAAGGGAGGTTCACACTAGCGGTGTACTACCCTCGGAGAATCCGGCACAAACCAGATGCTACTGGATCCGGTTTGACCCCCATTGACTTACAATGGGGAATCCGGCACATGCGGTTGCATCCGGTTTCTGCCGGATCTGGTATTTTACTTCCTGTGTTGACGAACAATGTTGGATCGATAGGCAAAGGATCGGTTTGTTGCACTGGCCTAAACCTTAGCCAAGGCAGAGTATGTTTTTGGGAACCAAGCATGGGTATGTGCCCCAGTTAATCCCCTAAATACATCCCTTACTATCATTAAGAGCACTATATTGGGTAGGGATCTGGGAGCCGAGCCCTTAAAAATCATAAGGGTTGTCAATTGACCCCAAGCCCTGGAATCTGAGATGCCCCTAAGGTCCCTTTGGTTCATATGATAAAACCAAAACTGCTAAAGAAGGGATACTTGTCATGGGTGTTGAGACCTTAGACGAGTCTGGAATCTGAGGATCACAAGGCCTTCTGAAACTTTTAAATGTGATTCCTTTAAGGACTGTTTTCTTGATGGTAGTTATTTGTTAGTCTTATCTCAGGTGCAGCTTTTTATCACCACTCCCTTCCTCTTTACATAGTCATGCTCCATCATCTGATGCTGGTTATAGATTCCATTGTTATGCTGACCGCCATGGAAGGAACAAGTCTCTGGAAGTTGCTGAACATGTTGCTTGCAGCTTTGGTGCTTCATTGCTATTCTGGAGTTGGAATGTATTCTTTTTTGTCTGTGTCCCTCTATCTGGTTCTCTTTCCCTAGGGTGAGTGGAAGGAAAGCAAGGGATTAGGGATGTGACGGTGACAGGGTGAAGGACCTGTATAGGGACATTAGGGAGATCAGGGTACAGACACAGATGAGTGTCGAGAGGTGACTCAGATCTCCCCTCTTCCTCCCACTAGGGCCTTCCTTCCTTTTCACTCCTATTGTTACCTCCATGTTGCCTCAGATGCTGAATGTTACCGTGCCAGAGTCACAATACTGATGGGAGCCCTGTTGCAAATTTTACACTGGGGCCAAGGAGGCTCAAGAAACAACACTGGTTGTCACTGAGTATATATATATATATATATATATATATATATATATATATATATATATATATATCCACCTCTAATCTTCACCTTGAATTCTATTCCTGATCCAGGAGGCTCAGGGTGAGCTTATTATTGATCTCTCTAAATCCAATGAAAAGCTGCAAAATGAATAGAAAAAAGCCAAAAATTGCCCATTGGGGATCTTAAAATGTTTCTCACCCACAGTTGTATAGCGTTGGGTTGGGTGATAGAGGCGTTAAAATTCTTTGGAATTAAAACATTTTAAAAGAAATAAAAAAAAAGAAAGAAGTGGTGCCAAAACCATCAAACACCGGGCACCAAACATCCAGACACTAAATATTCGTTCACCAAACATCCGGGCACCAAACATCTGGAAACCAATTATCCGGGCACCAAACATCCAGCCACCAAACATCCATTCACAAAACATCCAGGCACCAAACATCCAGGTTCAAATCATCCAGGCATCAAACATCCAGGCTCAAATCATCCAGGCACCAGATATCTGGGCACAAAACATCCAGGCACGAAACATCCAGGCATCAAACATTCGGGCACCAAACATCTGGACATCAAATATGCAGTTACCAAACATCCAGGCACCAAACATACAGGCAGAAAACATCAAGGCACCAAATATCTGGGCACCAAACATTAAAGCAGCAAACATCCAGACACCAAACATTCTGGCACCAAACATCCAAGCACCAAACATCCGGGCATCAAACATCCAGGCACCAAACATCCAGGCAATAAACATTCAGGCACCAAACATCCGGGCACCAAACATCCGGGCACCAAACATCCAGGCACCAAACATCCAAGCACCAAACTTCCGGGCACCAAACATCCAGGCACCAAACATCCAGGCACCAAACATCCAGGCACTAAACATCCAGGCACCAAACATCTGGGCACCAAACATCCAAGCACCAAACATCCAGGCACCAAATATCTGGGCACCACCATCCAGGCACCAAACATCCAAGCACCAAACATCCAGGAACCAAATATCCAGGCACCACCATCCAGGCACCAAACATCCAGGCACCAAATATCTGGGCACCACCATCCAGGCACCAAACATCCGGGCACCAAACATCCGGGCACCAAACATCCGGGCACCAAACATCCAGGCACCAAACATCCAAGCATCAAACATCCGGGCACCAAACATCCAGACACCAAACGTCCAGGCACCAAATATCCGGGCACCACCATCCAGGCACCAAACATCCGGGCACCAAACATCCAGGCACCAAACATCCCAGCACCAAACATCCGGGCACCAGACATCCCAGCACCAAACATCCAGGCACCAAACATCCAGGCACCAAACATCCAGGCACAAATCATCCGGGCACCAAACATCCGGGCACCAAACATCTGGTGCAAAATTCTGTCTGGATGCCCAAGACCTCCCACCATTTCTCCTTTTATTGTGTCACAATTCACTCTATCTGCAGGTTGGAAGAAGACTCTGACGTCAGATTAGGGGAGTATAAACTTTACTTTTGGCATTATTAAGTGGAATCACTTTTTAAGGGGCATTTATTGTTTTAAGGGGCATTATACCTGGAC